>JARFIW010000910.1:4716250-5317500 GCA_036346225.1 Platerodrilus igneus
GAGTTTTACTGCAAAAATGTACACTATAATTGTACCATATAGGATGCATGATTTCAAAAGTGATTTGAGTACCAACAAATACATTTTGTTTGGAGGAATGGCCTATATAGTCATTATACTTAATAGATTTTTTAACCTAGTCAATATATTTTTGAAAGCTAATACTGAAATACTTTACACAGTTTTTAAATCGAAAAGTAGCTGATGCACTAACTATATATTATTCTTATATATATATATATATATATATATATATATATATATTAAATTTTACAACTTTGCTACTCCTGTCCTGATGAGCCCCAATTAGGGCGAAACGCGTCGACAGGATGCCCTTGTGGCTGAATTTGAGTCACTTGCCAAAAATTCCTTTTTACTTTGTTTAATTTAAGACTCATTAAACCTACTTTTCTCTTAAATATAACTTTTGGCTATGGAAAAAGGCAGTTGAGCCGGATCTCCTCCGTGTCGACTGTTGTTAAAACTTGCGATGTCAGGTGAAATGACACGAAGACACAAATTGTGAGCTAGGTGATGCTGTACTTCCCATAAGGTGTCTGTGTTAAATTTTACAACTTTGCTACTCCTGTCCTGATGAGCCCCAATTAGGGCGAAACGCGTCGACAGGATGCCCTTGTGGCTGAATTTGAGTCACTTGCCAAAAATTCCTTTTTACTTATATATATATATATATATATATATATATATATAAAAGGTTCTTGATAATTCTTGAGCGTAGTTAAATTAGAAAAGATTATGTTTTTGTTTCTTGGGATAAAATCGCTCATAAAATTAAACACAAAACATTAGATGTGTATCATTTGTATTAAATCGTACGTTTCGGTGATAATTTACACCTTAATCATCAATCTACATGAAAAAGTATATAAATAACTAATTCATATAACAGGTAATATATGTTTAACTTACTTATTACTTATATATACTTATATATAAACGAAGCAATATGCAAATCGACATCCCACCTCACTTTTTTTAGTAGGCTTTACACTATAAACAACTTTATACAATTACTTATGTCAAATAAGTGAATATATATTAAACAAGTTGGACTTGTGGTATAATAAGACAAAAATTCCTCCACCACATTCCATCTGCATTGTTGTAACTTTCAGAGCGATTCCGTAGTAATTACAACACTCGCTATTTAGCCAGTCACAGATTCCAATCGTTTGTGGAAAGATAAAATATCCGTAACTAGCAGAAAGTCTAGAATACCATAATTACTCAGACGGTAGAACTCTATTACAAATTACTTAAATTTTAACTTTCATCAAAAAAACCTGAACGCTACCACGTGTAATCTTGTATATTCGCGGTGATCCAAACAAACCTTACCAGCAACGTATTGTCATAGCTTTCTGGATAAAATTCAAAACAGTCACTCCATTGTTTCATTGTGAATTAAGCTATAATGGACCCGAACAATCGAGGCACCATAGAGTGCCCTTGGACGGAGCCGAAACGATTGCGCGTTTTACTTTCAGTAGCTGCTATTATTCCTCAACCCCTTGCAAAATTTCAAGTTGGCACTCCATTTTTTTCGGTATGAAATAAAGTCTAGTAGGTCTGAACAATCAAGGTACCAGAAGTTACCCTTGGAGGGGGCCGAAAAGATTGCGCGATCTACAGTGAGTAGCTGCTATTATTCCTCAACTCCTTGCAAAATTTCAAGTTGGCACTCCATTTTTTTCGGTATGAAATAATGTATAATAGGTCTGAACAATCAAGGTACCAGAAGGTACCCTTGGACGGGGCCGAAGAGAATGCGCGTTTTACAGTGAGTAGTTGCTATTATTCCTCAACTCCTTGCAAAATTTCAAGTTGGCACTCCATGATTTTCGGTATGAAATAAAGTATAATAGGTCTGAACAATCAAGGTACCAGAAGGTACCCTTGGACGGGGCCGAAGAGATTGCGCATTTTACAGTGAGTAGTTGCTATTATTCCTCAACTCCTTGCAAAATTTCAAGTTGGCACTCCATTTTTTTCGGTATGAAATAATGTATAATAGGTCTGAACAATCAAGGTACCAGAAGGTACCCTTGGACGGGGCCGAAGAGATTGCGCGTTTTACAGTGAGTAGTTGCTATTATTCCTCAACTTCTTGCAAAATTTCAAGTTGGCACTCCATTTTTTTCGGTATGAAATAATGTATAATAGGTCTGAACAATGAAGGTACCAGAAGGTACCCTTGGACGGGGCCGAAGAGATTGCGCTATTTACAGTGAGTAGTTGCTATTATTCCTCAACTCCTTGCAAAATTTCAAGTTGGCACTCCATTTTTTTCGGTATGAAATACAGTATAATAGGTCTGAACAATCAAGGTACCAGAAGGTACCCTTGGACGGGTGCGAAGAGATTGCGCGTTTTACAGTGAGTAGTTGCTATTATTCCTCAACTTCTTGCAAAATTTCAAGTTGGCACTCCATTTTTTTCGGTATGAAATAATGTATAATAGGTCTGAACAATCAAGGTACCAGAAGGTACCCTTGGACGGGGCCGAAGAGATTGCGCGATTTACAGTGAGTAGTTGCTATTATTCCTCAACTCCTTGCAAAATTTCAAGTTGGCACTCCATTTTTTTCGGTATAAAATAAACTATAATATGTCTGAACAATCAAGGTACCAGAAGGTACCCTTGGATGGGGCCGAAGAGATTGCGCGTTTTACAGTGAGTAGTTGCTATTATTTCTCAACTCCTTGCAAAATTTCAAGTTGGCACTCCATTTTTTTCGGTATGAAATAATGTATAATAGGTCTGAACAATCAAGGTACCAGAAGGTACCCTTGGACGGGGCCGAAGAGATTGCGCGTTTTACAGTGAGTAGTTGCTATTATTCCTCAACTCCTTGCAAAATTTCAAGTTGGCACTCCATTTTTTTCGGTATGAAATAAGGTATAATAGGTCTGAACAATCAAGGTACCAGAAGGTACCCTTGGACGCGGCCGAAGAGATTGCGCGTTTTACAGTGAGTAGTTGCTATCATTCCTCAACTTCTTGCAAAATTTCAAGTTGGCACTTCATTTTTTTCGGTATGAAATAATGTATAATAGGTCTGAACAATCAAGGTACCAGAAGGTACCCTTGGACGGGGCCGAAGAGATTGCGCGATTTACAGTGAGTAGTTGCTATTATTCCTCAACTCCTTGCAAAATTTCAAGTGGGCACTCCATTTTTTTCGGTATGAAATAAAGTATAATAGGTCTGAACAATCAAGGTACCAGAAGGTACCCTTGGACGGGGCCGAAGAGATTGCGCGTTTTACAGTGAGTAGTTGCTATTATTCCTCAACTTCTTGCAAAATTTCAAGTTGGCACTCCATTTTCTTCGGTATGAAATAATGTATAATAGGTCTGAACAATCAAGGTACCAGAAGGTACTCTTGGACGGGGCCGAAGAGATTGCGCGATTTACAGTGAGTAGTTGCTATTATTCCTAAACTCCTTGCAAAATTTCAAGTTGGCACTCCATTTTTTTCGGTATGAAATAAAGTATAATAAGTCTGAACAATCAAGGTGCCAGAAGGTACCCTTGGACGGGGCCGAAGAGATTGCGCGTTTTACAGTGAGTAGTTGCTATTATTCCTCAACTCCTTGCAAAATTTCAAGTTGGCACTCCATTTTTTTTGGTATGAAATAATGTATAATAGGTCTGAACAATCAAGGTACCAGAAGGTACCCTTGGACGGGGCCGAAGAGATTGCGCGTTTTACAGTGAGTAGTTGCTATTATTCCTCAACTCCTTGCAAAATTTCAAGTTGGCACTCCATTTTTATCGGTGCGAAATAAATTATAATAGGTTGATCTGAAAATCGAGATATCATAATTATCCCTTGGACGGGGCGGCAAGTATTACGCGTTTTATAATAGTAACCTCGCAAGACAGCACTGAAAAAGACCAGCGCTATTGTGTGAACTGCTATCTTTGTTCATTTAACATTTATAATTGGGATCGGATTTAGATTTGTTTGATTTACTGTAGTCCATAAAGCCCTCATGATATAATTTGAATAGATAGGGTTATGAACTATTGAATCTTTTCTCTAAAAGTTAAAACTTTGCATTATTATTTTAAATTTAAATTAAAACAGGATTAATAATTGATTATGGTATTTCCATACAACATCTACGCCCATGAACATTCGGGTGGTTTCGGTAAAATGGCTGCTAAGTTTTGGCTGCTAACTTCACACAGGTATGGAACTGTAACGTTAATATTTTTATATCACCATAGCTACAATCACACCAGCCTTTCTACAACTGTCGCGGCACACTCCAACGCGGAGTACTTAAAGCCTAATCGCGGTAAAGACCATAGATTATGCTATATACACGGCAATAATTAAAGTTAATTATAACTATAATTACAAACAGAACAACAGTTACCCTATAACATAGATTTCTTCAGAGGTAAAACAAGCTTTGCTTTAAAGCTGCTAAGCACTTTATTTAAAAAGTTCTATTAATTTTTTATGGTCAAACTGTTTATTACACCCGTAGAAATTTTATCATAGAAACAGGATTTTACATCACGCCATTCTAACATGCGGATTCCACGTCTGATTAAATCATTTGTGTTAACACCGCCTCACATTTATGTTTTAACTGTTTAATTTAGAATAAAAATAATATAGCTGGACCAAATTAGATTTCATCTGCAGTGGATTTTATGGATTCTATTTTTAATTGCAACTTTCAGCTAGCGTATATTTTTGGTAACAATGGCAATGCGATTGTCAATTTTATCAATAGTTTTTAAAAGTTGAAGGCACTGTAAAGTCAATTTTATAATTTTCCAACTAATACGATACCCTGCTTCAGTTTTCATCGTGTTATTTTGTTAGTTGTTAATTGCTAGACAATCATTGAATATGATGAAATTATATTGCACTACCTTTGTCCGCGCTAGTTAAATAATTGCAAATGCGTATAAATTGTTCGTGCCTGCGTAAGCGTAATAAATGCAAATGTGTGAAAATTACTTCTGCCTGCATAAGCTTAATAAACGCAAATGTGTATAAATTTTATTGCTACTCAAAATTAACGTAACATGACCTTACAGTTGAAAGGTTTTCATTTTGATGACTATCTGTATATAAACACACGAGAGTATCAATGTGCAAGTATCAGTAAAGACATAACCATGATCGAGTACCTATTTCTTTATTTGTTCAACAGTGGAATATATAGTATATAGTTTATGTAGCGGAAACTGGCATTTAAAATTAACAGATTGCTTCAGTTAAATTCAAATTAGTGTATAAATTTTTGTGTGCCCCAAAATATTCATCTTAGTATAATATAGTCACACAACTTTCTTGATAAATGGTTTTTCTTATATGATGGTGAAAAAATAAAGAAAGAAGGTCTACATTTTGATGTAGAGCAAGCTGTGTAGTAGGAAGAACTGTGAATTGATCTAATGAGCTTTTGTAATCTACTACAAGAACTACATAAATTTTCTACTTTACTGATGTCGGAAGAAGTTATTGGGAGTTTTACTTTGAACTTGAAGAAAAATTATTATTATTATCAAGCGTACATTATATATTAGTAGATGTTATTTGCGAATAATTCCCGTTTATTTACAATTTATTTCTTGTGTAAAAACTTTAATTACTCGATCACCTTGCTTATTATACTGCATGTATTACAATTAAAAATAGCAGAAACAATGGCTTGCAGGTTTATTGCAATTTTTGCAATAAACAATTTTTCTTTTTACTTTTGTATTGCTTTGATGTATCAGTTAAACATGTAGTTCAATTTTTTTAGAAATGGCGTATTTATGGTGACAAAACTGATATGTTATATTTATGTTGGTATTAGTATTGTGTGAAGTTCAAATGTGTTCCTTAATGAATTCAGCAGAAGTTGCGTACAAAGAGTATGGACACAGTAATACAATGTTTTTGTACGTTAGACATATTGACACCGCAACGATAAGTTTCAAATAATGATTTGAAAATGGTCAGGTTAGATGAATATTTGTATCTTCTACAGCAAATTTGTGTAAACTTAACGACTGAGGCAATGCTGTTGTAACGAAATCAAATTTACAGTATAGTTAACTAAACAAAGTTCTTATTAATTTTATCGCATTGAATTCCTTCTTATATACAATATTTAATTCTATCCAGTTTGTTGTTTTTAGGAAAGTTTCGTTCAATAGATTGACAAGTCCTGCATTTTGTGTTGCATATAATTAGGCGGAGTTTCGCTCTTATTACAACGCTTGTTAGTTAAGCGTCACTATCAGATGTGCTATATGCGACTGCATTTATGACAAGTCAGGTTTTATGAGGGGAACGGACAAGTTAATTATCAAGTACTGTACAGGTAGATAGCCGCGGGGGAGTCATCCTGGAAAGGCGCATAGACAGTGGAACTCATAATGGAGATTCCCGAGGCAGAGCTTGTTCATGTGTAACTGAGATAGTAAAATCAGGATTGGAGTTTAAGGTATTAAAGAAGATTGTAAGCACGTGTTTTCGTAACTAATATGGTTGATTGACACCTTTAAGGATTCCATCACAAGAAATAAAAATTAAAATTTATCATCAAGCTTCAGAAGGTTTTGGTTTGTGGTACGTTAAATTTTCACTTTATTTGTATTTTCAAGAGGCGAGTAGAACTTTGTGCATATCCTTGAACCAGCTGCTATTTAAATTTATTTGCTTAATTGTGAGGCTATAGTTGCTGTTCGAATTTGAATTTATATTAATGTTACATATAATATTCATAAAACTGAGGTTAAACAGTTTGAAATAATAGTATGCTATAAAATGTTGCTGTACAAAGATATCAGTTGCTTTCAATTTAGTCCGTTTAACTGACAAAGGTCAAATTTTATTCTAGTCACATGTCACTTTTGTGAACATTTTATTATCTCAGATAAATATGGTTATTATATCTAAATCGTAAGAAGAATTGTTTGTTCATAAAAATTGCTGTTATATAAAATACTATAGAATACAATGACACTTGTTTTAATTTCGAATTTAAAGAAAGTTGAAATTTTTACAAACATTGTCAAATCCTTATAATAGATCTGATGTGGGATATTTTTATAACTTTTATCAAATTAATAACAATTGGACTTTGATCTTGAATCTTTTAATGCATAGTACAAAAACCTTTTGAGTTTTATATCAATTTGATAGTTATGATTTATATATTCAAATATCGAATTACTTTTCTTGTAGTTTTTTGTACGTTTATAAAATATTACATGAATTTTTTATTACAAGCACAAAATTTAATTGGCTCTTTAAGTGTCTTATTTGGATTAAATTTTTTGAGAAAAATCTAGAGACAGTGCATAGAACTGTCTACAAAAGCTAGTGTCGTACAAAGGAACCCTATGGATAAAACAAAATGATCGATTGTGTCATAAAAATTTGAAATTTTTTATACATAAGTCATATTTGAATATTTTATTTAGGTAAGTCGTGAGGGCCCAACATTTCTGTCTTGTACTATATTTAACGATATAATTGTATTTAAGCTTTGTTGGTACAATTATTTGCTGTGTGTTATAGCTGGAATAACCTGGATTTGGTATAGCTTTAATTCCTACTTAGGCAACGATATCTAGATATACTTAAAAGTTTCTGCATTCTCCCTTATGGTGTTTTCCTTTATTAGTTTATTTTTATAGATGCGGTGGCGCCCTCATCCCCATTAACATTCATTTCCTTTTTTATAGTTTGTAACGATTTTATTTCTTATCTTGATGTGTTCATATATTTAATCTCTTTATTTAATAATAAACAATATAATGCATAGTAATGCTATACAATCCACTAATTAAATATTTCCTATTGCCCAATAAAGTATTAGCATTCAATTCAAATTAAAATTTAATTTCCACGGTGACAAAATAAAGTTTCCATTTAGTTTCATTCCTAGAGCTCCATCTATTAAGAAATTGTGAAGTAATTTTGTTGCCGGGCAGCAACTCGCTTGACCCCGACACTTCCAATACAGCTGTGGTGAAAGCAGGTCGCTTGTTCCTCGAATCCGAGGACAATGGTTTTGCAGTTTTCGTGTTGGAAGCACGTGCGGATTAAGTTGTTCTTAGAGGAGAGAATGTCATCTCCGAAAAGGCACTTTTGATTGTCCACTTGTTGGAACAGCTCGTAGATGACGTGAAATTTTTTGGTTGAAGGGCCGTGGTAACATGCAACTTTATTTATATATAACATGAAATTTTACATATAGTATTCAATTAAATTAACATGCAACGTTTGATAATTTTTGTGGTTTAATTTATACATAAAGCAACTTTAAATTAGCATGCAGATTGGTAATCAGAAGTCTGGTTTAACGTAATTTTAATTAAAAGCAAGAAGAAAATATAGGAGTTTACGCTTTGTTTAAGTGTGGACCTGGCGAAATTTAATTACTTAAAATGGATGCCGAGTAATGTGGAGCTTCAGTAAGCAGAAAAGTTATTTGTTCTAAATTGGAGATTTCCTTATTTTAATGCTGACGCAAGATTCCTAGCAAGTATTTTTCAGTCAGACGGAGTTTTGGTATGTAGAAATTTGTTTTCGTATGTTAGCTGAACTATGGACATAGCAGTTAGATAATTTTTTTGTTTAATCAAGTTATTTAAACTTCAAAATAGGTCAAGGACAGACTATAAATATATTTTTCAATATTAAGCAATAGGAATCTGTAACTTTTACATTTCTTAATATTTTATTAATTCACTGAAACTACGGAAGATGTCATTACGTGTTAGAGAAAGTAAATTCTTCTATTTATGAAAAATTAGAAATTAAACTTCTATGTTTGCTATTTCATTAATAATTATTTGGAATTATGTATTGTAAGGTTATGGTAGATCCACCTAAACTAACATTTTTGTTATCAGTAAGTAACAGTTTAGAAAGCAACTTTATGCTTTAACAATTTGTTAATAAACATTGGCTAGTTATTTCTTACAGAAATAACCACATTTAACTTGATTGATACTGATTATATCCAGTGCCTTTGTAAATAATTTTCACAAATTAAATTAATCAAAATATAATATAAAAAAAGGATATTTTGTAAAAAAGCACATAATTGAATACTAAAGGAATAGATTTTTATTTTTGAACAAGACTATTCTTTTTAATTAGGATGAATGAAAGTTGATTCCATTTGAATTTTAAAATTTTGAGTATAAATGCACAAACAGTGCTATTCTTTGTTTAATCTGTTCACAGGTGTAGCAGTGAATTACTAAGGTCGAAGTCGAGCCATAAGGTAAGAAACTTTAGGGATTATGTTGTTTTTAATAAACTGTATAGCGGTTATAGAATAAAGGTTTCCGCATTCGCCTTGTACAAGGGACTTAAGTAAGGTCTTCTCTGTATAGAAAAATACGGTGGCGCCTTATTCTTCATATTTTTGGTCGCAATCCAACCCCGACCCACAGCTCATGTTTCACCCAGAGCATATAGTTCGACTAGCCGCTTTGCCTTTGAGATTTCCACAACTTTGAGCCATTTCCATCAGAACTTACCGTGGGCTCTATTCGCTTATTGGAAATTCTCGTTAAATAAAATCCCATAACTGAAAAGGCTATAAATAGCGCCCAACGTATAGGCCTCGAATGTTGTACCAATTGTATAAGCACATAACGTGCAGGCTTCGATTAGCTTTGCTTGTTTACACTTGTGATTCGTAAATCATTTACCCTCAGATTAATTTAGTCTATTGATGTTGTTCGACTGAAGTTGTAATGCAGATTATTTAATTGAGTTAAATTATAGTTAGTTACCTAGTCTATTTCATGATGGCGGAAACTTATCAAGTAGTTTATTTGCATAGAGATGAATTGGATTATGAATTGAGAATCCGAGGAGTTGTTAGCAGCAGACCGATGCAGGATAAGAGGAAAATGTTAGGCCGATTATTAGCTAAAGAAACAACAGTACCTGGTCGTTTAATTGATCCTTCCGCATATGTCGTAGAATATACAGATGAACGTGATGAGATTGAGGTTTCGATAGAATCAGTAAAAAATGTTTTAATAGAATTTGAAGGTGAATTAGCAGACCCTACATTTAAGAGGATACAGTCGAGATTAATACATCTTGATGGTCGAGTTAGGAGAATCTGTAGTTATATATATAGCTCATATGGAGAATTTGTTTAGTAGGTTACCACAATCACCTGCGGAATGCACGAAAGTTAGAATGGTGAAAAAGAATCTATTACCTGATTTTATTTGTCAATTAGCTCTAACGGAAATTGATAGTATGTCAACGTTAATTAAGTTGTGTAAGAAGTTAGAAGAAGTTTTTTTACATGGTAAAGTTGTTCGATAGGAATATTATTGTTCTTTTAGTCGCAGCTTGTAGTATTTCAGTAAATAGTAATTCACAATGTAGTTGATAATAGTGATTTGTATTTAGGTTCATCTTCCATTTGTATTAGTTACAATAGTTGTTTGATTAATTTTTTTAGTTGAAATAATAGATGTTTATAGTTTGGTACACTAGTTTTAACTGTCGGTAAACCCTTTCAGGATTGCTCTTGTGCATAGGCACGTTTTGTTTTGATATGATTTATTTTGATAGCAATTTTTGATTTATTTATATCCGCATTGCAACGCAGTATGTTAATTGGTTGTAAGTCTAAGCGAAACTTGTCGTCGTGGTTGGTCGGATAGCAGTATATCAGTCTAGACGAGACTTAGGAAAAGTCGGTCGCTCAGCATTACATTAGTCTAAACGAGACTCGAGGTAAGTTGTCGCTCTTTCAATTTTGGCATCACTATTTTTGAGATTGGTGATGAGGTTCAAATTTTTTTGTTTATTAGTCTAGGTGAGACTCACAGAGGAGTTTGTCACTCTAGCAAGTTTATGCGTTGTGAAGTACTTTTGTCTGTCATGACAGTTTGATTATGAGTAGTGTAAGAGTGTACTAGAACATTGATTTGTTGTTATTCTCAATGGAAGGTTGAAAGTAATCTCAATTATAAATTTATTATGTTGAAAAATTGTCATTGTCTGCGAATTTAAAAGAAAAGGTGTTCTTAAAGTTTGAAGTTTATAGGTTTAATGTTTGAAATCATGTGGATGATTTAGTTGAGATCAAGTTAGATAATGTGGATCCCTGGTATGTGTCTCTTCGAGAAGAAATTTTATCTTCACCTGATGATTACTCACAATGGAAGGTAGAAGATAACCTTGTATTTAAATTTCTTTCATCAAATTTACCACTCTCGTCGAATGTAAGGGAATGGAAATATTTAGTTCCTAGATCACAAAAGGAAGAGGTTATTCGGATAAATCATGACCCTTCAGTAGCCGGACATTTCGGTTTCTTTAAAACATTGGCACGCATACAAGAGAATTTTTATTGGCCAAAAATGCGTATTGATGTGTTGAAATTTTGTAAGAACTGTTTAACGTGTGGTGCACAGAAAGCATCGAATAGAGGACCCCTTGGTTTAATGGGAAAGGAAAAAGAAGTGAAGTTCCCCTTTCAGATTATTGCTATAGACCTCATGGGCCCATTTCCACGGTCCAAGGTTGGACACAAATGGTTATTAGTTATTGGTGATTGGTTCTCAAAATTTACGTTAATGTTTCCGTTACGTAGTGCAAAAGCGCATTTAATAGAACGTGTATTAGAGGAAAAAGTTTTTTTAGTTTATGGTGTCCCCAAATTCATTATTTGTGATAATGGCTCACAATTTATTGGAAGAAATTTCTAGGCAGTATGTAAAAAATATGATGTTCAAAAAATTTGGTTTAATGCAGTTTACACTCCTCAATGTAATTTTGTGGAAAGGATAAATCGAACCGTCGGAACAGCTATACGTTCGTATATTAAAGAACATGATACTTGGGATATTGAGTTGCCCCAGATTCAGTATGCGATTAATTCTGCAAAACATCATGCCACTGGTTATTCGCCAAATTTCTTAGTTTTTGGTAGACATGTACCTGTGTCTGGAAGATTTTATGGTCTCGATGTGGAACCCTCAGCTGATATAGATATTATTTCTGGTGATAGACTTTCGTATGTGTTAGATCATCAAGGACTATTTGATATTTTTATGGACGTACAGAAAAGGTTACATTTAGCTTACATGCAGTCTAGTAATTCATATAATTTAAGGAGACGTAACATTTCTTTCGAAGTAGGTGACAAAGTTTGGAGGTCAAATAAAGTTCTTTCGAAAGCAAGTGAAAAGTTTACTGCTAAGCTTGCGCCAAAATATGTTTTGAGTATCGTTAGAAAGAAGATTTCTAATTTGATTTATGAATTGAATAATGAAAATGGTTCAAAGGCAGGCAGATGGCATGTTAAGGACTTAAAACCTTATTCAGAGTTCAGTGATGATATTGAGAAAGGTGATGTTTCTGAACATTAATTAGTATTGTTGATATGTTTAAAGGTTGATAGTAGGAATTATTTCTGTCTTATCTTTTTGATAAAGAATTTATTTGTTGTATTGGAATACTGTTTAATAATATAAAATTTAGATGTTGGATATGAAGTAAGAAGGATAAAGAAATATTGTGGTGCAGTAAGGTTGATATTAGTCTGCGCTGATATTGTTGGTTGCAAATTATTTGTTTGAGTTGAGATGTTATAAGTTGCATGTTTCCATAGGTCAAATGTCAGTAAGGGATGTTTATTTATACTTGTGGTGATGAATTTTGATAAATTTTGTATATTTAGTTAATATTTTCTTTTGGATTTACAATCTATGGTGAATTAGGTATAAAATCATTCACTTGTTTCATTTAATTCGTTTAGTTTGGTTAATGAGTTGGATATAGTGTTTATATTAGTCTGAAACATAGCTTCTCAAAATTTCTGTGGAGAACAATTGTTTTTGAAGGTAATTTTGTAGTCGAGAGGACAACCGAGATTGATGGTAGTTCTTGAAATTGTATTGGAAATCAAGTAGCTTGAGTCCAAGTCAGATATTGGTAAGAGACCAATATTGTTAGTAACTAAAATAGTTATATTGTTATGAACATTGTGTGAGTTGGCAATGTTCTATGTTGTTATGAACATTGTGTGAGTTGGCAATGTTCTATGTTGTTATGAATATTGTGTGAGTTGGCAATGTTCTATGTTGTTATGAATATTGTGTGAGTTGGCAATGTTCTATTTTGTTCATTCATGCGTGAGTGAAAATTTTTGAGGAGTAAGACGTGGTGACGTTTTACTTGTCTCTTCGTAGGTAGAGATATTTCTACATTTTCGTTAGCATATACATGCGGTAGATTGTTAAACACTCATGATTTCGAGACATGTTTGTTATTTTGGAAATATGTTTGTTATGGATCCCAATGGTAGTGGGAGTCCTTTTTTCTTTTGTAAGTATGTAAATTATAGTTAGTAAAGTAAGAGTGTGTTTGTCATGATAATTTAAATCTTTATTAAGGAAATATAATACGGCAGTATTCTATGTTTTGTTTCTTAAGTTTCGAGTGTAAAATGAGTGATAAAATAAACCCGAATATGTGATAAATAATAGTGACATTTTTACCGATTACGACTTCCCGAATTTGTCCCCTTGTGGCGTGTAGTACGCGTAGTTACTGGTCACTCATTTACAAGTATGCAGTATCCAAGTGATTCAGAAGTTATTTTTGTTTTAGCATGTAAAAATTAATAATAAGTTGTAAATACTAGTAGTAAATTCATAAAAAAAAATTCTTCGCATTTATTCCAGAATATTTTCTCGAATTTTTTTTCTCTTAGAAAGAGGCAGTGTAACGATTTTATTTCTTATCTTGATGTGTTCATATATTTAATCTCTTTATTTAATAATAAACAATATAATGCATAGTAATGCTATACAATCCACTAATTAAATATTTCCTATTGCGCAATAAAGTATTAGCATTCAATTCAAATTAAAATTTAATTTCCACGGTGACAAAATAAAGTTTCCATTTAGTTTCATTCCTAGAGCTCCATCTATTAAGAAATTGTGAAGTAATTTTGTTGCCGGGCAGCAACTCGCTTGACCCCGACACTTCCAATACAGCTGTGGTGAAAGCAGGTCGCTTGTTCCTCGAATCCGAGGACAATGGTTTTTTGCAGTTTTTCGTGTTGGAAGCACGTGCGGATTAAGTTGTTCTTAGAGGAGAGAATGTCATCTCCGAAAAGGCACTTTTGATTGTCCACTTGTTGGAACAGCTCGTAGATGACGTGAAATTTTTTTGGTTGAAGGGCCGTGGTAACATGCAACTTTATTTATATATAACATGAAATTTTACATATAGTATTCAATTAAATTAACATGCAACGTTTGATAATTTTCGTGGTTTAATTTATACATAAAGCAACTTTAAATTAGCATGCAGATTGGTAATCAGAAGTCTGGTTTAACGTAATTTTAATTAAAAGCAAGAAGAAAATATAGGAGTTTACGCTTTGTTCAAGTGTGGACCTGGCGAAATTTAATTACTTAAAATGGATGCCGAGTAATGTGGAGCTTCAGTAAGCAGAAAAGTTATTTGTTCTAAATTGGAGATTTCCTTATTTTAATGCTGACGCAAGATTCCTAGCAAGTATTTTTCAGTCAGACGGAGTTTTGGTATGTAGAAATTTGTTTTCGTATGTTAGCTGAACTATGGACATAGCAGTTAGATAATTTTTTTGTTTAATCAAGTTATTTAAACTTCAAAATAGGTCAAGGACAGACTATAAATATATTTTTCAATATTAAGCAATAGGAATCTGTAACTTTTACATTTCTTAATATTTTATTAATTCACTGAAACTACGGAAGATGTCATTACGTGTTAGAGAAAGTAAATTCTTCTATTTATGAAAAATTAGAAATTAAACTTCTATGTTTGCTATTTCATTAATAATTATTTGGAATTATGTATTGTAAGGTTATGGTAGATCTACCTAAACTAACATTTTTGTTATCAGTAAGTAACAGTTTAGAAAGCAACTTTATGCTTTAACAATTTGTTAATAAACATTGGCTAGTTATTTCTTACAGAAATAACCACATTTAACTTGATTGATACTGATTATATCCAGTGCCTTTGTAAATAATTTTCACAAATTAAATTAATCAAAATATAATATAAAAAAAGGATATTTTGTAAAAAAGCACATAATTGAATACTAAAGGAATATATTTTATTTTTGAACAAGACTATTCTTTTTAATTAGGATGAATGAAAGTTGATTCCATTTGAATTTTAAAATTTTGAGTATAAATGCACAAACAGTGCTATTCTTTGTTTAATCTGTTCACAGGTGTAGCAGTGAATTACTAAGGTCAAAGTCGAGCCATAAGGTAAGAAACTTTAGGGATTATGTTGTCTTTAATAAACTGTATAGCGGTTATAGAATAAAGGTTTTCGCATTCGCCTTGTACAAGGGACTTAAGTAAGGTCTTCTCTGTATAGAAAAATACGGTGGCGCCTTATTCTTCATATTTTTGGTCGCAATCCAACCCCGACCCACAGCTCATGTTCCACCCAGAGCATATAGTTCGACTAGCCGCTTTGCCTTTGAGATTTCCACAACTTTGAGCCATTTTCCATCAGAACTTGCCGTGGGCTCTATTCGCTTATTGGAAATTCTCGTTAAATAAAATCCCATAACTGAAAAGGTTATAAGTTTTCACTTCGAAGTAATAAGTAAAGGCCCACGCTCATTTGCTCATCTCCTCTGCAGAGACAATATCTCGAGTTAGCCAGAATACGTGTTTTGTGGGAAATATATAACATTACACTGACGTCCACATATGGAGCGCTGTTTTATAAAAATGTAAAGTGAAGTTTTCTCACAACATAACACTATTACAAATTGAACCAGTTAAAAACAACGCGCCGCACCACAACCTGTTCGTTAAAAAGAGCCGCTTCAAAAAAGTGACAAAGCGGAAGGGCAATTATTTTTTCGAAAGTAGATCAAACCAAAGCATTACTATCTAACTTAACCTGATTAAAAATATCACAGACTAAACTAACCTAACCCACCCGAAACCAACCCATCCCAATATAACCTAAAATAGTGTGATAATTTTTAAGAGCTCAACATTGTACATCTTTTAAAGGTCAAAGCTTGATAATTTTTGGGCGTTCAAAATTTTACCATTTTTTGGAGGTCAAAAAACAACTTTGGAAAAAATCGGAATTTAAGAATTTTTAAGTTAAAAATTACCTAATTTTTAGAGGGTCAACTTAACGTAATAATACTTCTTATAGATAAAAAATTATTGACCTTCCTACTGATTAGGCTTATTTATCTTTTTGCAGATGCGTTATTTTCTACAATTATTATATAGACATTAGCATCAGTATTAAAAATGTTTCTAACATTTCTTTATTCATATTCCTGCTGGGTTGTTATTTCTACAATTATTATTTAGATAACACATATGCCCCACAATTCTTGCTAACTAGATTGATTGAATTTTCTGCTATTTTTTTTTGTTAAAGCACTTTATATACCGGTGGTGTGTTAAAACCGATCAGTCTTTTGCAAATTGCACTTGTGGTAATTAATATAAAAAAAATAGAAACCTTTCCAAAATTATGTACAGCAGGTAGCAGTGAGAACTAGAAAGTGAGGATATTAGACCAATTTATAATTGACAAAAATAAAGTCTTGAAGGAATTGTTGGCTCTGTGGCCCAATCCGCCGATGGCAGGATATATCCTAATAACACATGAAACAACGCAGTATGTATTCATTGGTACAACATAAATTTAATTTATTTAAGGTACTTACTTTACCTAATCTTCAGCTGAATTTTTAAGTAAACAAGAAGAACAATTAGAAATGGCCTCGGGTGGTACCATGGTTTCCGAGGCGCTGCCACAGTTGGAAGTAAGAGCCCCTACGGCACCAATAAGGGAATATATTACTGTTCAAGGCTTTTATGTGGTAAATCTTGTTATATTTACTGATTAGAAAAAATCATATCCTTAAAAAGAATGCGTGTGGACGAGACCGTGAAATTAGATGAAAAAGAAGAAGCTGACGATGTAGAATTTTTGGATACAGTAAAAGAGCGTAGCGCAAAATCCGACGGCATGTTCTAGAAGAGCTTGAGATTATAAAAAGACAGAGAGGGTGTTTAGCTGTAATTTCACGAGAGTTAGAAATGATAGACAATTTTTTATTTTGAATGTAAATGTTTATGTTAGGTTATTGTTCTTAGTTAATTATTTTAAGTGTACGTAATAGTTTGTTATTTTTTACTGTAAATAGTAATAGTTCTAAAAACTAAAGTTTATCTTAAATTTGCGATGCCTGCCTATTTATAAAAGGTAGATTAAAACAATTTAGGTAATTTATTCTAACGTACATTTTCAAATAACATCTTTTATAAATTACAATAACAAAAAATCAATATATAGCAACGTTCTCCTTTTGTTTGTTTTTTCGTTGCACATTACTCAGGAAATTCTGTATCGAATTGAACTGAATTGAAACGTCTTTATTATTAAATTAAATATACATTATGAGATATAAACTTTTGATACAAACTGCATCAAACGCGATTAGGGCCATTAATCTCTGTCTTACACCTAACCTGCATGCACCAGTACTCTTGAATAAATAATTAATAATCACTACACACACGCACACACCCTCACGCGAAAGCACCCTCCTCCCACACATGCACTCACAACACACACACACACACAACCTCTCTCACACATACAAACCCACGCACACACTCATCGAGCATCAGTTTAGGAAAATGCACTTGCCTCTACACCTTAGAGTTTAAAAGATGTTCCAGCAAGAGTTTACGTAAACGTTGCACGGTCGGGGCTTCTATCGACAGTGACTCTTGTAGAACCTTCATTGATTATGTAGCAATCTTTGTTAGAACAAAATACTTTCGTTTATCTTCTTAATTCCGTCGGCTTGGAAATAGTTAAAGTACCGTAGTGGTAAAATGCACTTAAAATCATCTGTTTCTATCATTGTTCCATCGCCAAATTGTGTTCTATTGATTATACTTTCAAAGCCTTATACTTGTGGTTCACAATAAGCCTTTTGCAAAGTCTGAATTGCTTGCAGTAGGCACTTTTGTTAAAATGATTAAAATCTATGTTTGTACTTTTGATGCTTATACACTTCTTGATGGGAACACAAATAATATCATAATGACGAACTAGTAAAGTCTTCTTATGTATATTGATCACAAATGTTTATTTATAGACTGCGAAGAACACAAGTGTCATCAACTTATAAAATATCTTATGACTCTTTGATAAATCATCTAAATCTAGCATTTGTTGATCATTCTCAAATTATTCAATTTAAGCTTGCTCACTTGAAGTCCAAAACAATGCAGTTTGTACTGCTAACTGAGCGGTTAGTTTAATTATGTAACTGTACTTGCACCACCAGCAGTTATGCTGATCTACTTTGAGTTCACTGTACTGCTTACTAAGCGGTTAGCAGAATTATGCACCACCAGCAATTTTTTGCTTACCTACTTTGAGTTCACTATACTGCTCGATAACCGATCGACAAAGTTATACACCACTATCAGCTTTGCTGACCTACTATGGGGTCGAAGTAACGCTGTTTTTAGTCGGCTTGAGTACTTTGAGTTCAAAGTAACGCAGTTTTCTAGTCGACTGCCCTGCAGTGACCCCGTCATCGTGCTCTTTTTAGTAAATTGACCTACAAACCAACGCAGTCACGTCGTCTTTATTCGAATGACCTATATTGAGTTCAACGCTGCATAGCTTTTAGACGATTGACCTACATCAAGTCCAAAATCGCATAGTATTGCTACTTATAGCAATGTACTAAAATGTTGAAAAACAAGCAACCTTAATTAAAAATTCAGCAGCATTTTATTTATATACAGAATGCATGAGCAACTCAAGTTGACGTTTAGGGCTTTAGGACGTAAAAACCTATTCCTTCATATAGTATTTTAAACCATTTTGTATAAAATTTTATTAAAAATGGCAACTTCCATAAATAATTTAAAGCGCAACGTTCAGTTCATTTTGAAATTCTTATAATTTTATTCAACTAAAAAATCTTACGCACCTATTAACATCTTTAAAATTAATACAGGATAAGACTTTAATCTGAAGGGGTTGCTATAATATCTGTTCCCTTTCGTAGACAATGGCGGGCATGTTTATATTATAAAGTTTAATTAACTAACAAGTAGCAATGCATATTTTGTACAAGATGGAAAACAACTCTGCAAGAAGAATATGTTCTGTTTAATTGTTTTCGGCAAAAGTTCCTATAGTTTTGTATGTTTTCTATATAAAGATCTAGTTGTAACTCGATTATGTCTAATGAAACGTTTTTACAACCTAATAACTACGATAAGCACAAAATGACATATCTATACGAACTGTAGTCCGAATCCTGTTTGCCCTTTCGTCAAAGATTAATTTATTTGATATAGTGCTAATGGTTGTTAATATCTATTAAACTCGATTACTGCTAGTGACTGCAACAAATAGTAATAAATTCTGACAGTGTTTAATCCAGAATAAAGTATAAACCACGTTTTTGAAAAATGTAACAAATTAGCAATAAAGAAAGCAGTTGGTATATTTTAAAAATACCCGTGTACCTAAATGTTATGGCCAGAAGTTACGTGTCTCTGCTTTTCTACTTTGTATCACAAACAAATACTAGGCTATTGTAAACTAATAACGAAGTGGATCTCATATACCCGCAAATATCAATTACAGAAAAACTCAACGAAGAAGGTGTGCACGAAAAATATCCTTTACCATACCCTGCATTACGGAAATGTTGAGCAAGCTGTAAGAATTCCAATACTTTCACCCATTAGATTTAGCAGCAGACTATAATCAGGTGTATATGGAGGAAAAAAACAACAAGGAAACCTCTCAACATATACCGCGAATAAATACAAACGTGTGTATTTTGGTATAAAGGATGAACTTACCATATTTCAGAGCAAGAACGACGATACTTTGCGTGGAACACAAAAAGAGAAATGCCTAGTGTATCTAAAGAGCATAATGCTATACTCGTAATCTGTTAACAAACCTGCCGGAGAGACTAAGAAAGGTTATCTAGCATCTAAAAAACTGAAGGTCAAATTTTTGCAAGAGCAGGTTGCATTTCTGTGACACGCTGCATTAACGACACGAGGACTTTATTAAAAAGAAACAAAACACATATATGAACAGTTTTCTAAGTATTCAAAAACACATTTCCTTTACACACATTATCTAATGAATCTCTTACATTCAACAGATATAAATAATGTTTATAAAACAATTTACAGCTTAAGCTTAGACAGAAAAATTTGCCTAATGATTACTTACTTACCGAAATAATCCTCACGTAACCATTGTTAACAATTACAGATAATTTAGTAAAAGTCAAAATACTTCGAACGCTGACCTTAAAAATTGCTGAAAATTATCCTCTTGACAAATAATTTGTATAAAGTTAAAATCTGTTTTAACTTATTTTACTCAAATATCCTGTTAGGTTACAATAAACAAAACAAAATTATAATTGCAATTGGTATTGTTAAATACATTATTAAAGCGCTTATAAAAATATCATTTTCATTGTAATTAATGGCATTGAATATTTCCTGGTTATATTTTAAATCTCCATTTTCAACCATTCTTAACGTAGAAATATCAGCTTGCAAAGTGCATTTACTTTTAATATATTAAAAAAAATCTAAGACGCATGTACGCCTTACAACCAAACTTACGTAAATTTTATAAAAACAAATTATATATTTTAAATTAAATGGTTGATAAAATTTCTATTAAAGTTTATATTAGTTTGTACTATTAACATATCTCAAATAAATTCGATTATCTGGAAAACTAAATGAGATATCGAAAAGCGTATAGCATATTTGTAATCAGCGTAAAAAACTAAGCAAAGTACTATATATCATTTATTGTATCATTATGGGAATATCGCAACGGACGACGGCGGCGACGACGACGTAGCGATTATATTAACCTAACTTACTTCGTAAGTTTGGTTGATTAGCAGCTACTCTTGTATCAAAATTATTTATGTCAGAGATTGTTAAATTTTCGTAGTACTTTTTAAAATAATTATACTTCATAATTCTGCAAAATTTCTTTTTTACTTGTGGAACGCCAACAAAATAGATTATAAATTACTTGGAACGTATATGTTGCATGTTGTAAAATAAATTAAAGAATTAATCTTCATTCGAAACTTACATGTTGCTAGACGTGATTATGAATGAATTACTGAACGAATCCCTTTTTAACCACTTGCGTCTTATATGCTAAACTTATAAATAGGTACGTCATTTCTTTCACTCCATTCTAGATCTATTTCGAAGCATTACACATCCTGGGTTATATAATACTTACTCTGATTTCGCGTTTAATGAGCTAATTAAGTGTTTTTAGTATTATTTATGGTTCTCGTAAAACGCCGTCCATTCTTTGTTAATACATGAAACGGACCGCTGTTATCTATTTCTTTCTAAAATACGTTGAGCTATTAAACCCGTTATTTTGGTTATATGGCTTTTTCCGATAACAGCGCTTTCTTTGAAGTGCAGCGTATATTTATCTACGTGAAGTAATGAGCTACTTCTAGCATATTTACTAATAATATATAACTTTACCAAATTCTCTCGAAAGGAATGCTGAATTCTTTTAATAAAATTCGAAACTTCTGGAGTTAATTCAAAACTAACTTTTTAAAAGAAAGATGCGTTGAATTTAAAATTCATAAAGTGGTATTTTTAACGAGAATAAATATTTTATTTTTGTTTTAAATGATGTATCTACACACCGAAAATATGGTTTTAACAAGGATGCAATAAAAACTTGTTATTAGAAAGTATAGAATGCTTATTTACTCGACTGAAACGAATGGATTTTGTATTCACATTTTATATCCATTTCACGATCCTTCCATTCTATAATAAACGTAATATTACTCACATTGTTCAGAACAAAAATATTCACACACGGATAAATGAAGGAATATTTTTACTTTTTAACAGGTTTAAAAATCGGGTGTCGTTTTTACGCTGTATTTAAAATGGTATGTGTCTTTAGCGAGTGTTATTTTACAGGGATGCAGTCTTTCTTCTATTAAATGCAAGATATCTTTTGTTACCCATGGTGTCTTTTTTTTGTGTATACCTCAGAATATCTCTGTTATACTCTATATCTCTGTTATACTTGAATGCACTCCCAATATGTCATCAAGAACAAATATCTGCCACTTTTTTCTGTACGTATGTACGAAGATGATATTGAAGCCCTAGAACATTGTTTAGGTTTGTAACAACCAACGATGTTACGGAAAAAAGCATTAATGAAAATATACAGTCAGTACCAGATACGTTAAAAATCAAGTAATTACATTACAAAGGGCAAGAATACGATAATAGCGCAAATATGAAGAGTATATATAAACGTGTTTGTGCTTACATTTTAAATGAAAATAAAGAAAAATTTTACATTTCTTGCGCTTACAACTTAAATTCGATCCTAGATCGCTTACAGCGATAATTTTTCTAATTTTATATAAAATAATATATGAAATATTTACAGCGTTAACTAACGGCACGCTGAGATGTGCTAAAAGAATTTATATAATAATTGACACCGATACCATAGTGTGATACAAGATAATAGTGCAGATTAGAACCTGTCATTGCATAGCGGTTTTTAATCTCAGAATTCCTCAATGCGCTTAAAATGTTACTGACAACTGTACTAGATAATACTTTAAAACCAGAAATCATATTCACATATATGCACAAATTGAATTGTTTAAATTTATATTGATCTTCATTATTTAGTTTGAACTCTCTTCTAGAGTAAACTTCATATCCAAAACATTACAAAACGAGAAATAGCTATAGATGCAGGAACAAAGTTGAAACATTCAGAATTTCTGGATTTAAAACGTGTTTTTGGACGTAAAATGAATTGTCAAAAGGATTATAAATAGAATTGAAATTTAAAGAATTCATATGAATCCAAAAAGAGATTTTTTTGATTACGAGTATTCTTACTGCAGTCAGAAGTAGATTAACAGAAAAATATTATAACCTTTTCTTATATAAATACTTACCTTGTGTGCTAGTACCATCTGTTTGATTTATTGAAAAAACTAATAGACGTTGTATTATTTATAACCTATCACAAATTACCCTTTGAAGTCAAGGAATCTAATGTGTTATATCTGAAAGAAAAGTAATAATAGAGGGTTACGTAAAGAATCACGAAAGCAAACATTCAATACAATTTCCTATTGTAGAAACTAGCCCTTATAACCATTATTATTTATTTCCCTTTCCTATGAAGTAAATAATCAATACCAGGTTAATATTCCGGAAAACAAGTTTCTTTCCTTAAATGAACTTGCAAACGCAACTTTTTCTTGTTATCGATTCCGTTATGATTAGGAATTACAACTGCATCATAACTAACATATATGTATTGGCAGAGCGGTAGTCATAAATTTTTGAACGACGGTGCTCAAGTAAAATTCATAATCGTAGTATATTAGAAAACTTTTAACTAAATTTATTTTTATAAAAACAAAAAAATATTACTTAAATGTTATAAGAAGAAAACAAACGTGTACTAGATGTTTCATGGATACAGGGACATACGCTAATTGGAGAATCGTGGGTCCAAAATATGAAGATTTAACCCAAAACACTCAAGTAAAATATTTCTCCTTTCTGAGATACAGGAATAGAAAAATTTAAAACATTTTTATGTCCATTACTGTAAAGCTATTTAAACTTCCTTTTATCATACTTTGTGGAAAACTAAGGTACCTTACAAAGATTAAGAAGTGTTAAAGTATAGTTTCTAGTTATCACCAGAGGCGTGCGTCAGGGGCAGAGACACAGTTTCTCTTATATAAATTCTATTCGACTTATGGAAATGTCAATTTATTATAATTTTTCAAATCAGCAATATTATCTACGTAAATAAGATACTCTGTCTTCATAATGCTGTATTCATTACGTTTTGACTTAGTTAAAGTTTTATATGAAAGCAGTAACAATTGTGAACAAACCAACAGGTGCATACAATGACAGATATTAAAAATAAGTGACTTTCACTAATAATATTTACACACTTAAACATTAAAACCACATTTTTACATTTTTCGTAGCATATCTGATATAAAACAAAAATTTTAAACACCATAATAAATATTGGAGATTACTCACATTTACTTCATCACAAAGAATACATTATTAAAATGGAAATAGTTGTGAAGCCCTTTGTTAAACGTTAAGACACTTGAAAAATAATGACTTCAGCATTATGAAGGAAGAATAATTCATTTACATAGAAAGTATTGTCAGTTGCTTCTCTGCCCCTGCCGTACGACTCTGGCGATAACCAAAAACTATATCTTAACACTTTTTAATACGTTCTAAAGCACCTTGGCTATCCACCGAGTATGACAAAAAACTTTTAAATAGTTTTACAGTAATGGGCAAAAAATGCTTTTTAATTCTTTTATAAAACGCCTGTATCTGAGTATGGAGCAATATTTTACTTAAGTGTTCTGGGTTAAAACTTTATACTTTGGACCCATCATTCTCCTGCTAACATATGTTTGACTATCAACAAAATCCCCCGTATGCAATCATTGCACAGTCCGCCACAAGGTATATTCAAATGAGTATCCTTCTATATTTTCTTTTACAGAAATCCAAAACGTTTAATTTTCTAAGGTAATATGTTTGTGAATTGACTTAAGGACCAAACCACATAGCCTGTTTTCGCTTACCAAATTTCTCCAATAAGCTTTAAGTCTCTTTAGCGAGGAGAATGACCGCTCTTGGTGTGCTTACTGGTAAGGGTGCTAGAATTTTTAATAAGATGTGAACATTTGGAGAAACATCCGTATTGCAAAATATATGTATTAATTCAAAGACATTCTTAGATAGGTCAACTTTTTTAGTGTGAAACGAGTTTCTAATCTCACCTTGAAGTGGGTGGGTGACTATAAAAACCATTTCCCAAAAGAAGTACTTAAAGTAAAGGCAACCTTCAGACGTAGCTAAGGGTTTATTCTTGGGTAGGGCAATGAGAGATGTCCTAGATCTTCAACAGATATACTCCATGCAACACTAAGTTAAAGCCAAAATTAAAACAACACAAAATAGGACTACCAAGTCCTAGACTTATAAAAAAACAAGAGATGTACTGTGAGTGACAACTTGGAAACCCTCACAGAAAAACATAACGTTTGCCGTATCAAAAAGTGGGGTGCAATTCATGTAATAAAACAATATAGTTAGAGCAAAGAAAAGATACAAGAAGTGTGCTCTTATTACTTTGCATATAAAATCACTTCCTCTAAATAAAGTATATCGGTTATGAAACCACACTATTTAAGCTACTTGAGAACTACTGTAAGACAAGACTACGAAAGAGCTTGCCGTTTTAAATTCCTACTAATATAAAAACCAAGTAGTATTACTGAATAAACCTGATATAACACACTATAAAATTTATCACCAACAGGTCACCGTTAATATCTCAGCTATTTGGGAATATAGATCAATGATTTGTAATAGGTTTCACTATTTTTGGGCGCACTTGTCCAAAACATAAAGTAAATCTAATTTAAATTATTCATTAAATAGATCTATATTCTTCTTTATATCTAATAATTTACTTTACAAAATATACAACAAATGTTCAAAAAAAGAGCTTCCAGAAAGCGACAGCAAATTTAATTTTAGTGGGGTATAATTTTCCTACTAAATTCATATAAAAACTGTAACATTTTATACAACCACATTAATAATGTCCTGTGATATGCAGATCTGTATATGCAAGCTTACAACTATGCTGCAAATTTTATAAATACAGGTTTCATGTCAACTCAAAGTTAACCAGTGTCTTAAAATATGACCCAAAAAGCTTTACTAAATCATAACCCAGGTTATGAATTCTTTTCATTATTTACTTAAGTTTAGGATATTAATTTTTAATAATTATTCGATAAGCATGTGCAATACAAACCAGCTTTAAGTTGCAAATATTACATTAAACGTAAACATTAATGCTTTGAGTGAAAATACTTGTTATATCATGATATAAACAAATATCTGTTAAGTTAACTTGTTCGTGTTAATGCGATAATGACTCCCTTATCGAACTTCAAAACGAACAAGTCGTCGGACAGCATGTATAAAGCTAATCGCGTACCTCGAATTATGGAGCAGATGTTAGAGGTAGTAAATATTTGGAATTGAAACAAGCAAACGAACAACTTCTTACAGAAATTTTCCGGAACTGAAAATTACTAGGGAATTGAATACTAATGTTGTTTTCCTTTACTGTTGAAGACAACTTCCTAATTAAATTTACTATTCGCCTTCCACGTACCACGTACCAATAAACTGAAACTACAACTTAGACAAATAAAATCACATTAGAATAACGTATTAAATAGCTTTACCTGATTACCGTTAAGAGAAAAAGCAAAACCTTATATAGAATCCTCACATATAACGGTAGAAATCAAAATGGCGATTTGCCTTAACGCTTTTATTTTACGTTACAATTCTTTTAGTCCCTCACTCGCATGTAACACTTTTATGTTACATTTCTCTGTATTTAGTGCTTACATTTTATATACTAGCTCATATATCTGATTTAACGTCTTTATTTTATGTAAGAATGTATCAATTTCTATTCATAGAATACGCTCAATTTGTATTTCATCACCATATATTTAATGCTTTCATCGAGCATTGTATACATTCCATTATTTAATTTAAAGCAATTGTAATTTTGGCGATTTTACTACTTTAAAGATTACTTTGCGAGTTCATAATATTGAACGCATCTGTCGCGCAAGATTATTGTATTATTGCATGCTGCTGGTCGATTACAAGTCAGTGTCCTTCTAGACTCCGACTTGTCCACAATGTTTATCTACAAGGATGCGATTCGCATCGCTATATGAATTCAACAGAAATAAGTTCACGCTTTCGATTGTAAAACTGAATTGAAACAAAAATAATAGTATGTAGCACTATGTTATCTTTTCATTATTCTAAAGATTTTTTTTTACATAGCGCAACAAATAGGATACCCCGCATTTAGTTTATAAAAATATCTTCGAGAGAAAATAGTGGTAAAAACAATAAAAAGGTTATGGCGGTCAAGTTTTTATGAAATACAACTTAGTCGAAATTTAAGACAAATCAATTGATGGGAAATATAGTGAGTCTGGTATCAACGTCCATGTCGCCTTTATTGAAAAATTGTCCTCAATATTATGGTGAAGCGCAAGATTTTTGTTTCAACATTTTCAATTATTCGAAAAATTTATGTGGTGTTATCTTCAATGGCTGGATTCAGAACAGGTTGTTTCTTGACGCGCGTCAGTTCACTTCAAGTTGCTGTGTTCTGGTTAAATTCCAGGATGTTTAGATATTGTTAACATGTAGGTCAATTTGACAGGTAAGTGAACTATATTATTATTCCGAATGGTGTTGCACTCCACATGTAGCCGAAAGGGTCTTGACCTTCAAGAAAATTTCTGTTTCTAAAAATTTTACCTCCTTAACATAATATTAGTACATCAGTATTAATTTTCAATAAAATTAAATAGTAGGTAGGCTATGTCCATTTCTATCGTGAACCCAAAAATTTCATTTACATGTTAGTCTTGTAGTAATCAATTATTTTATAAAACAGGCTTTTTCTTGACTAAATTGTAGTTACTTTAATGCCGTTATTAACAGAAACGTTTTACTTGTAGTCATAAAAACTTAATTAATTTTATGACCACGTTATACGATACTTTTTCTTAATATCTTAGAGGAATTGTGTTACAACTAATGGCCCGTCAAAACTCGATTTTTTTTATAAAGACATAATTAATATAAGTATGTTTATATAAAAATTAATTGTTCTAAGAATACTTTATTTTAATGATTCATGTGCACCATCTATCAGATCTGATTACCAGTACTACAATATTCATTAATTCACTTATCATTAATTATAAAATTCTTTCTGCTGTATACTGAAATGAAATTAATGTACGCTGATTAATGGGCATCTTTTATTACGCTCAAACAGATGAAATATGCTTGATTTTATTAAATACTGTCTTTTCTGACAGACTTTAATATTTTATACATATAGTAACATTTTGTGTAATTTTTGGTACTAAAATCTAATAACAATAGAAGTTTATTTTTTGAGTATAGTCGTTTATTTTATCTTAAGGTACAGTCATTTTATGAAAAAGTTTATGCTTTGTGATTGTTATATATAAAAACAAGTGATCTTTGTAATGCACTGTCATAAATGCTGCACTAATGAAATTAAAGAACACCATATTTGCCAACCATCTACCAATGTACTTATATATTTTTATGGGAATATTGTTTTTGTAGACGCAAATGGCAATCTCATCTATTTGATGTTAATATTTTTATTTACAGGTTCGGTCCTTTTTTTGTGTTTGGCCGCAACTTTTAATAATCGATCTTTAGTGAAACATATTTTGTTGTGAGTATTACTATACCCTTCCCTCTTAACATTTCTTGTTCTATTTCATTTATATAGGCATAGTAGTGCATGATTTTAGCCGTAATTTATGAATTCACACAGGTCTCATCACAATACCGCTGGACTTAAAA
This sequence comes from Platerodrilus igneus, assembly GCA_036346225.1. Taxonomy (NCBI): domain Eukaryota; kingdom Metazoa; phylum Arthropoda; class Insecta; order Coleoptera; family Lycidae; genus Platerodrilus; species Platerodrilus igneus. The sequence goes on from JARFIW010000910.1 coordinate 4,744,917, forward strand.
ATTCAGAGCTAGTCCGAAGTTTTTGAAGAGTTAATTTTAATAACACGGATAAATCTCCATCTAATGGTAGCTTTTCAAAGAGTATGTGCTCGTGTTGGGAGTATTCCATATAATCCTTGGTCACCTCTTAGGTACTCATTTGACATGTTCAACATATATATGAGGCAACATTTCGTATAACACAAGCACTTGAGATATAACAATGCATATCTTTGAATGGATATTATTCAAAACTCATATTATTTGTTTCAGATACTGAGAAGGAATGCCCTCGTATTTGACGAAGTAACGAGTCGACTCTGCGTTACCGTCATAATAAGCAACGTTCAAACAACCATACGATAAAGAATGAGCTTTCTTTATTCATTTTAAATAACACTCGATTCCTAACTGGAAAATACGTAAACGCTTAAATTAATAATAGTAAATTAGAATTACTGAATTAAGTAATTGATACACTAAATGTAATTAACCAAAGATTTTACGTACTTATAAATCTCGCCAAAGATATATGTTACAAGTGGTCCATTTACATTTCCACTGAATAAATGTCTGAACATAACACTGGTTTGTAGGTCTCCTCCAATAATCACCTTTATTGATATTTCTGCAAAAGTATATGTAAAACTGTCAAAGTCTCTTTATGGTTAGTAAAACTAGTTTTTAATGGTCGAAAATATCATCGGAGAACGGGTCTATGACACCAATTCTATAATATTCTTCAGGGCCACTTGTTTTAATATTAACTCGTTTTACACATAAACGCGGTTTTCTCGTTTCATCTCCATTTTTCGATAAAATTTCTTCGGAGTTATGAAAGATATTTTTCAAGGTGATATCCGTATCTTCACTCTGGGTTTGTAAAGTATTACAAACTTCAAGATCAGCTTCAGTGGCCGTTTTTAAGTAGATTTTTTGTTTGTAATAGTTTTGACAAATTTAACGTGAACTTAAAAACGTATTCAGCAGTACACGTGTTAAAGACAAACTCAGAAGTAACAATGGATGCTAGAGGTTGCGGAGCTTCTGAAGATGTGTTGACGAAACGTCTAAAAATTCCGTCAGTTATTCTAAATTTGATACACCTGGGAGAATCATTCCATTCAGTCTTAAGAGTGCATCATGATTTTGTACTTACGATGTGTTATACATGGATATCAATTTGTTCCATTTGACATCCGATAAAGAATCCTTAATTTTTAATTTTAGAATATGTTGCTGTTTAGGTGAAAAATGTATAAAGATGTATAAAACGATTTTATTGTACCAAAGCAATTTCGTATGTTTTAGACTTTGCTTAAGTGACAGATTGCAAGATTAAAGGAATGGGAGCTGCAGTGAATATAAAATGCAGCAGGATATTATTCACGCACAATTATTTGTACGCTATTGAAACACCCTTTTATGGCAGCGCCATAGTTAATTTATATTGTGAAAACGGACGAATATTAAGGTATTTTTATATTTAAATTGGAATGTTAAAATTACATAAGGAAAGAAAAGTTGTTAGAGTACATAAAAAAGCTCAAGGATACGCATAAAAAATTATAATAATTTAATCAAATGCATGGAAGCAAGAAGAGAGCTTGCACGCAAAGAAAATCAATAATTTCAAACGCAAATGTTTGCATTGTAAAAGCCAACGTTCGTTATACAAATACTCAGAACGGAAAAAACCAAGAATTGTTATTTTATAAACGGTCGGTTGTTTCAAGAAACACCTGTTTGTTAAATCTCACGTTCACGGAATTTTTAATTTACGTTAGCACAAAATTCAATCAGTCAGTTTATAAGCTGCTACAATAGCCAGTACCTTAAGGACGAAGTGAAATAAACGATCGATAATGTAAGACAGATAGAGAAGCAGATAAATAAAGCGTTGGATAGAAGTCACGTAAGATATACACAGGTATTTGTGAAGGACGACTACAATATCGATTTTCTGTAACTTAAGAGGGGTTCTGAAGGATACAACAGATATGCGTGGAACGAAGATAGATAGCTAAGAGGTAGCGCGTCTGAATGAGGGAAAATTCTATCATTGGTCGATGACGAGCAGTTTTCGTGAAGTACGTGTACGGTAAGATAGGAAACGAAATTCTATGTAAACAGCATGATGGACGGGAGCGTTTTTAGAAATTATAGTCGGTTACGTTCAAAATTTTAGGAAGCCGCTTTGAAAACAAGCTTTTCACGCGGAACCGGTTAGACTGGGGGGGTTTGTAAATCATATAAATAAACGAAGTAAGATATTAAAGCTTGCTTTCCATTTAGATCTACAAGATAATAGTAGTAAATGCTTTTACCGTAATCAATTATTGTGTGTCCAGTAAATCTGTATTAAACATCCTGTTTAAAAATATTGAAAGCTATAGTAGCGTACCGCGTGTTATATAAGTGATATTGCACAAATTGGTGGTTGTAAATAAAAGGTGCCGTTACTACAACGAAGCGATTAAACAAAGAGATAATATTTTGGGTAAGCGAAGCCTAAACCTGTATGCTTGAAGTATATTTGAGATGGGATATTACGTTTGGGACAAAGCTATTAGTGGTCGAATATGATTTATATTGGTAGCACTAACAATTATTAAATATTTTTGATTTTCCTTTGCTATATAACTTCACTTCTGTGATCATTTAATTATGTAAAATTATTACTACTTATTATTCATTAACAATCACGACAAAAGTGGTGACCCAGCCGTCGTCCAGATTAGTACATAATACGTGTGTTCCTTAAACCCCTCCCCTATCCCCGCAGTTTTCGCTTACGTGTGATGTTGACAGCGCTAGGTGTTCACCTGATAATTATGAAAACCTAGCGACAACTTTATTTTAACAAGACTTTCCGTTAAATTAAAACGAAACAATTACATCAGATTTATTGCAGAAATAATTTCCTATAGTCCATCCGTCGAATCAAGGCTATGACGTCAAAAATTGTAATCCAGGCAGACAAATTCTAAATGCCAATTCGTATGAAGAGATACAGTACGTTGACATTTTATTTTAGAGCATTCTGATTTTTACGATTGGTATTACAATTCACTGTTGCCAAGCCTGGTCTGATCATCTCATATACTTCCATTAACTGCAGTAATAATTTTATTTGACCAACCACTATGAGGATATATAGGTGTTGCCGAATTGCTAAAAACAGAACCAGTTTTTTTAATAGCTTTAGCTGAATTCAGAACTGTTTACTTTGTACTTTGTAGAGCCTTTCACGTCGTCCTAGTATTGTACGAACTTTTTTTAATGTAACTATAATTGATAGCTCATTTTTATAATGTATTTCTTCACAAACTAATCGTTGTTCAACCGTGAAATGCATGTTTACTTGGCATGCTTGCTACATAACAACCTAGGGCGTGTTTGGTACATGATCGGAATCTCCAAAAGCGTTTATATTCACCTTAGCAACAATTAGCAGCGTTTTAAATGAAAAACACATTTTTAACATCTGGCAACGTAGTCGACAGTTGACATATGACGTCACAGCCTTGATTCGCCGGATCAAGTATATTAGGCAATTAAGATATCTTTCATTTCCTCATTTGAATATTTTCTGCATTTTACACCCTATATCCACTTTTAATAGATGTTGCTTTCACGTTTAGCAAATTGCTCAGTTATACAAGTCGTCTTCTGATACGTTAGTTTCGATATTTATTGTAGTTATATGACCTAATTTAATTGTAATTAAATAAAGCCGCTCTGTTATTTTTGAGTGCTAGGTATATGCTCAAAGTTATTGTTACGTCTTTCTTGGCCTAGCTTGTTGAGTAGGTCCTCACGAGAGTTTTGGGGTTATGCGGGTAGATACGGGTAGTCAGTAACCTCTTTGAAACCATACGAAGCGGTCGTGTTTGCTATCGTTGCTCCCGCTTCATTCGGTTGTTTATAATTAATCATGTAGTTATATTTACATTTTGTATACTCGAGGTTATAATTACAGTCCACAGTTATATTATTAGTATGAATAAACGAGTTTTAACTTCGGAATTTATTACTTGTTATTAGTCATCACCAACAGCTATGATTACAACCGAGTTTTGTAACGCGTGACACGAAGTATGGTCATTCGAAGCATGGATCTATAAGGATCATTTTCTGCAAACAGCATTTGGTGGTTGAACCTTAAGTTTCCAAAGGGCATCGCAGTATCGTTCTATACATCGTTCACGCGAGTTGTACAGGGATCAACACCGTACCGTATTCAAAGCAAATTCTAGGAAGTCTCCACTCAGCGAGCATTATACAAACGGTATCACCTGATTATTCCCTGTTTTTATTATTGTTTATCCTTACATTTATAATATGACCAAAATTCTCCAGTTCATTCAGGACGGTTGTAAAACTTTAAAAAATAAGCGGGCTTTATTGAAACGGAATTTAACAACAAAACATATTACCAGTTTTAATAAGGCCCCCCGAAGATTCCGATAAAATTAACAGAGAGTTTGAAACGTGTAAAAAAACCTAGATAATTACAGAATCTTTCTTGAAAAAAATTACAGTGAGGATTGCAGCGAGGTGTATGAAGAATACTTGATTGAAAATAATCTCGCACAGTTGTATTTAAAACTAAAAATAGATGTACAAAGCACAGGCGCACGTGAAATTACTGTCAATAGGTATCGGAAGTTTCAGCGGCAGGTACTCCGATTATTTACCCTTTAGGGATTAGCTCTATTCTTTAATAGATGCTAATCCATCTATTCCTATGATTCAAAAGCTGCAGTATTTAATTTCTGCTACCACAGGAGATGCATACAACGTGTTAAGGTATTTAGAAATAATGGAATCTAATTACAAAATGGCACTAGATTTATTGCACAATAAATTCGAAAATAAAGGCAAGTAGATAAGCTACCTTCGTTCTGACGCAAAAACCGGTTTTCTAACGAAAAAACCACCGGTTTTCCCATGTATTTGAGCATTAAATTCTCAAAAAATCTAAGGTCCGTTCTGCACATTTTTGTACCTTTCCAGCTCATTCGTTGTATAATCATGTGACGTCACCAAGGCGAGTCTATTACTTTCACTTTTACTTTTTTATATATGAATCCAAACACATTATCATCTCAACCAATGAGAGAGCTCATTTAGTACAGATACCAATCATTGGATATCACAAACATTAAGCAAGAAAAATAAATCAATAAAATTTATTAGACAATACATAGCAATGATCAATACTTTTCCTATATTTACATATACAATAATAGTACCAGCTTTTTACAAATGTTTTATAGAAACGCATCTATTTAAATATAATTTATATTTAAACTAACATATAACAATATAGTAGCATAGTAGTGTTGCATACGAACAGGTAAGCAAGTAGCACTTTTCATCGTGAGGACTTAATGCGAGCTTCTCCTGAACAATGCTATGAACTTGATGCTTGGGCGATTGAATTAATTTCTGTGTAACAAATATTTCTTTAAAATCTTTTATGCATTCAACATACTCAATAAACATCTTCGATCGTAATCCAATAAAATCCGTCATTATTCGCCCATTATTTTCATCTTTCATCATCACCAATACTTTCTCGTCAACTAGATGAATTCCATAAATCTGGTTAAAAGAATAGTCTGATGTGTCAAAGTGTCCGATGCAGTTTCGTTTCATGGTTTCATAAGGATCTCGATTCATAACTTTGTAAATTAAACTGTCTGTATCCGTGTAGAGCATATTGCATCCATTTCAAAAAACAGCATTCATAAATCCATAGTGAAAATCGTATATAGTTAGTTTGGCTATATCAAGAATGCACATTCCCACATATATGGGTTTATTAAAATATACTTCGGATTTAAGAAGTTCCACTGCAGCAAGGTTTTCGTCGAAGATGGTAACATATTTGAAGAGAGGGCTGGATATTTTAGTCTCAGCACCATATCTTCCTTCCCAGTTTTGCACCAGTTTCACAATACAATGTTTGCGTATATTCTCCATTATCTTCCCGAAGATAGCATTATTCATTAAAATAAATAAGTTCTCTTCAAATTCATTCCTTACTTATTTCCGAAGTTCAGTCAATGTAGGATTTTAGCCAGCAGCCTTGTTTAAATTTTAATACTCGATGGAATGTTTATAATTTAAGTCCATTTGTCAAAGCTTAGTTTAGATTCCTGTAGTGGATCACATATCTTGTTTTAGAATTTAATGTAGCCATCAACTTGGTACTTTGAGTTTTTGATACAGGTGGTCTTTCAGTCTTATCAATATGCTCAGGGCAAAAGGGAATGTCTTTATGTACATCATGGATATGCTCAGGATACACCAAAACAACTTCTAAAATGTAGCCTACGGCAGCATCATCCGGAACTGATGTCATTGCGATGTTGGTGTTAGTCCATTCAAATCCTTCGTAGGGCAGAGGCTAACTCATCGCCCATCCGTACTGATTATTTACATCGTAGTACATAAAATATACATCGGGTTTGAAAGGATCATTCGTTGGGAAATAATTATTGTTAGCAGTAGCACGTTGTTCTCGACACACCTGACTAAGACCTTCACGTATACCCTTTTCTATAAACAATAGCTGATCGATGTCGGTCAACAACTCGAGCTCCTGCCCTGTATGCTTTAACATTACCTGCCACGTGTAACCAGGCAAAGTGTAATAATGGGCGAGGTCAAGCCCATATGTTAAATAACAACTTGTACGGAATTGCTCAAAAACTTTCGCAAGTAACATCACATCGGTGTTGAGATATAAATCAGAATATTGACCTAGGTTTTAACTAACAATTGCTTCCTACACTTTCTGGGCATGTGCGTACACTTTCTTCGTAATACCTTTACCTTCTAGCTTGTTATAAAAATCTTACTGGCTAGGTAATGAAGGACAATCAAGTTTTTCAAACCAATCAACGAAATCATATGGATACACGCTTTTCGGGTCATCAATTGAAACTGCTCTTCACTCAATTCTCAATTGATTAAATTCACTTTTTAGTAGTGGAAATGTGTTCAAATGAGACCCCACTGTTTCTAAAGATGAGCTCATAAAACGGAAGTTATCGATAAATATATAGTTAACCAAGCTCTCGGAAATATATTTTGTGAAGGAAATATATTTTTCCTTTGTCACCGGCAGTATTTCCACACAACCAATCAAATCTACGGCAATGCTTTTAATTAGAAAATGACTATCATAACCACTCAGATTATGAAAAACAACGGGTATTGTATGAGAATCTTAGTATTCAATATTACAACTCTTATGTGCTGGTCCTCTGTAGTTGTTGGTAAGCACTAAATAATCATGGTTTTGCACGTTTTCATCGTCTAAAGTAAACGGTTTTTTACAAATATGGCATCGAGTTGCTGCTGCAAATTTAGCTGGTTGCTCTAATGTCAATGGAGCTATATCATAGGAACACATAAACACAGTTTTAACGTCTTCTGCAAATTGTCGAAGTTCTAGAGTAAACCAATTTATACAGTCTTCACCTCGATATGACCGATTGAACGGTAATAAATTATCATTTTACATAATACTCGACACTATATGGCACATGTTCTAGATATTTCTTCTCGTCCTCAGTAGGCTTCAATATACATTCCAGATCTGCATATATAATAAATGGCACTTTAACTTTATTTTTGGAATTCTTGAAATAAAGTATCTTTTCTTCTTCTGTAGGCAGTCGAGGCAGACATAATTGCTTCGTTCTGCAATTAGCGACGTGGTTCCTCAATTGTACTGTTGCGAAATAATGGTGACATCGAATACAGAAGTGCTTCTTTGCATTGCCAGAACTAAGTTGTGATGAAACCAGTCGGCTTAAGTCATTTATCCAGATATAATGCGAGTTGAATGTTTTTCGTCCATCGGCATACTTAAAGCGCTCCATATCTTTGTCATAATACTGGTTGTGGATCATTAGGAGATTCACATGATTATTTTTTCTATTTTCTGATATCAATAAAGGAACAGTGGTAAATTTACGTTTACTTAGTTTTAAAGTGTAGACATTAATTAACTGAGATATCATGTTGACCTTCAAAGTTCTTAATTTGATTTAGAGTCATCGGGAACTGGATACCCTTTCAGTTCAAAGCTGAAGGCTAATGCGGATATTTGGACACTCGTTGAGGGTTTTCTTCGATTGGATATAGTGCGGAAACAATCGCATGCGCAAAGCAAGCTTGATCCTGATTTTTTACGTTGACACATGCATGCTTCCGTTTGATGTCAAGGGGTAGCTCAATGTATGAAGATCCTCGCAGGAGATTATACCTGTTAATGTTGACTCCCAAGTTAAGTATATTCTTCAAACTCCATAGCTATCCCGCTCTTGAAACTCCTCCAACTCCAACATTATTGGTTCTGCAATATTTTCCTTAAACCATCGGTCTAAATCAGTGTCCTGAAAAATGGCGGCATTAGACGTCGAAAAATATTTATGCATGGAGTCAGTTGCAATTTCAAACTCTCCGCAAAACGCTGTATTAACCTTATTAGCTGTATCCATTTTAAGAAAATTCTGTATCTTCCTTTTAAAGACTTTTACAGTCTTGAAAAAAGGTATCCATATCTTTATGCTTAAGATTACTAATTACTCCTGTGCGTCAGTGTCCTTTGAAAGCCAGACAAAGTTCTCCCAACGTATTCGGTTTGTTGCCGTTTCCCTTCTAGTTGTATGCTCCGCTCCTTTCTTTTGGGCTACTTTAAATTACGACCGCATAGCCTTGATGTTGCCGAATGAAGCCAATATGTTTTGCTTTTCCCCAACGGATTTTGCTTTTTCAATCGCCTTGTTTAACCGTCAAATTCCAATTCTACACTCACGCTAAACCAAGTAGAGCAGCAACATGCTGCACCAAATCACCAAAGAAACACATGTTGCTCGATCAACGTTCTGCCATAGAATGACAAAATTAGCGCAAGCTTCCGTTTTTATAGTAAACTTCCCACTCCAATTCTTATTTTAAATTCAAGGTCATCAAATAAATATGAGTCATTAAATAAACTAAATAGCAACTTAACTGAACTCGATTGTTTAGTTTGAGCCTGCCATGTTGGAGCCAGGGCCGCCATGGTGACCGTCATTGCGGTCGGCATGATGAAATCAGAATGAGCCAGAGCCGCCATGACGGTTACCATAGCGTCCACCATGGCGGCCGCCATGTTGAAACCAGGGCCGCCATGTTGTTTTGAAAATAAAATTATATAAAATTGTATGTTGTTTTATTAATGTACGTATAAGTAAATACCTTTCCCATCCGCAATCAGTCACCAGGACAATTGATTGTGCTTAACTAATCACCTCCTATGCCACTTTTCAACCAATAACCAACTCTTTTCTCTCCCTCTCTCTCTCTCTCTCTCTTATATATATATATATATATATATATATATATATATTTATATAGATATACATCCAAATTATTACATTACTAAGTAACTTACTACAATAAATCATAATAGAATATTTACAATATGAAGTCTAGGGGAACCCAGTAGTTCTTTATAGCCAGGAGGCAACATTTTCTTTATACTCTATGTACCTGACATTAGCGGACAACAACCTCAGTTGTAAGCAGGGCTAAAAATTATCAATTGCCGATACATTCCCACATTGTGGTGCCTGTCGTATAAAGAATGGCCGATCACCAATTCAAACCCCAATTCATTTTTCCAGTAGCTTTATATCCAATCATAAAGCTATTCTTAAAAACTATGTGTTTGCTTATTTATTACCATGACATTTGGGTGTAAGGTGCAAGGTAGCACAGTGCATTAACGTTTACCTCCTATCCTAGTCGCCAACCGTTAGATGTTGAGTTCTAATTATGCCGCAAGCACCATGGATCTAGCTTAAATCAGAGGCACATGCAAAAGGCTACCACACGCGCAATTATCACAGCATATTATGCAATTATAACAACTTAGTTAAACATAGCAAAAGTATTTTCTTTACTAAACAAAATATTCTAGTAAATTTCAGGAATTACGACACCGTTTCGGTCAAAGGTTATTAATCATGGATGTGTCATTTACAGAAATTGATAAACCAAACTTAAATATGTAAATAATTGTCTGTACGAAATATAAATATTATAAACCATTTTCAAATTATAAATTAAAAACCAAAAGACACTAGATATAAATATAACAATTACACCAATCGATGTGTAATACCAGAATAACATAATTTCCTTTACAAATTTTTATATTTTGCACGGTTTTCCAGTTATTATTAAAAAACCAAAAAAGCACTAGGTACCAATATGGCAATAGTACCCACCGATCCACCATACCTAAGTATGTTGTAGCAGTCACATTGGGATGTTATGCTGTTACTAGGTTATTGTATATATCTTCACTGGCATGTATGATAGTTGGGTGATCTATATCTTCAGGAGTAGATTATAACATCTAATAGGAATCAATTATTCAAGTAACGAACATATTCGTATAAAGTTTATCCTAATTAGTAATGCTATTAATTATCAAGATTGGTTTTGTATATAGTTCTGAAACCTTGGGGAATATTTACATTTCATTATTCTTTAAGCAAGGAATATTAATGTCAACATTGGTTATAGAATTATCTCACTACAAATTAACATTCATTCTAGTCATTCAGTTTAAGTGTTGTGATTTATTCTTAACAAGCTTCATATCATCGCTTAAATACCTTCGTGTTTAAATATATTTTTGTGAAAGGCTTATGCAATCATTCTTATTATTTTCAATTATCTTGTGAAATCTATATGAGTAAATAGACTAGAGTATGTTTATGCTTCATTAAACGTTTTTGTCAGAATTCCACAGGTGACTGGACTTGCGCATTTGTGCCGTGTCTGATCATCTGAAGTTTCTCAGCAATGACGTACTGTTTAGAAGGTCATGTTTATATTCATACAGTTAAAGACATTTATTTAGTCTCTGAGAATTTATTGCATCACTTTCCGTAGTATAAAATTACTATTTATTAAGGGTACATTGCTTGCAATAATTTTAGGGGTTCATTCAAAGGACAATAATTCCCACTCTAGTTTTAAATATTAATTTAAAAGGGATCCGCCTATGGATTAGTTATTTATCAGGTGATACGTTTTTATTCTGATTAAAGTTATCGTTAAAAATGGAGAAACAGCGTTTGCTCTCTTTTACCAAATTCTTTGAACAGTTTATTAATAATTAATAATAGGCAAATTGCCAGAAGTGTTTAAGTGTCTTCAACTAATTGTGTTGAACTTAACCAACAATTATTTAGTCGTTGGGATTGTGTTTTGGCAAAGCCCTAAGTTCCGATTTGAGTTTTTGGATAATCAGCATGTGCTGGAAGTAATTATTGATCGCGTCTATTTTACATCTGCAAGATATGTAAGTGTATCACGTTTTTGTAACCTGCTAAATTAATTACCTTTTCGTAAGTACCCTTTTTGTTAGTTTACGTTTATTTAGTTGGGTTGATCTTTGGCCATTTTGTCTTTTACATTAAAGAGTTTTGTTTACCGTTTGGTTTTATGCAATTATGGATTGGTTCAAACGATAGGATTTTTGCTAGAAGCTTTATAAGAGCGTATGTTGGAAATTGGAAGTTATTTCGATCATTCTATTTGGGGACTCATCTAACTCATCACAAGGTGCTACAAATTCACAGTTGGTTCATGTCTTATAGATTAGTTTTGGAGAGTACAGAGAATACCATTTCCTGTTTGTCCACCTTTCCTAACACCCAGAGAAGACTCAGGTGCTGCTTGTCGACCAGGTTACATCTGTAAATATATGTAAAAGAAATTCAACAAATATGTTGATATTAACTTTTTAAGGTTCAGTATAAGAGTATATTTAGAAAAACTTATTTGTGTTTTAATCTGTTGTATATCATCTGTTGTTCTATACTTCTTTGTACAATTTTAGCCACTCATTTGTTTTATGTGTCAAATAATTTAAGAATATTATACTAATGGAGTAATACTGGAAAATTAACCTTGATAATATACAACACGGATCACTTCAAATTGTGTCTTATTTCTCAAGTTATAAATTTAAGCCAAGAAACCCTTTTCTGAATCAAAACGTCTCATTTGATCTCACCTTTGGACAAGGAATCATTGCCGCTTGTACCGCTGAAACTGGCCGAGGGGTAAGTACACTGAGTTATTCTTAAAACTTGAAATTTGAAGTGATACCTAGAAGTAGTATTAGATGTATAAATTTTGAACATGTTGATACTTATTTTTTTTAAATGAAATAATTATGTCAAATATTAACATAACGTAAAAGACTGCCTAAACTAATAGATTGCAAATTCACGTTATAATGTAAATAATTGTTTTTACAAATTTTTTATATTTAGCACCGTTGTCAAGTTATCATTAAAAAACCAAAACGGCACTAGATACTAATATGACAATATATCTATAACCGTTTAAGAGTTATAAAAAGAAACCAAAAGAGCACTAGGTAATAATTTGGATATTATTATATTGGTCGCGCCACGCCCCAATTGAAAAATATGTGTCATAGCATAGTTTTAATATCTATAACTGTTTTCGAGTTAAAGGCCTTCGTATAAAATTTCCAATTTTAGGTCCGAACTACTAAAATCGGTAAACAAGTATATTCGATGTGTCTTTAACTGATTGATGCAATATTAATCACTAGAAGCACTCACCAAGAAGAACAATGCGAAACCAACTGTTGCAGGAGATGCGGCTATTTTTAAGCACTTAACACCATTAGGCAATGTGTAACAGAATAGACAGCAGCCCTCTAGAAGTGGCCATTGAAATCAAATCAGTGATGCAATTACTTACAATGCAAGGTAGGTTTCACATACAATAGTTGGAATAATTTACTACTGTTCCTTTATTGATATCAGAAAATAGAAATAATAATCATGTGAATCTCCTATTGATCCACAACCAGTATTAAGACGAAGATATGGAGCGTTTTAAGTATGCCGACGGACAAGAAACGTTCAACTCACATTATGTGTTAGAAAAAAGACTTAAGCCGACTGGTTTCATCACAACTTAGTTCTGACCATGCAAAGAAATACTTTTGCATTCGATGTCTCCATTATTTCGCAACAGAAGAAAAATTGAGGACCACGTCGCTGATTGCAGAACAAAGCGATTTTGTCTATCTCGACTGCATACAGAAGAAGAAAAGATACTTTGTTTCAAGAATTTCAAGAATAAAATTAAAGTGCCATTTATTATATATATGCAGATCTGGAATGTATATTGAAGCCTACTGGGGACGAGAAGAAATATCAAGAACATGTGCCATATTGTGTCGGCTATTATGTAAAATGTGACTATGATAATTCATTATCGTTCTATCGGTCATATCGAGGTGAAGACTGTATAAATTGGTTTACTGTAGAACTTCGACAATTTGCAGAAGACGTTGAAACTGTGTTTATCTGTCCCTATGATATAGCTCCATTGACATTAGAGCAACAAGCTAATTTAGCAGCAGCAACTCGATGCCATATTTGTGAAAAACCGTTAACTTTCGAAGATAAAAAGGTGCGCGACCATGATGATTTAGTGCCCACCAACAACTACAGAAGACCAGCACATGAAAGTTGTAATATTGAATACCAAGATTCTCATACAATACCCGATGTTTTTTATAATCCGAGTGGTTCTGATAGTCATTTCCTAATTAAAAGCATTGCCGTAGATTTGAATGGTAGTGTGGAAATATTGCCGGTGACAAAGAAAAAATATATTTCCTTCACAAAATATATTACCGAGAGCTTGGTTAACTATATATTTATCGATAGTTTCCGTTATATGAGCTCATCTTTAGAAACACTGGGGTTTAATTGAATACATTTCCACTACTAAAAAGTGAATTTAATCAATTGAGCGAAGAGCAGTTTAAATTATTGATCCGAAAAGGCGTGTATCCATATGAGTTCATTGATTCGTTTGAAAACTTGATTATGCTTCATTACCTAGCCAGTAAGATTTTTATAACAAGCTAGAAGGTAAAGATTTTACGAAGAAAGTGTACGCACATGGCCAGAAAGTGTGCGATGGCATTTGATATTCAAAACCTAGGTCAATATTCTGATTTATATCTCAAGACCAATATGATGTTACTAGCAGAAGTTTTAAGCAATTCCGTACAAGTTATCATTTAACATATAGACTTGACCCCGCCCATTATTACACGTTACCTAGTTACACGTGGCAGGCAATCTTAAAGCATACAGGGCAGGAGCTCGAGTTGTTGACCGAAATCGATCAGCTATTGTTTATAGAAAAGGGTATACGTGAAGGTCTTAGTCAGGTGTGTCCAGAACAACGTGCTCCTGCGAACAATAAATATTTACCAACGTATGATCCTTTCAAACCCGATGTATATCTTATGTACTACGATGTAAATAATCAGTACGGATGGGCGATGAGTTAGCCTCTGCCCTACGAAGAATTTGAATGGACTAACACCAACATCGCAATGACATCAGTTCCGGATGATGCTTCTGTAGGCTACATTTTAGAAGTTGTTTTGGTGTATCCTGAGCATATCCATGATGTACATAAAGACATCCCCTTCTGCCCTGAGCAAATTGATCCGAAGACTGGAAGACCACCCGTATCAAAAACTCAAAGTACCAAGTTGATGGCTACATTAAATTCTAAAACAAGATATGTGATCCACTACAGGAATCTAAAACAAGCTTTGGCAAATGGACTTAAATTATGAACAATCTATCGAGTATTAAAATTTAAACAAAGCTGATGGCTAAAATCCTACATTGACTTCAATACTGAACTTCGGAAACAAGTAAGGAATGAATTTGAAAAGAACTTATATAAGCTAATGAATAATGCTGTCTTCGGGAAGACAATGGAGAATATACGCAAACATTGTATTGTGAAACTGGTGCAAAACTGGGAAGGAAGATATGGTGCTGAAGCTAAATTATCCAGCCCTCTCTTCAAAAAAGTTACCATCTTTGATAAAAACCTTGCTGCAGTGGAACTTCTTAAATCCGAAGTATATTTTAATAAACCCGTATATGTGGGTATGCGCATTCTTGACATAGCCAAATTAACTATATACGATTTTCACTATGGATTTATGAATGCTGTTTTTTGAAATGGATGCAATATTCTCTACACGGATACAGACAGTTTAATTTACAAAATTATAAATCAAGCCAAATTAACTATAAACGATTTTTACTATGGATTTATAATTGCTGTTTTTTGAAATGGATGCAATATTCTCTACACGGATACAGACAGTTTAATTTACAAAATTATGAATCAAGGTCCTTATGAAACTATGAATCGAAACTGCATCGGACACTTTTACACATCAGACTATCCTTCCAATAACTTTTATGGAATTCCTCTAGTTAACAAGAAAGTATTGGGGATGATGAAAGATGAAAATAATAGGCGAATAATGACGAATTTTATTGAGTTACGATAGAAGATGTATGTTGCGAGGGTTTCTATGAGGAAGAGGCGTCTGAAGTCTCACGATTAATAGAAGAGAATGATTCATGTTTACAATCACATGCACTTCAAAATTTTGTTATTACTAAGAAGATAAAAGGAGTTAAAGGGTCTGTAATAAAGAACAGTATCATGTTTAGTGATTATGTTGATTGCATAAAAGATTTTAAAGAAATATTTGATACACAGAAATTAATTCAATCGTCCAAACATCAAGTTCATAGCATTGTTCAGGAGAAGCTCGCATTAAGTCCTCACGATGCCAAGCGCTACTTGATTCCCTGTTCGTATGCAACACTACCTATCGGGCATTATTCAATCATGGACGCCGATTAGACTGTCATATGGAATATTTATTGTTAGGAGATAAATTGTATTATATAGTGTTAGAATGCTGTAAATATAGTCATATAAATATAGATGCAGTTAGGATACATTTATATATAGTATATACAATTGTTAATATACTAACTCGCATTCACTATTAGATATATATTGTTATATGTTAGTTTAAATATAAATTATATTGGATATACGTAAATTTTATACATATATTTAAATATATGCGTTGCTATGAAACATATGTAAAAAGCTGGTACTATGTTGTATATGTAAATATAGGAAAAGTATTGATCATTGCTATGTATTGTCTAATAAATTTTATTGATTTATTTTTCTTACTTAATGTTTGTGGTATCCAATGATTGGTATCTGTACTAAATGAGCTCTCTCATTGGTTGAGATGATAATGTGCTTTGATTCAAATATGAAAAAGTGATAGTGAAATTAATAGACTCGCCTTGGTGATGTCGCGTGATTATACAACGAATGACCTTGAAGGGTACAAAAATGTGTAAAACGAACCTTAGATTTTTGAGAATTTCATGCTCAAAATACATGGGAAAACCGGTTTTTTCCGTTAGAAAACCGGTTTTTGCGCCAGAACAAAGGTAGCTTATCTACTAACGCATAATATTCAAATCTCATTTAAAGACTTTGTTTGATTTTCTGAATATAACAAAAGATTCACACCACACGATTCGACAATTGTTGGATGTTTTTAAGCAACACCTCCCCGCTTTAGCGTCCCTTGGAAGGCCAGTTGAACATTGGGATGACATCATCTCTTATTTGATGATAACAAAACTTCTGCAAAATGTTAAATGTGAATGGGAAGAAAAGATGCAAACCTCTGAATCGCCTTCTTTAAGCGAGTTAAAAACATTTTTGAGTAACAAATGTCATGCTCTGGAACTTAGCTCATTTAAAAGTAAAGAAATTGTAAAAGATCGCAAGGCGTTATTACACGCTACGTTTGAAAAGAAATCGATATCCTGTATTTATTGTCAAAACGACCATTTTGTTTATCAGTGTCAACAATTTCTGAAATTAGATGTAAATGAAAAAATGAAGGCTGTTCAATCAAAAAGCACGTGCTTTAACTGTATACGATTGGGGCACGTAGTAGAAAATTGTAGAGCGTTTAAATGCAAACACTGCAATGAAAAGCACCGTTCATGTGGAGGTACAAGCTGTGGTGTTAGCAAGATAGCATCACAAGTTGTGTTTCTAATTACAATTCACCAACAGCTGTGCTTCTATCCACCAGTTTGGTTTAGATTATTGAGTAAATTCTCATGAAATAAAATTACTACTTGACTAAGGGTCACAAATGAATTTAATTACTGAAAGGGTAGTTAAGGCTTTAGCTTTACCTACGAAAGAGTCAATTAGCGACAACCGGTATCAATAACAGAAGTGCGGTGGTAAACAGCTCCGTGAGCGCGACAATAAAATCGCAACATAACGACTTTGAAAACGACTTTTTAGAAAATATTACGAAGCGGTTGCTTGCTCAATCGTTTGACCCGTATGTTATATACAAAAAAAAAGTGAACTTAACGGACCCCGCGTTCTTCAAATCTCGAACAATTGACGCCGTAATAGGTGCAAATTTATTTTATAAATTATCATGTGATAAACAAATACAGACTAATCAACACGGAATGGTCTTTCTGAAAAGCTTGTTGGAATGGCTAGTTTCAGGTAAAATTGATACGCCATTAGTGAACGAAATCCATCATATAAAGCTTTTGTCTACGAAATTTTTTAAGGATCTGAAGAGCACATATAGTAACTAACTCTAAGTAGAACCCAATCGGCTGCATGATAACGCAGAACAACGCCTCCACTATGGTCGAAGTATAAGATAACACGCGGTCAACCAATGACAGCACGTCTATATAGCTAGTCTATATATAATTCACCTAAAGTGATAACATTCATTGATTCCTGAATCGAAGCACGAACTGTACTAATCGAAATAAAAGTATTACGCAGAGTTTAATTGTGAAGTGAAACAAAAATTTATAAGTGAAAGTCACAGTAATTAAAATTTCAAGCAAAAAAATACAGTCAAGTGCGCGTTCAAACATACGAGTGTATAAGAAATCCGCCGTTGGCATAAAACGTAGATCTAAATTTAATTTAGTAATAACCGAATTTTTACAATTTATTAATTAGGGCACTAAGTAATTCAATAAGAAATCTAACTAAGCAATTTAACAAGAAATATAACTAAGTACGGACGTAGAACTACAATACTCTAGGTACTGAATACAATAAATGGGGAAAGTCTAAATTAAGACGTTAAGAGTACAACCAAAGCTTAAAGCAACACGAAGTCACTGGTTATCAACACGCTGTGGAGAGGCAGTTAGAAGCAATGGGGTGCACGCATAGCTACGGGGTCACAACTTGGAATCCACAAATCTAGCCAGGAAATCAATCGTAAAAATATCAGGATAGCATTATTGTTTCAACTAATAACATACATCTTATTTTTGAATATTTGAAACTTAGATGTACTTAAATATTTTGTGTAAAAGGTCATGAGAAAGATTTTTTAACACGTAGAAAATACGTTAAAAGGGAAAGGTTCATTGAACGTTCAACGAAGCGTTCGATATAATACATAATTATTTTTGCTGGCTTTAATTGATTAAAAAGGGTTATAATTTTGTAAAAACAAATTGAATATTTACTTTTACTTTGATTCAAAGGTTTCAAATGGCATATCACATTATAAAGGTTGTAGAGGTGTAAATTGTACATATTTCTTAGTTCATTATACAAATTTTGGTGAATTTTGTTTATCTTATTTAGGTATGAAACTCAAAGAGGGAAGGGTGTAAACATTTTTTGTTATCATATCGTCGATCACCCTGTGCAGGATATAACTGAGCTAGCCGAGACATAAATTTAATTGTATGAATTTTAAAATTATTCTAGATTATTTAGAGGCATAGAGAGGTGGCGGTCAGCAAGGCAACTGAGCGTTATATACACCTGGCGAGCGGCGATATCGTAGAAATATATATGTAAAATCATAAATAATATCTATTTTGCACGCAAATAGAATTATGCTGACGTGAAATAACTATGGACAACAAAAGTGTTGTAATCTAAAATAAATCTTATCTAATTAGAAATAAGATGACTGTATGTAATTGACTAGACATGTTCATAAGTCGCGCCAAACAGTGTAGAACCGTGAAACCATTCTGCCCAAGTCGTTAAGCGCTTTCAATAAGCTAGCCCTCGAGTTCTATAGCTTTCACATTGTTAAGTGTTCAAGTTGTTCGTAATTCGTTATTAAATAATTATACTATAAAGACTTGTAGATTCCGACATTAATTCTACTTATAATTTGAACGTTCATATGTAACGAAAACAGGTTACTTAAGAAGGGATGAGTGAAACCTAAACTGAATTCGATAAGTTATAGCTTCAGTAAATACTTTCTAAAGAGATTGTTTGAAGGGTTCACGGTCTAAGGCACCTTGAAACAAATAAGTAATATTAGTGATATCTGACCATTATGAAAACAATTTGGAATAAATGTTATACTTTAAGCATTCCAAATGGATGGTTTAAATGTCTGAAAATGTATTTTGTAAAAGCACACAAAAAACAAGGGCGGTATATTAAAGTGCATTAAAAGCAGACATTAAAAACGACTGTACGTAAAAGTATACTTCGGACCTACGTTTCTGTTTCAAGATCAGACTTGGGCGCGGCAAAGGCTCCATTAGATGAGATTGACTGGAGAGAAAATGGATTACCTCACAAACATTATGTAGAAAGTAAAAGGGACGGAAACTTGAGATGGAACGGGTATCAAATGACTAAAGCTGCTATAAAGTTAGAATATCCATAACGTATGTGAAAGCCACTTTCATCTAAAAATTTTGAGGGACGACTGAAAATTGCCTGACAAACAGGTTTATAACCAAAGAACTAGTACAGCTTTACTAACGTCTATTGGTCTGAAATATCATGTCTATACCATGGAAACGATAGTTCCTATATGATTTTGTTTCAGATGCTGAGTAATTAATATAGCAATTATAACGATGATTTACTAATTATGAACCACCTCTTCTTATTACAAATTTTAACAACTTGAAATCATAAGTTTACATTATATGAAGTTCATTATACATTTTGCGTGCTATTGCTTCTCGACGTAATAACACGTAAAAATGTAGCACTAAAAGCAAACTAGAAACTTGTTGAAGCATAAAACGCGAAACCCTGATAAAATTTTGACAAATAAATAAAACCCGTCAATGCTTTAGATTGCTTTTTCATTTGTATAGATATCGTGCAGTCCTTGACACAATTGCAAGGAAGGTGACGGAAGGTTGAATTATCATATTTAAAGACGAGCTACAGGCGAGTGGTGCCCGAATAAAAAAGGAAACCTTCTGTTGCAAGAAAAGTTGGAAACTTTTGGACAGTAATCTAGGCAATGGTTTTTAGATTACCGAAAAAAAATGATGAGACCCTTGAACATAAACTACTTTGCTTTCTTAAAGATCGCCTAAATGTCTTCAACGCACTGGTATATAGTTAAAGGGTAAACTTAGACCTGCCTTGATAAAATTTATTTGTTATTAGAAACGCTGGTTGGTTAAGAACAATTGAAAAACTTTCCCATTAGGGTTGTAATTAAAAAGGACCTTACTAGGAAACAGTAGAAATTGTTACGACAGATAGGATTAGGGATGGACTCGGGCCGGGCCGGGCCGGGCTTTTTATAAGCCCGGCCCGGCCCGACGCAGAAAAGTGACCGGCCCGGCCCGAGGCCCGACCCGAAATAAAAACTGACAGGCCCGGCCCAAAATTCGGGCCGGCTCGACTTTCATTCAGTGAATAAGATATTTTTTTCAGTTGTGTTCAACAAGTTGCTATCACTATTTTGTTTGATTTAAGAGTATAATGATTTTGAGTTACAATCAAGATACTTGTGGAACATACCGTAGTATATCGTTTGATTTTTGATTCTTTGAAAAATCCTAGAAATATGTAACAAAAGTACAAAGTGTTTAGCAATTTTCAATGTTTATGAAATTGTTACAGACTACTATGATTCATCCAAATTACATAACTAGCAATTATGTCCTGTGTGATTAATCACACTAAAGTGCGCGTACTTTATGCGTGTTTAGTTTTATCCAGTTTTTACGACTTAGATGACTCATTCTATATTGAAATAACTCAAACAAACGCAACTAACAAATATTGCCAGTTAGTCTTGTAACCTGCATTTTTATAGCTTAACATTTTACGCTTTTTCCCAATTAGTAAATACATTTCTGTAACTACTATTTCTATATTTTATATTTATTAACTTCTTAGGCGAATGCGTCGTATTATAATGAGTGGACTGCATCGTTCTTGTCTTGCTGTTCGTATAGATTTTGTTCCTTATGTGGATATACAAGTCTAGATAATAGACGATAAGAGGTTGCAATAGCAACGAGTTGAATAAACAGATGAGGAGTTGTAGTTTGTTCTTCGTTCCTATATATTAATTACGTTGAAAATATTGTTTCTTCTTTGCTTTGACAATAGTAAGAATTAATGCGGTATCAATTTTCGAATTGTTCATGAACAAGCACGGCACGATTTTAGTTGTTTTTCTTGTGAAAGAAAAGTTGTATATTAACTGTAGTAAGTGTAGTGCTAATTCCGATTGAAGTAGTATGGTTGATAGGCGAACGTGTTTGGTCGACGCACGTGTTTTACGGAACATTTGACGGACTTACTTTAGTGATACACGTGCTTTACTCATTGTGGTTTTTTTTTTGTGCTTTGTCTTTTGATATTTAAACTGTGTGTGTGATCTAGTTTCGCGGTCCTTTTCTTTATATCAGAGTAGTGCATACTTTGGATTATCCAAATACAGTTGATACTGTAGTTTCTGAATTTTCTAACCCCAAAGAATCTAAAACAGATCATTGCTTGCGCAAATTTCGTTATTTGCGAAATATAACGGATTACCGGTTTACAAAGGTATTGGTTGAAGTTTCTCACTGCTTTTTGGGATGTTTATGAAAATAATATACATTTGGTCCCAGTTGTAATTAAACTAGTGCTACAGAATATTTCGAAATTATTGTCTTAGGAAATAGAATTACCAAGAAATTTATCAAGGCTACATAGTTCCGACGCGTGATAATGTCTGCTGCTAACACCAGTGAAATACGTAGGTGTGATTAGTGTAACGTGTGATAAGTTCGATCAACACCCTCACAGTCAAGGGTGAAGTGATGCGTTAGTGCCGGACATCTTGAATCCCACACTTCAATTGCAAGGAAGCGTTACTGAAGGACCTTTTGTAAGTTGAACTATTTCCTACTTGTTCTTACTTTAAATATCTATCCGTTGTTTTGCCATATCTTTGTCGTTCTGATACCTTTTACCATAGACTTGCATGCTATTTAAAAAAAAAAGAAGAATCAACAATACTGGATGACTCATATCAATTGTGCTTACCTATTTATCTTTTGTTAAAATTTTGTCTGATTTATGTTTAATTGGTGTGTGAGGAAACGTTTCTGCTACTCCCCAATATTACCTCACTTTGTACTAAACAGTTTTCTGTATTGCTTTTACCGTTGTTATATTATATAGATTATCCAAACAGTTTTTTTTACATTCTACAAAGTACTGAACAATCTATGCTCGATCAGCATGCTATGCTTTTTTTTTATTTCAGGTTTGCAGGACTAATTTTTTTTTATTATTGCAGGTTTACTATTCTAATTTTTTTTATTGCAGGTATTGTTACTAACTCCTTACAGCCGCGTACATTATATGTTGGTCTGCTTTATACAACCCCCTCTAATCTCCGATTGAGCCCGGTCATTTCTTTGATTTTCTTTGTGTTACGCACGGCTACGAGCCAACGTAGCATAAATTTGGCGCCCAACGTGGCTGCCTCGATAAACGTAACATAATGTCTAATGTGAGCTCTCGGGTGTTGCAGCTCATACGTCGGGTACCGATTCTTTTCCTATCAGTTTGTGATTTAATTTTCCGTATTGTACTGTTTAAATTATCTGTGTTAAGTGTTTGTGAGTGTATTACAGTGAAATTTTCAATAAAAATGCCACGTAGTTGCATTAACCACCCAGACTGTTTCTGCTATATTTGTGGTGAGGTAACACTAAAGTCTCAGAAAAGAAATATAACTCCATTGATAAAAAAATTGAATGAATTATATTTTGGATGTAAATTGGGCGATCACGATAAGTCTTGGGTCCCTCATGGTTGTTGTAATTCGTGTGTAACGTTGTTAACTGGTTGGTTGAATGGATTCCGTGACATCACATTTGCAGTTCTGATGGTTTGGAGAGAACCTAAGGATCATTCCACAGACTGTTATTTTCGTTTAACGAAAATATCAGGGATAACAGCTAAGACTAGACACACTGTTAAATATCTTAATATTGCCTCTGGTTTACAATTTGGTTATACAAAATTTTGTTGCTTTTTGTACGAGTGGAACAGCAGAGATAGAAAGAATCATTATCTTAAGAAACAGTGGCCAAAAGAGAAACATTGACTGTTGAAGAGAGAAGAACGTTGCGAGTCCAGCACTAGTAAATCCGGTAAAAGTTTACCTTCCCTCCTACACATTAAGCTAGGTCTTATAAAAAATTTTGTTAAAGCAATGGATCAGGAGGGAAGTGGATTTTAGTTCCTAAAAAAGAAGTTTCCCAATTTAAGTGATGCGAAAATAAAAGAAGGTATATTTGTTGGTCCAGATATAAGAAAACTAATGAATGATATTGGATTCGAAAGCAGTTTGAATGACTATGAACTTGCTGCTTAAAAATCTTTTAAAAATATTGTTAATAACTTCCTTGGAAATTACAGGACAGATAACTACAAAGAACTGATAACCGAGCTTCTGGAAAACTATAAAACACTTGCCTGTAACATGTCACTAAAGATCCATTTCTTAGATTCAAATTTGGACTTTTTTCCAAACAATCTTGGAACTATGAGCGACGAACATGTTGAACGCTTCCGTCAGGAAATATTCACCATGGAAACACGTTACCAAGGATAGTGAAACTCCAGAATGCTAGCTGACTTTTGCTGGAATCTTAAGACCGATTTACCTGCAGCAGAGTACGCCAGAAAATCCAAGTGAAGCAGATTTTAGGAATGTACTAATATTACATGTGTGTATAACAAAGGTTTTCTTTAAATTGAAATTACAGAAAACTATGCTCGATAGAAAACCCCCACTAACATATTTGAAATCAGCGCCAAAACTACTGTAAGCTGCAGCTGTTTCAGTTCTTATAACAAACAAAAACTAAAATTTTGTTGTCCAGTGTTATTAATGAGTTCATGAAGACACTAAGGTGAAAATAGAAGTGAAAGGACAGTGGAGTATCTACTCATGCGTTTTTCGGCTTGAAAAATTCGGGCCGGCCCGAATCTTTTGGCCCGGCCCGGCCCGAAAAAAGATAGGCCCGGCCTGGGCCTGGCCCGAATAAGGTAGTCAACGGCCCGGCCTGGATTCGAGCCCGAAATCGGGCCGGGCCCGGGCCGGGCCGGGCCGAAAGCCCGAGCCCAAGTCCATCCCTAGACAGGATAAAGTTGGATAGAAAAACACATGAACCACGATGGTGTTATTTACTGGAAGCGCGGTGGGAACTATACGGTAGCTATTCAAAATTCCTGTGATCTCAAGAATACCTTGTATGGTCAGAAACAACCTGTTCAAGTTTCTGCTTTTGTCGTTTCGTCTTGAAGTAAGCTTTATGTAACGATTTCAAACAAAAAAAATAATTATTATTATTATTTCCTTACCTTTTTGATTTATTATTTTTGTAGTTCATGTTGAATGACTTACAGTTGCACACGATGTAAGTAAGCAAAATACAAGTTTTGTTATGTATTAAATTCATTCTAGTTTTCTTTTTTTTTATTGTCTCTGTAAGTGCATTTAATAATACTTGCTATTAGCAAATGTGAATTACTGGTTACCAATCCTATTTATGTTTGTAGCGCACATTGACATTCGCCTTCTCGCACATACAGCTGTTTTTCATAATACTATTTTCTAGATAACGAGCATGACATTGTAGGAATGACTGAAACCTGTCAGATTCCTGAAATAAACTCGGCTGTAGATAATTTAGGATACTTTGTCGTACGCTGTGAAAGATCATTCCGAGGTGGTGGTGTAGCTTTTTACGTAGCTTTCTTGGTAACCTTAATATTGATATTTGTAGTCAATATTTACTCCGTATCTACAAAGTGAAAAGACAAATTTTAATCGTCAACAGCTGATCACTCTACTGATCAGGTTAACCGAAAATGCCTTATCGTTGATAGATTTAATTACAACTATTTTAAAAATCAGGAAACAATGCATTTATAGTATGAACCGTATTCGTATGCATTAAGATTAGTAAATTGAACGCTTCATAGAAGTTCTGTCCGTTCCCATATGGGAACCGCAACAATTGGACATTCAGCGACGCAATTTAGCCCCGTATTATCAATCTTATTTAGCACTAGTAGAAATTGCTTCTATTGCACAAGTACTATCTCTGTGGAAAAGATTAGAATTCAGTAAGCATTCTGTAGATACTTTCAGGCCACCGCCTTCCAGTACTACTCCTAATTTGTTGTAACCTTCTTTAGCGTACATACCTTGTGCGGCTACAATTACCAATTCTGCAGTTACTTTTACTAATCCCACCTCTATCAAACTCGCTTTTTGGGCCAGTTTATTTCCTGTTGCTGACCACCTTTCACTTAATCCAAAACCCCATATTACTAAAATTTTGAATACTACTTGTGGAACATTAAGTGCTGGAATTGTGGTCAAACCGACAAAAGTCTTTTCCCTGTCCCCACCCCTAACGTCCACATTGCTATGGTTGCGATAAACCTGAAGTTACCCGCCATAACTGTGCAGATTATAAGAAATCTTTAAACTACGCATTAACTCTGGACAAGCGATTTAATATTTTCTAGATTTTAACTTGGCCAATGCTCAAGACCATGAAAAACCGTATCCGCCGTTAGTGTATTTGGAATTAAATTAAAAGGATTATTAGATTCTGGTGCTTCCCTCGCAATTATTGGTGGTCCTGAATGGAAAATTCTCTCTACTCTTTCTTTACCTCTTAATCCATCTGGAACTCTCAACCTTACTGTGACCAACGGTTAGTCTGGTATAGTCTTGGGATCCCTAAGCGTACCCATCGCGGTAAAATTAAAACACATTTTAATGAATGCTTTAGTTATCCTTTCTGTTGCACAGACCCTGATACTTCGAACTGATTTTTGGAAAGTCGTGAATATCGTTCCTGTTTTGAGTATTGAACAATGATCTTTTGGTGCCACTGACGAACTGCCTTTTGATTCCACTAATACTTTTAACGATCTTAATGCTACTTAACAATAGGAATTATCTAAAGTAATTGATCAAGCTTTTCCTTCTGATGCAATTACTCTCTTAGGTCGTACGAATTGAATTGAACATCAGATTAAAACTACTGCCGAACCGATCAAACAACAATATTATCCGCTGTCTCCGGTGTTATGGAGTTATGCCAACAAATAGCTGAATGCGATGTTATAAAATAATGTGCTGGAACCATCTAAAAGTCCGTGGTAAAGCCCTATAGTTATGGTGCCCAACAAAGATGGTACTTTTCGCGTCTGCATTGATTTTTGAAAGTCTACGTGATACCAAATTCCTTACTCGCTTAGACATCCCTTCTGTCTACAGGCAAATTCTTCTTTCTGCTGATTCAAAACCCGCTACCGCTTTCACGGAACCAGGACAAAGCGTATTTCGGTTTACTAGAATGCCTTTTGGACTATATGACGCTAATGCGTTTCAACGTCTTATTGATCGTGTGCCGAGAGCTGATCTTGAACCGTATTGCTCCGCGCATCTCGATGACATCATACTTGCTACTCCTAATTGGAAGATCTACAGAAATACCTTTTAGCTTGAATTCTGCTAGCCTTACTCTTAGCAAAGAAAAATGCAAGTTTTGTCGTTCTGAACTTAAATACCTGGGATACGTTGTGAATAGCCAAGGTCTTCATGTCAATCCGAAAAAAGTTTCTGCTATTCTCAACCTACGTCCCCAGTGAGGTATAACGCATCGTCCGAATGGCTAGTTGGTATTGCCACTTCATACCTAACGTTTCTTCAATTACTACCTCGATTACTGAGCTTACTAGGATACAAGCAAAATTCAACTGATCTTCCAAATGGCAAAACTCTTTTGGAAAATTTAAGGAACACTTAGTTTCTGCCCCAATTCTTAGCTGTCCCACTTTTTCGTTACCATTTACTATTCAAACCGACGCCTCTGATTTTGGATTCGGCACCGTTTTAACTCAACAGGATAGTACTCAGGAGAAAGTCATTAGCTATATTAGTTTTTCTATGAAAAAACTCGACCGTTACTATAGTGTAACTGAGAAGGAATGTTTATCCGTTCTGTGGGCTATCGAAAAGTTTCGAACTTAGGTTGAAGGCAGTCATTTTACGGTCATCACCAACCACTATTCTCTAGAATGGTCCAATGATCTCCAGAATCCAACTGGTCGTTTAGCTCGCTGGTCAATTAGACTTCAGCAATTTGATTTCACTATTCTCCAACGGAAAGGTAAACACCATATCGTCCCTGATACCCGTTCAAGATCCGTTTCTTTACTCGAATCTATTTCTATTTCCGTCATCACCTCCCTTGACGTTACTCTTCCTACTCATGACCCTTGGTATAATTCCATGCTCAAAAAGTTCTCTATTTCCTTAGCCGTTATCCTTCCTGGTTTGTAATTCATAATTGCCGTTTCCGTCGCCACAAAACTTATTTCGTTGCCGATTCTCAGGACGATTGGAAAATCGTCGTACCTTTTCTCCATAACGATCCTTCTACTTCCGGTCATTGTGGTTGACCAAAATTTCTGCCCGCGTCCTCCAAAAGTACTTTTGACTTAGTTTTAGAGCTGGCATCGCTTATTATATCCGACGTTGTTCATAAAGTTGATCAGTTACCTCCTCCTGGTTTCTTTGTTCATAGAGCAAAACCATCCTATCTTTGGCAGCGCGTATCCTGTGATATTATAGGTCCTCTTCCACGCTCGACCAAAAGTAATTCTTATATCTGTGTAGTGGCTGACTATTTTACTAAATTCCTTCTTTCCTTGCCTTTGTGCAAGACTACTGCACAATCCCTTATTAAAATCCTGGAGGAAAAAGTCTTCTTACTTTTGGTGTTTCGCAATATCTGATCATTAAAAACGGCTCACAATTCCGTAGTCGCCAACTCATCTCCTTACGTACCCGTTATCACACCTTTTTACTGCTCGCTACTATCTTCATGCAAATCCTGCAGGAGTATTAACAGTGCCCTTAAAATGATGTATCTTCTGCGTGACTGATTCTATTATTTCAAGAGCGATGCACGCTTTCTGCGAAAAGACTCTATCCTCGGTGCATCGGTATGTATCGTACGTGGTTGTCAATGACTAGACGGAATTTCTTTTTAGCTCTTTTGCGTTGACCCGCTGTTGCAGTTATGGTCACAGCGTGAATGATTCTGACTGCCGTGGTGACGATCCCTCTGTGAGCGAAATTCAAGATGTTTTATTGTTTCACCTCCACTGATGTAGGTGCACCATCAGTATCTCGGCACATGAGGTATGTTACGATGTTTTTTTATATCGACAGAATCTTGTTTATCCACTTTTGATGTTTGTGCGTAACAAATGAACCACGGAGAAACTCAAATCACATTGCTCATACGGACGGAATAAATTTACAAACCCGCTTCGAAATTGGCTTCGCTAGTGTTTCCTGTTACGTTTTAAAATATTTACTAGAAATGGTTCTGAGTTTAATACTTTTAACTTAACACGCTTGCTTATAAGCAAGCTTAAGCATTACTTTTTTACTACCTATTAGTGTTTTACATGTTGCAATACAAAACGCACACTTCGTACATACATCAAATATTAATAATTGTCCGTAGGCAAGTTTCTTTTATTTTTTTATACGTTATCGTGATTCGTACGGGTTCTTACTTCGCTGCCCTTTCTGTTTCTGTTTGATCTGTGCGTTT
Organism: Platerodrilus igneus; assembly: GCA_036346225.1. Lineage (NCBI taxonomy): Eukaryota > Metazoa > Arthropoda > Insecta > Coleoptera > Lycidae > Platerodrilus > Platerodrilus igneus. The sequence goes on from JARFIW010000910.1 coordinate 4,773,854, forward strand.
TGCGATTATAAACCTGCACAAAAGAGTCAAATGGGATAAACTAAATACAAGTTTCTGAACGCTTCACTTCAGTCGTTAGCATAATAGCGTAGTTAATAGAATACGAAGCGAATTCCATCATTGTGCGTATCATTATCGTGGTAACCACACAATATAGTGCAGCAACCTACAATAAATACATACACTGCATCACTCACTCAGAGCAATCTTTGCGTTTGTACAAGTTCAAAATTTATTCTTAGCATATATTAATTTTAAAACCAATTTATATCTAAGTATTTACAATTTTGTTAGAGCTGGTAAAACTGTTTAAAGTACTATTAGAAAAACTGAACTTTTTCAGTATAGTATAATAAACAAACAGTTCCTTTTAACCAACGTGTAGCTCTGAATACTAGGATTCAGCAAAAGATGATATTATTGCTTGACGGCTTTGTTATATGAAAGAATTCATATAGTGATAGTTACAATAATTGTAATTGTTTATTTGTAAAAGAAGGAAGAAATCTAGTCAGTCACTTTTTCAGTGTCTTAAGTTTTCAAATTAAGGTGAAGCAAAGATTTACCTCCGTCACCCGACAAGTCGCCATAGGATCTGACAGCCTTATTCAAAATTTAATTACTTAAAGACCGAAATAAAATGAAACGTGTTATAATTTTGGAATACGCCGGCAGCACGGAGAAGTTTACTAATTGCAAAATTAAATTTGTCGACCATTTTGAACATTCTATAAGATTATCATCATCATCATTTTGTTATCGACCTTACTTAAGGTCGGTTTGACGCAGCTCTAACTTCTTTTCTATTCTGTGCTAATCTAAAAAGCTCTACATACCCTTCACAACCTAAATTTCTAATAATTTGACTAATATAGTTTGGTCTAGGTCTTCCTATATCCTATCCTTTTCCTATCCAGCTGGCTCTACATAGATATTAGCAACCTGATGGTTGTTAAAGAACTCTAACATGTTTACATGATTACCATTTATAAGGAAATGAAATATAACCTGGTTATCCGCTTCAAAAAGGAAAAGTGTTAAAATATATGTTATGGTAAGGCTTAAGCAACGAAACGCTACCAACATGCCAGACCGTTAACCAATTGTGAGTCATGTCCTGGTGACATTTAGTTAACTGATTTTTATTTTTCTTTTTGTTTTGTTTTCGAACTTACTTAAAGTCGGTTTGACGCAGCTCTAAATTCTTTTCTATTCTGAGCTAGTCTAAAAAGGTCTACATACCCTTCACAACCTACATCTCTAATAATTTGACTAATATAGCTTTGTCTAGGCCTTCCTACTCTATTTTTATTTGGTAGTCTATAATCTAAGACTTTACTAAATAGTCCCTCATGTCTTAACTGGTGCCCTATCATTCTATCTCTCCTGACCTTCAATTGTTTCCATATACAGGGATTATCACCTATCCTTCTATAAACTTCCTCGTTTGTTACTTTATCTGTCCAACTAATCTTTAACATTCTCCTATAACACCAAGTTTCAAAAGCTTCTATCTTTTTCTTATCTACTTCTTTAATTGTCCAAGTCTCACTACCGTATAGTACAACGCTCCATACGTACGACTTTAAGAAACTTGTTCTATTATCTAAACTAATACTATTAGCTATTAGTAAGTTTTTCTTTTTTAAAAACATTTTTCTAGCTTGAGCTATTCTAGTTACTATATCCCTTCTGCTACGTCTATCTTTTGTAATTATACTACCTCAATAGCAAAATTCATCCACCTCCTCTAACTCGGTATTACCTATTTTTAATTTTGGTTTAGAACTAGGCTGTAACTCACTTGTCATTATCTTTGTCTTTACTGAGTTAATTCTCATACTATAGTTGCTCCGCAGTATCTCATCTACAATATTTAAAAACTCTCCTAACTCTTTTCTAGACTCTGCTATAATGGCTATATCATCTGCAAAACGTAACATGTCTATTTTCTATCCCTGTACACTAATACCTATCTCTTTTCTCTCTCTAGCTAAGTTTAAAGATTCCTCAATATAAACATTAAAAATCAAGGGAGACAGTATACAAGCCTGTCTAACACCATTTCTAATCTTAGCTTCCTTTTCTATTTCATCAAATTTAATTACTACGCTTTGGTTTTTATATAGACTGTAAATAATTTTTCTATCCCTATGAGAGATTCCTATTTTTTGCAAAACCCTGAACATAACAATCCAATTAACCCTATCAAATGCTTTTTCTAAATCTACAAACGCGAAATGAGTCTTTTTATTTTTTTGTAATCTTTTTTCGATAATTACCCTAATCATTAGTATCGGTTCTCTAGTCTCTTTGTCTTTACGAAAACCATATTGGTCTTCGCTTAAATAATTCTCAGTCAAAGCTTCTACTCTATTTTTAATTATTATTGTTAGTATTTTAGAAGCATGAAAAGTTAAACTAACCGTTCTAAATTTCTCACACCTATCAGCTCCTGACTTTTATGGGATTGGGATAATAATATTTTTTTCGAAATCTATTGGAACCTCACCTGTGTCATATATTACTATAAGATTAAATGTTTCCGATTTCCTTCCTCTAAAAAGGCTAATTCCTGGTTTGTTATTATTCCAAACTAATGTTACTCTACTCAATCTTAATAGTTTTGCACCCTATGAGTCGTAGACGAAAGCTTCATATACAACACGGAAATAATAATTTAAATTCAAATTCAAATGTCAGACTTATCACGGAAAATAATAGAAACTACTATAATATTCATTTAAAACTGAACTTTAATAATCTCGATAGTAGGTAGGTAACCAACGATATTTTAAAAAGTTTTTACTGTATATCCATAAATATGTATGCAAAATTTATGTTTCCAAAACACAATATCAAATAGAGTTCACACTCCCATGAATTATTAAAAAGTATTAGTATGCTATTCAGAATGCGCCAATCTAAACAAACAAAACTTTAAAGCTGCTCCCAAAAATTACATCAATTTCGCACAAATAACAAGCATCCCAAGAGTACTATCATTAAGCCACAGATTTAATCCCAAAGATTTTAGTGTAATAATATCAATTGTTTGCACTAAAATAACTTCGCGTTTTAGAAAGGGGCTATGAGAATTATTCCGCAAAGTATAATATTTATTGCGAAAGCGACAAACTCATTAATTCTCGGAAAACACATGACACATTTTAGAGTCGGTGTAAACATTACACTGTCAGTAATTATATTCATTTTACAGATAACGCTCGACTGAATTTAAATTATACTATTAACAATGTGAATTTTAGTGTACAGAATTTTATACAGGTCATGTCTCAGAACAACTGTAGAGAGATGATGCACGTAGATGCTTTCGAACAAGATTTATTTTTTTTGTGACATCTGAAGTTGGAGCAACGTTATTAATCGAACTGGTAATACTCAAAGTTTAATAGATCTAGAAATTATATATAAATTTTATGCAAATTCCATTTGCCCAGAGCTTTTCAATATACAGGCACATGACATAACCTTCCCCGATGAAGTACCACTTGCATCTTTTGTTTTAAATTTTTTAGGTGCAAGTTCATTACCAATTTTTGACTTTCAAGATTAATATTAATTTTCAATATTTAATTGGATCTCATTTACTTGAACAATTGGACGCTTATGTCAATTTAACCCCGAGACAAATAAATACCTCACAACTGACTGTTCTCATTATTATAAATTCTGACACGAAATAAAAAAAAAAGGAAGTATAGCACATAGCTTCGTGTGTGTGTGTCGTGTGTGTGCGCGTGCGCGCGTGCGTACATGCGTGTGTGCATGCATGCGTGTGGGTGGATGGGTTGGCGAGTGGATGAGTGGGTGGGTGGGTGGGTGCGTGCGGGCATGCAGACGTGCGGGCGTGCGGAAGTGCGGACGTGTGAGCGTGCGGGATTGCGGGCGTGCAGACGTGCGGTCGTTCAGGCGTACAGACGTGCGTACGTGTGTATGTATTTATAATTATTGATATGATTAAAGGCCATAGAAAGTCATATTACATCAAATGATTAAGATGTATCTTCACAAATGCGGAAAAATTCAAAAACAAATCCAGAAAACCAAACAATTTAAACAGTTATTTGTATAGAAAACGCAAATTAAGAAATGCCCAATATAAAAGGTAGCAACTACGCTTGGCGCATATAACCTTCATTAGAAGATATTTTATCGTGTTTTAGGTAATAATTAAGGTATTTATTACGTTCAACGGAAACAAGCGCTTACCAAAAGAGTTTCGTCTACGTTTTATAATAAAAGCATTGTACTTAGAGAAGTTGGGTTCAAATGCATTTAAAAAACTCAATTGTATGTAACCCGGTATGACCAAATTCTATTAAAAAACTTCAGTTTTATAAGAAAGATAAATTTACGTTCAAATGCATGGAAATACAATTAATTAATTAAGAGATCTTGTTAAAATTACACATTTTCAAAGGAATTTGCATTTAGTAACAAAAGAACGTGCTCTCAATTGAAAACCACATTGACTTAAGTTTAAACCATTCATTTAATAAAGAAAGAATTAAAAAACGCGTTTATTCACCCCATGTTTTGGCACGATGTATCAGATAAACCTTCATAAACTTACTAAATCGCCTCGAATGGCACTTAACTGTTAAAAATCAATGAGCTTAACAGCCGTTGAAGTCACTTGCTTCACCTGTAAAAAAGTAGGACATATCTCGTCTAAATGTACAAATCTGGTCACCGTTTCTAATACCATCCTAAACAACGAATTAACAGTAGATAAGCAAAACAAAAGACCACTTGCATCAACTCTAGACGACGTCGAAAGCATAGCAAGCAGTTTGGTTAATAAGGACGGTGATTAACTATCGACGCCACCATCACGAAAAGAAAGCTTATTACTCACACCTGCTTCTGCCAATGTTGACGATGATAATTTCGTTTTTCCAAAGAAAAGTCGTTCTAAAGACTTACAACCCGGGTAAAAAAAGAAAATCGATCGGACATTAAGTACACCAGACGATTACGATGAATTGCAAGTATTATGGCCCAACGACGACTATGTATTAAATTATTTAAATTTGTTGAACTTTCGGAAGGACGTCAAACAAAGTGACAATCCATTAAACAGTGACCCAACAATACACAAATAACGCTGAAAGTATCATATTAATAATTAAGGAAGCTACGATAACTTGTAAAGCACCAGCGTTAAAAGAACAGATGCAAAAGGTTGGTCACTTCCATTAAAAGAAAATTTTACTCGAAAGAGCAATCATTTCTACACCGCCAATGTTCCATTGCGGATCACAGCTTTCGTTGGATGTAACTATGTCAGGCGACGAGATGGATAGTGACAAAAGCACATACTAGAAACAAGGCCGCCCACAGAATAATTTGTAGAGGGGGTCAAGACTACTTTCAAAAATATTAGTTATGTTACACAAAGGATGAACACTGTTAATGCAACCCCGTTACCGGACGTATTGGAAAGTAATGTAAGGCATAAAATCTTATTTCATTAGAGTAGCTCAAAAGCAGTTAGGACCATCGATAATGCAGCGTTTTTTAATATTATAGTTGAAATCACGAAAGAATGCATTCACGCCATAGGTTACTGAATTTAAAAGCGATATACATTAAAAGTATGTCGGTGTTTAATTCAGAAACCTATGACGCGAATGCATTCTTTCGAGATTTCGGCTATAGTATTTGAAATTGAGAGAAAAACGTAGGATTGATAGTTTCTTAATAAATGCAGCATTCTGTAATTAATCGAATCTTCATAAAGTGTAAAGTTACTTACCAATCTGGTAAATTGCTGGTGCAACAGGCTATCAATTCTTTTGGCTTGATGATGCACAGGGTAGTAAATGGAAAAGATTGGATTTTACATTAACACACACTAATTAAAAAATTGAATGGACTTATTCCAATACACGTAATAAGCCGCGCGTAAGAAAATGTAAAAATACAGACACGACACAACCATATTTAACGGAAACAGAAAAGCCACATTGTCAATCAAATGGCCACAAACCACAGATATTAATTAATAGTAAATAAATATCCGACCGGCACTTTAAATAGTGTCTTTAATATTTGTTGCACAAACAAACATGACTAAGAACTAAGAAGGGTACAACAAACTATTATAACTGGCACTGCTGAATAGGACTGTTCTCGCGTTTTATTAATCATCATCATTTTTGAATAAAAATATCAATCTTCTTCGGTCTTGACCAAATCTATTTAGGACTTCATTTATAAATGCTTGTTTCTCCTACCTAACATGTCCTTATGTACACTAAGCATGCATAAACCTGATAATCTATCCCCTGACATGCTTGATCTAAGCCACGATTTTACCCGCTTTAGCGTACTAAATGACCTTTCTATTGTTGCAGTAGTTGGAGGTAATGCCAAAAAAATATTCAGCGCAGTTTTGATGGCCGGAAAAAAAGAAACTTCATTATCAAGCAAATGTACAAAGTCTGTATCTTGTTGAATCTCTCTATTTTGCCAAAGTTCAACCCACGTTTGCAACTGTTCTGAAAAGTTATCAATGTTGTAACTTCTGGCTATTTCTTCTTTTTTATTTAACAATGCTCTTTTTATATTGTTGTCTTTTAAGTTATTTGGATGTAATCCAGAGAGTAAAAAAGAAGTCGTAGCATCTTCAGAAAACCTTGTGGAAATAGACTGTATAACAGAATCCAAATAAGGAATAAAAAGGCTTACTCGAAAGTAATCTTCAACACTACTCATATGATAATTAGACCTATGAGTTTGTTATGGTGCAATACGTGGTAATGTAATTTCCAATCCAAAACCATGGGCATGTTCAACACTTTTTTTATAAACCTCTTTAAAGTATTGTTCAGGATCACTACGGTGTGTCTTAAAAAGTTTGAGTAGTTCATCTATGTGCTGTTTAACGGAAAATAAGTTTATACTTTTAGATTGCAGTGCATTACAAACAGGTTTCAATTTGCTAGAATATTTGGCCATAATATGCAGACAAAGAATAAATTTCGACGAAGAAACGCAATTTAATAGTTGACTGGCCCTATTTCTTGTCTGATCATTTATTTCAGGGTTATGAGCTAAATTTTCCAGAGCGTTCATAGTATCTGCAAAATGTTCCGCAAACATTGATTTATATTTGGCGGACCAGCGTGTTTCACATAATAGTGGAATATTAGAAACATATCTACGTCTTAATGGACTATCTCGAAAGAAAGTAATTACTTCTTTAATGGTACCTACTGAATTTTGAATGTCCGCAATCTTGTTCAAATCATTTATCACTAAATTTAATCTATGGGAGCGCAGTGAAAATATATCGCTTTTGGATATTTATTTTTAATAAGTTTTTGGACTCCCTGCTCATAACCTGCCATCGTCGAGCAACCATCAAACCCTAATCCAACTAATTTATCCATACAAAGACCATATTTATTACAAGCGTTTAAAATTGCAGCAGTTATACGTTCTGCGTTCATCGATGTAAGGACTACAAAGCCTAAAAATTCTTCTCTGACCGAATTGTCATTACTAACAAATCTTACTCCAAGTGATAACTGTTCTACCCCAGCAATATCTGCACTTTCGTCAGCCAGAATTGAAAATGCTTCACTCAAATTCACATCTTTCACAATTTTTTCCCTAATTAATGTTCCACATATTGAAATTATTTGATTTTGAGTTCTGTGAGAGGTGTATTTTGAGTTCTTCTTGCAAAACTTTAAGTGCTCGTTTAGAATGTGATCCCCACTTTCTATTCTGAATTGTAAAAAGTCCTCAAAATTACCTTTTTATCAGCTCGTAGTGGCAAATCATGCATACAACAAAAAATGACGGTGGATATTATTGGTATAAGTTTTTTGCGATTCGATTCAATCAAATCCCGCTCAGCTTTATTTATTTGAGAGGTAATTGATAGACGTTTTCCTTCAATAATTTTTGTAAAACTAGAAGCTTTTATAGTTGAATCACGATGCCATTCGGTTGTAGCATGTGCTTTTGCAGAAGCGACAAAGTCATGATATTTTGTGAAGGGCTTTACAATGAAAGAACCAAGAACCCCTTTTTTAACAGTTGGCCGAAAATCTACGCAATATTTGCAAAGTGCGCCTTTGAGTTTTGTAGAATACGCAAGCCAATCGTATTGTTGAAGCCAGTCATATCTATAAGCACGTTTTCTTTCTTCGGAATCGTTCTTGAAATTATATTTAGGATCTGGTTTGTAAGGATTTGTTAATAATGAAAAGCGAACATCGTCGGAAAGTGTTTCATTCGAGTTAACAAAATTGCCCAAATCGAGCATGTACTCATTCTTATCGGTTGAAAGATTGGTGTCATATTCACATGTGAGAGATTTTAAAGTATTAGTTGACGAACTACCAGCTCTATTTAGATCATTGACACTATTATGTACTATACTATTACACTCAAAAATAGCATTAGCACCAGCACCGCTACTACTACAGCCTATGGTAGATGATTCTTTTAGTTCATTTCGTTTGAAAAATTTTCTAATATCCATTGTTAGTATTGTTACTGATCTTAGATCTGAATTTCTGAAAAAAAATAACACGCTTTACTTTTCTGTTACTTCAAAAGAAGAGATTTGTTAATCAAATAGACTTTAAAGAAAAAAAAAGAATCTCCCAATTGCAAATAAATATTATTATTAAATATGTATTCTCACGCATTAGGTACATTAGTACTTACTGCTATCCTATCCGTAACTAAACTGTAACTGCAATCTTTGGCCTTCTTTAAAACAAAACCGGTAACTACACTACTTATCAACACTGATAACAATAACTACAAGGAAAATGACCAATCAATATCTATCAACATACACGTCTTCTACTAATTCAACAGTCAGATAAAGTTTCCTAAGTCACAAATTAAAAGTACACCGCATTCGAAAACACTGAATACAAACTGAAGTCACTGAAGATATAGACGTACTTTACTGTTATAGATAAAGAATATATTTTTCTCAGAATAGAACACAATGAGACATTTGTAGAACATTCCAAAGTTTTAGTTGTAGAGTACCTGAACCTGTACAATAAGAAAAAACCATTATGAAAGCCTTTATTTATATTTCGTTTGAATAGAAACTTTCAGGGTAAAGATATTTAGATATTAAAGAATGAAAATAACAGTTTTGTTATAGGCGGTTAGGGTTACTATTGTAAGGTAATCGCATTAATTCGCATTTCCTGCTTAAAATGACATACAAAGTCGGTCTATTTATAGTTAGACAATAGGCATACCTGTAGTGTAATCTCAACATTTAGGTTTACTTTATTTTTAAACAATAGTATAACCGATAGTGAAATCGTAATCTTCTTCAATCTCTAGTGAAGGTGCACTTCGTGTTGCGATTTCTAACGAAAAAAAAACCAAAGGAACATATTCAGGGGGGTCAGGCGACCCCCATTGACCCCCTTTGTGGGCGGCCTAGACTAGAAAGGAATTACGTAATCATATAACTAGTTTAATTGTAACCAACGCATTTCTTTAATTATGAGCTCACAACACTTAAAACTCATTACGCGTAACATCGGAAGCATTAAAAGTGAACTAAAGTGTTTCGAGTTGTCCGAACTTCTAAATAATTTGCAACCTAAAATTGTATTATTGCAAGAAACTAACATAAAAACTGGAAATATTCTGTAGCGGATCGATAAATATAAATGTGAAATAAATCCTGCAATCACGAGCTACTCTGGAACTGCAATTTTAGTTAAAGGGTCACCACTAAATATAATCAAAAACGAAAATCTCTATGAATCGTACTTGCAACTGGTTTCACTTTTTGTAAACAACGGCACCAGTAGACCATTTAGTGACGTTCCACTGCCACATTTGCTCCAGCATCCACATTTGCTCCCACATCTGGACCAAAAAGTTTTCTTCGACTAACCATTTTCATCTTTCGAGATAAACCTATCTTAAATTTTTCATCTTTCGAGATAAATGAGCATCCACATTTCCACACACGAGATAAACCTATTTTTAAGATTTTTTTACCGCTAACATTCTGGACCAAATAGTTTTCTTTGACTAACCATTTTTTTATCTTTCGAGATAAACCTATCTTGTTTGGTATCAATTAATATTAGATTTTCTCAGCTACCCGAATCTCTAGGAATTTTTTTAGATTGCGCCATCCCCAAGGGAGCTACCCTAATTTTAAGATTTCTTACCAAGACCGATTTCTAACCGTCCGCATAAATTTTTTAGTCATGCGATACATCTTGTTAGCTTAGAATTTTATGCAGAATCTGCAAACAGATTTGAAATCGGACCACGCCCTGCAAAATTATACTTTAAGCTCTCAAACCTCTTTAAAACCTTTTTCGCTACCCAAGACATATGCTTTAACCAAACAGTTAGAGGTAGTAACACAAAATTAAGCACACAAAATTTTAATAATTTATTTATCCAATTTACAGTTTAATAAACTAATTACAATTTTACAAAGTATAACATTATTTCCTGTGCGTAGCCGAAAGTTTAACCTGTAACAAAAAGAGATTAATGTGTTGTTTAAATAGACCTGTAACAAAATGAGATTAATGTAAAAAGAGGAAACGCGTTTTCAGTCAATAAAACATATTGTTGTTAATCCAACAATATGTTTTACCGTCCAACGACACCACGTGGAGGTAAACACATGCCGCCGGGAACAAAGGAAATTTTAAGGATGGGGAGGGTAGATATGCTTATAACTAACTTACATACTATATATACACAATAAAATATATACAAATATAAACAACAACCTATATCCTTATGCCCCCATGCGTAGGTTGATATGCTTCCGGGGATGACGTAACGCTTGTCATCTGCGCCCGATAAACTGATTTTATTAATAAGCTGTGTATAAAGTTGGTGTTTCTTACTCCGGATTGATACCATCGTATTCATGAGGGCACCAGAATTATTATGTACAATGTCCTTAAAACTATCTACACTAATCCCCGCCACCACACTACGACTAACACCCTTAATCTTTTTAACAATGTCTTTCTCACTTACTATGCAATACGATTTGGCCCTGGTGCCGACGAACTCCAAGACCAAATCGCCACAAAACTCATCCTTAAACTTACCCAACACCTTTTTGTTTATAAGTGGTATATTGTACTTATTGTTTGGAGGGTAATCACTAGTGTCAAAATGTATTATGTTTGCGCTAATGTCACTGTACAAGTCTGGCGTCTCAACACTATACACTAAGGAGTCTGTATCTGTATAAAGCAGGGACAATCTGGGACCATACAGAGGAACCATGGTACTGTAGTGAAACTCATACATAAGAGTTTTGGACAGATCTAAAATTGACAATCCTGCATAGATTGGTTTATTATAATTAATTTTAACACGATCCATCTGTATAATCGCCAGATTTTCCCCCAACACGGTACAACTGTTAAAGTTAGGTTTAGCTATTAGTCCACTCGCGCACAACTTTTTCCCGTCGTGTTCCCATCGCGTGACTATTTTGACATCGACCCTTTTGTCCACGTTCTCCATTGTTTTACCAAAAACCGCATTGTTCATAAGTTTGAAAAAATCTTTTTCAAACGCGTTAGCGGCAGACGTACGGAGATTCGTGTTGAGATCAATGTAGGGTTTTAACCACGTCGACTGATCAAACTCCAACACGCGATGCACAACAGTTAATTGCAGACCGTTACGCAGAGCCTGCTGCAAGTTGCGGTAGTGAACAATGTATTTTGTTTTGTCCAGAAGGGTGGCGAGTAACTTAGGCGTCTTCGAAAACGGCGTTGGAGGTACCATCGATTCAGGGCAGAAAGGCAAGTCATTGTGGTCGTTGTGAAGATGTTCTGGATACTGTATATCAACTTCCAAAATATACCCTTTTTCGTGATGCTTTAGCTGAACCTTTAAAAAATAAAACTGGATCAGAAGTTACAAATGCTATGAAAAAAATATTGGACAAAATGCTGCAAGGAGAAAATAACTTAAAAATCAATCTACAAACGGATTTTGGGAAAGAGTACTACAACCGCTGTTTTAAAAATCTTATGCAAAAATATAAGATAAACCATTACTCTACGTATTCCGCAATCAAAGCTAGCATGGTCGAGCGGTTGATTAGAACAATCAAAAACAAATTGTACAGAAGATTTTACTTGCAAGGCAGTCATAAATGGGTGAATATTTTGCCTAAGGTTATGGAAGAATACAATAATACACCGCATCGGGCTATTAACATGACACCTATGGAAGCAGAAGAACATCCGGAAAGAATAAAACTTTACACCGCTAACAGCGTTTCTAAAAGTTACAAGAAGTTGTATAAGGTTGGAGACATTGTGCGTATATCAAAATATAAAGCAGTATTCGATCGAGGATTTCACCCAAACTGGAGTACAGAACTATTCAAAATTGTTAAAGTACAAAAACGAGACCGACAACCTATCTGCTACAAGATTTGGAAGGTCGGCCAATTCTAGGTGCTTTTACGGCGATGAAATTCAGCTCACAGCAGCACCCGACACGTACTTAGTGGAAAAGTTTTACGGAAACGGAAGCACGGGCGCGAATTATTAGTGTCGTGGTTGGGGATGGTAAAAGTTGGATTAAGAAAACAGACTTGCTTTAGTATCATCCAGATAATTACCTGGATGAAAAAATCATAAAGGAGGAGTAAAGTCCCTTAACTGGATATACGGAGAGATTTGCTTAGAACCCCATTCCCATCTGTGATTTGAAGCAGGAAGCATGTGTTTCATAATCGATTTACAAGGATATCAATACAAAACTAGTGATTTCTATTGCAAGGAGATTGCCATTTTGGATGTAGCGAATAATGTAATATGGCATGAGATACTGGACATGGCTGTGGAGTATAACACCCTAAGTGATGATTTCAAAAAGCAAGTTCAGTGGTTAAAGCAAAGAATCCATGGGCTTAGCTGGGATGGACAGTCCACAAGTGGATATACAAATGTAGGCGATTTGCTGAAAGAAGTCATACCACCCAATGCTACAATCTATGTTAAAGGCGAACAGAAAAGGCAGTTACTGTCAAAATATTTATCAAACAACATTTTAAACATGGAAAGTGTTTTCTCACTTCCAAAGCTCAAAGAATTAAGAAGATTCGGTAATAGGTACAATCACTGTTTAAACCATTGTTTGAATAATTTAAGCTGTTCTAAAGAAAACGTATTGTTATTGAGGACTTTTTGTTAATGTATTAAATTTTTAATAAAATATTTTGTCAGAATTGTTTTTTATTCTAGCAAAAGCATACCTTTAAAATTTGGAAAAGTATATCTGTAAAACAGCGCATTACTTTGGAAAAATTAATGTTTTAAAATACAAATAAGAACCAATAACAGAATACATAATAATTGGTGTTTGCAAATAAATTCAGTTCTACTTTAATAAAAAAATGTAAACTTACCTTAAATCTTCCTTCAAAACTTTCCACAAAAAGAACTACGCGAAACGACGGTTTAAAATTTCGACGGGCTTTACACAAAAGCGTGCGAAACTAATAGAATTCTACTAACCAGGCTGCGTTATATACGTTTTGAATCCGTTAATTATACTACTAAATGAGGTTTGTATTTTCCGTAAATATGTGCTGGTTACCTTGTGTAAATCCTCGGCAATTATATTTCGATTTCAAATGCACAAACATAATTAATAGAAACTCCAAGAAAAGAAATTATAAACAGCTTTTCACATGATCGTTAAGAACTTAAAATATTTGCTGGATTACAAATAAATACAAATGAATTAAGGCTACGTTGGAAGTTTCCGGAATTTGCGTTATAATGCTTCTACCGCGTCACGTAAGATGATTTAGGTAATAAGACCCATTTACTTTCACTCTAATTATTATTGAACAGTACTTAATCTGGTTTATTACATTTGTTAATTCTGAAATTTAGGTAGTTAATGATGTCATACACAAAATTTCTAATTAACTTTGTTGGTATCTAGCGAAAGTTGTAGAATCATTTTCAATTACGAATGCATTCTTCTTTCATTACAGGAGAAATTCCATAGATTTCATACAAGCAAAATGCGCTTTCTTAATTATTAAGTCGACCTTGCCATTTCTACATTATTGTTAAGCATGCATTGGAATTTTTGGATGCGGTAATTTCTTGTTTAAAGTAACTTAGTTAAATAAAGTGTAATTTAGAATTCATAAATGATTGTATAGTCAGTTATTACAATTGAAAACACATTCAGGGAATAATTTATTTGCTCTATATATTTTACAGTAGCGTTTCCGGACAAAACTTTCTGCTTTTAATTAATTAAAAGCATGCAAGTTTCTGGCATATATTCCTAAATAGAAAATAAGTAGTTGATGTACCGTTGAATGGAGTTCATCCTTGTTTACACAAATTTCAGATCGCATTCCTTAGTTCGTCTTTGTTATCTGCCATTTTGATAAATACGTTTTAGAATAACCTTTTAAAAGTATACGGATTTAGTACCATCCTTTTCTACAAGAAGACCTACATAACTAAAAGAGTCTTTCTTACTAACCGCAAATGCATACAGCTTGTACAACCCGGATGTATCTAAGTCAGTCCATCGACACATAAAATAATCTTTTAATTCTTCCTCATTTTCTCTAATAAGATGTTCTTTGTCTAACACATCTTTGTATTGTTCGCGTATCGTCGCAGTGTTTTCCATGTAGTCCAATTTTCGCCTTTTGCATCCATTTCCTCTAATTCCAGTTGTCTTTTCCTTCCACTTACGCGTATGGCATACATAATGGGGTAATTTCCTTTAGCGTAAACGGATAGAGTTTACTACCAATATTTGCGCGTTGTCGTACAACCTCTGGGCGAATGTTAGGTGTATTTATCAATCCCAATTCCGAAATGACTATTTCTTTTGGAATTGTAGAATATGGTGTTGCAGATTGTGTAAAATATGTACTACCTGCTTTAATGTAGCACTTGTGTAAGATTTTTATTTTATCTTGGCTGTCTTCCTCCTCTACTATCTCCAAATAATTTACGGGTAAATAGTTAAAACTAAAAGCCAAGCACATACTTTATCAATGTTTCCCTTTCTTTTGGTTTTCGGACAACTTAATTTCCAAGCCCGTCAATTTCTTTGTATTACCATTACCCCAATACACGTACTGTAGCAGGTTATTATACACTAAACAGCAGCTATTTTGTAGCTTGTCCGATAGCTTACTCCACATTTTGGCAAGTGGTACCGAGTACATTGGCGCCTTTAGGAAGTATAACACTATCTTCCAATAACGTTAAACAGTCTTTTAAGGGATTATACACCCGTTCCGCACTGACATAGCTTCCAATTGCACAATTGTATATTGTCGCTTCCAATCGCGTAATACCATGTTCTTTAGCCAAAGTAGACGCAAATGTTTCCCTTAAACGTACATCTGGACAACGTAAAAAATCTAGTATATGATTGCCAAGTTGTTTATTAACACCAGGACTTGTTATCTGACACACAAATTTGTTGTATATCTTAATTCTTGCATTGGTTGTTAGCCATGTTAAACAATCAATTCCTACAGTTTTATCGTTGTCAACTATAATATTACACTTTTCTTCTTATTCGCCCTTATAGCAAAAGTTATGGTTTGTAGTTAAATAATTACACATCTCCATCTTGCTAAATATACCCGCAAAATCTTGGGTTACATCCATGTCAAAAAGATAGAAATAATCTTTTTCGAGTTCGTCTAATATATCTGGTAGTTCCTCCAATAAAGTTTCCAACTTAACATCTGCTAGTTCCACTTTGTATGGAACACATATAGGATTTTGGAATTTTTTATTAATGCATTCGAGGTCTTCTTTTCCGATAATTTCTTTTACTCTCTAACCCATCTTGTTAGTGCTTTCCAGAGAAAACGGGAGCTTAGCTTTAACACCATGCCTAGCGGAAACAAATCGGTCAAACTTTCTTCGTAGATAGCTGTTAAATGCACCACAAATTTCTTTTTTAGGATAAACATCCTTTTGCTTGCAGATGTTTGTTCGGCGTCAGAAAGGTCGCAAATTTTAACCAACATTATATTGTCACAAAATGGTTCTGTAATTGGTGTGTGTAGTCCACCAGTCAGCATCTGTTCGCCTTCGACATAACAAATATTACCAATATCTGTTACCAGATTATTGTTGCACATATTTTCTGTCAACAGCCATAATCCAAATCGCTCATTTGTCGGTTTCACTTTATTCCCAAAAAGTTGAGAAACGTTAATCACCTTTGAGACGCTCATGTTTACCGTTCTAGCTACTATCGAATACTAAATTGAATACGAAAAAATTGTTCTCTTATGTATTCTACAGAGTCGGGACGTATATTAGCGCCGCGGCGCTGACTTAACATATTATTTTTTCCTTTTATCTAACCTAGGTCCACACTTGGTTTATAATGGAAAAACTCATTAAAAAGCAATTAGTGCTAATGGGTTTTTAATGAGAAAACTCATTAAAAAGCAATTAGGTCATATGGTCATGTGGTCATATGGTCATGTGGTCATATGGTCATGTGGTCATGTGGTCATATGGTCATGTGGTCATGGGGCAATTTCACCCTATGGGGCAATTTCACCCTATGGGGTAATTTCACCCTATGGGGTAATTTCACCCTAACTTTACATCCTACATATATCCGGATATATGTCGATGCGCATCCCTGTCGGCTTAGGTCGGATAACAACATATTCGACTATCTTCGGTAATATACGTCCCGACTCTGTAGAATACATAAGAGAACAATTTTTCGTATTCAATTTAGTATTCGATAGTAGCTAGAACGGTAAACATGAGCGTCTCAAAGGTGATTAACGTTTCTCAACTTCTTGGGAATAAAGTGAAACCGACAAATGAGCGATTTGGATTATGGCTGTTGACAGAAAATATGTGCAACAATAATCTGGTAACAGATATTGGTAATATTTGTTATGTCGAAGGCGAACAGATGCTGACTGGTGGACTACACACACCAATTACAGAACCATTTTGTGACAATATAATGTTGGTTAAAATTTGCGACCTTTCTGACGCCGAACAAACATCTGCAAGCAAAAGGATGTTTATCCTAAAAAGAAATTTGTGGTGCATTTAACAGCTATCTACGAAGAAATTTAGGTAGTTAATGATGTCATACACAAAATTTCTAATTAACTTTGTTGGTATCTAGCGAAAGTTGTAGAATCATTTTCAATTACGAATGCATTCTTCTTTCATTACAGGAGAAATTCCATAGATTTCATACAAGCAAAATGCGCTTTCTTAATTATTAAGTCGACCTTGCCATTTCTACATTATTGTTAAGCATGCATTGGAATTTTTGGATGCGGTAATTTCTTGTTTAAAGTAACTTAGTTAAATAAAGTGTAATTTAGAATTCATAAATGATTGTATAGTCAGTTATTACAATTGAAAACACATTCAGGGAATAATTTATTTGCTCTATATATTTTACAGTAGCGTTTCCGGACAAAACTTTCTGCTTTTAATTAATTAAAAGCATGCAAGTTTCTGGCATATATTCTAAATAGAAAATAAGTAGTTGATGTACCGTTGAATGGAGTTCATCCTTGTTTACACAAATTTCAGATCGCATTCCTTAGTTCGTCTTTGTTATCTGCCATTTTGATAAATACGTTTTTAGAATAACCTTTTAAAAAGTATACGGATTTAGTACCATCCTTTTCTACAAGAAGACCTACATAACTAAAAGAGTCTTTCTTACTAACCGCAAATGCATACAGCTTGTACAACCCGGATGTATCTAAGTCAGTCCATCGACACATAAAATAATCTTTTAATTCTTCCTCATTTTCTCTAATAAGATGTTCTTTGTCTAACACATCTTTGTATTGTTCGCGTATCGTCGCAGTGTTTTCCATGTAGTCCAATTTTCGCCTTTTGCATCCATTTCCTCTAATTCCAGTTGTCTTTTCCTTCCACTTACGCGTATGGCATACATAATGGGGTAATTTCCTTTAGCGTAAACGGATAGAGTTTACTACCAATATTTGCGCGTTGTCGTACAACCTCTGGGCGAATGTTAGGTGTATTTATCAATCCCAATTCCGAAATGACTATTTCTTTTGGAATTGTAGAATATGGTGTTGCAGATTGTGTAAAATATGTACTACCTGCTTTAATGTAGCACTTGTGTAAGATTTTATTTTATCTTGGCTGTCTTCCTCCTCTACTATCTCCAAATAATTTACGGGTAAATAGTTAAAACTAAAAGCCGAAAGCACATACTTTATCAATGTTTCCCTTTCTTTTGGTTTTCGGACAACTTAATTTGCAAGCCCGTCAATTTCTTTGTATTACCATTACCCCAATACACGTACTGTAGCAGGTTATTATACACTAAACAGCAGCTATTTTGTAGCTTGTCCGATAGCTTACTCCACATTTTGGCAAGTGGTACCGAGTACATTGGCGCCTTTAGGAAGTATAACTTACTATCTTCCAATAACGTTAAACAGTCTTTTAAGGGATTATACACCCGTTCCGCACTGACATAGCTTCCAATTGCACAATTGTATATTGTCGCTTCCAATCGCGTAATACCATGTTCTTTAGCCAAAGTAGACGCAAATGTTTCCTTAAACGTACATCTGGACAACGTAAAAAATCTAGTATATGATTGCCAAGTTGTTTATTAACACCAGGACTTGTTATCTGACACACAAATTTGTTGTATATCTTAATTCTTGCATTGGTTGTTAGCCATGTTAAACAATCAATTCCTACAGTTTTATCGTTGTCAACTATAATATTACACTTTTCTTCTTATTCGCCCTTATAGCAAAAGTTATGGTTTGTAGTTAAATAATTACACATCTCCATCTTGCTAAATATACCCGCAAAATCTTGGGTTACATCCATGTCAAAAAGATAGAAATAATCTTTTTCGAGTTCGTCTAATATATCTGGTAGTTCCTCCAATAAAGTTTCCAACTTAACATCTGCTAGTTCCACTTTGTATGGAACACATATAGGATTTTGGAATTTTTTATTAATGCATTCGAGGTCTTCTTTTCCGATAATTTCTTTTACTCTCTAACCCATCTTGTTAGTGCTTTCCAGAGAAAACGGGAGCTTAGCTTTAACACCATGCCTAGCGGAAACAAATCGGTCAAACTTTCTTCGTAGATAGCTGTTAAATACGTCCCGACTCTGTAGAATACATAAGAGAACAATTTTTCGTATTCAATTTAGTATTCGATAGTAGCTAGAACGGTAAACATGAGCGTCTCAAAGGTGATTAACGTTTCTCAACTTCTTGGGAATAAAGTGAAACCGACAAATGAGCGATTTGGATTATGGCTGTTGACAGAAAATATGTGCAACAATAATCTGGTAACAGATATTGGTAATATTTGTTATGTCGAAGGCGAACAGATGCTGACTGGTGGACTACACACACCAATTACAGAACCATTTTGTGACAATATAATGTTGGTTAAAATTTGCGACCTTTCTGACGCCGAACAAACATCTGCAAGCAAAAGGATGTTTATCCTAAAAAAGAAATTTGTGGTGCATTTAACAGCTATCTACGAAGAAAGTTTGACCGATTTGTTTCCGCTAGGCATGGTGTTAAAGCTAAGCTCCGTTTTCTCTGGAAAGCACTAACAAGATGGGTTAGAGAGTAAAAGAAATTATCGGAAAAGAAGACCTCGAATGCATTAATAAAAATTCCAAAATCCTATATGTGTTCCATACAAAGTGGAACTAGCAGATGTTAAGTTGGAAACTTTATTGGAGGAACTACCAGATATATTAGACGAACTCGAAAAGATTATTTCTATCTTTTGACATGGATGTAACCCAAGATTTTGCGGGTATATTTAGCAAGATGGAGATGTGTAATTATTTAACTACAAACCATAACTTTTGCTATAAGGGCGAATAAGAAGAAAAGTGTAATATTATAGTTGACAACGATAAAACTGTAGGAATTGATTGTTTAACATGGCTAACAACCAATGCAAGAATTAAGATATACAACAAATTTGTGTGTCAGATAACAAGTCCTGGTGTTAATAAACAACTTGGCAATCATATACTAGATTTTTTACGTTGTCCAGATGTACGTTTAAGGGAAACATTTGCGTCTACTTTGGCTAAAGAACATGGTATTACGCGATTGGAAGCGACAATATACAATTGTGCAATTGGAAGCTATGTCAGTGCGGAACGGTGTATAATCCCTTAAAAGACTGTTTAACGTTATTGGAAGATAGTAAGTTATACTTCCTAAAGGCGCCAATGTACTCGGTACCACTTGCCAAAATGTGGAGTAAGCTATCGGACAAGCTACAAAATAGCTGCTGTTTAGTGTATAATAACCTGCTACAGTACGTGTATTGGGGTAATGGTAATACAAAGAAATTGACGGGCTTGCAAATTAAGTTGTCCGAAAACCAAAAGAAAGGGAAACATTGATAAAGTATGTGCTTTCGGCTTTAGTTTTAACTATTTACCCGTAAATTATTTGGAGATAGTAGAGGAGGAAGACAGCCAAGATAAAATAAAAATCTTACACAAGTGCTACATTAAAGCAGGTAGTACATATTTTACACAATCTGCAACACCATATTCTACAATTCCAAAAGAAATAGTCATTTCGGAATTGGGATTGATAAATACACCTAACATTCGCCCAGAGGTTGTACGACAACGCGCAAATATTGGTAGTAAACTCTATCCGTTTACGCTAAAGGAAATTACCCCATTATGTATGCCATACGCAGTAAGTGGAAGGAAAAGACAACTGGAATTAGAGGAAATGGATGCAAAAAGGCGAAAATTGGACTACATGGAAAACACTGCGACGATACGCGAACAATACAAAGATGTGTTAGACAAAGAACATCTTATTAGAGAAAATGAGGAAGAATTAAAAGATTATTTTATGTGTCGATGGACTGACTTAGATACATCCGGGTTGTACAAGCTGTATGCATTTGCGGTTAGTAAGAAAGACTCTTTTAGTTATGTAGGTCTTCTTGTAGAAAAGGATGGTACTAAATCCGTATACTTTTTAAAAGGTTATTCTAAAAACGTATTTATCAAAATGGCAGATAACAAAGACGAACTAAGGAATGCGATCTGAAATTTGTGTAAACAAGGATGAACTCCATTCAACGGTACATCAACTACTTATTTTCTATTTAGGAATATATGCCAGAAACTTGCATGCTTTTAATTAATTAAAAGCAGAAAGTTTTGTCCGGAAACGCTACTGTAAAATATATAGAGCAAATAAATTATTCCCTGAATGTGTTTTCAATTGTAATAACTGACTATACAATCATTTATGAATTCTAAATTACACTTTATTTAACTAAGTTACTTTAAACAAGAAATTACCGCATCCAAAAATTCCAATGCATGCTTAACAATAATGTAGAAATGGCAAGGTCGACTTAATAATTAAGAAAGCGCATTTTGCTTGTATGAAATCTATGGAATTTCTCCTGTAATGAAAGAAGAATGCATTCGTAATTGAAAATGATTCTACAACTTTCGCTAGATACCAACAAAGTTAATTAGAAATTTTGTGTATGACATCATTAACTACCTAAATTTCAGAATTAACAAATGTAATAAACCAGATTAAGTACTGTTCAATAATAATTAGAGTGAAAGTAAATGGGTCTTATTACCTAAATCATCTTACGTGACGCGGTAGAAGCATTATAACGCAAATTCCGGAAACTTCCAACGTAGCCTTAATTCATTTGTATTTATTTGTAATCCAGCAAATATTTTAAGTTCTTAACGATCATGTGAAAAGCTGTTTATAATTTCTTTTCTTGGAGTTTCTATTAATTATGTTTGTGCATTTGAAATCGAAATATAATTGCCGAGGATTTACACAAGGTAACCAGCACATATTTACGGAAAATACAAACCTCATTTAGTAGTATAATTAACGGATTCAAAACGTATATAACGCAGCCTGGTTAGTAGAATTCTATTAGTTTCGCACGCTTTTGTGTAAAGCCCGTCGAAATTTTAAACCGTCGTTTCGCGTAGTTCTTTTGTGGAAAGTTTTGAAGGAAGATTTAAGGTAAGTTTACATTTTTTATTAAAGTAGAACTGAATTTATTTGCAAACACCAATTATTATGTATTCTGTTATTGGTTCTTATTTGTATTTTAAAACATTAATTTTTCCAAAGTAATGCGCTGTTTTACAGATATACTTTTCCAAATTTTAAAGGTATGCTTTTGCTAGAATAAAAAACAATTCTGACAAAATATTTTATTAAAAATTTAATACATTAACAAAAAGTCCTCAATAACAATACGTTTTCTTTAGAACAGCTTAAATTATTCAAACAATGGTTTAAACAGTGATTGTACCTATTACCGAATCTTCTTAATTCTTTGAGCTTTGGAAGTGAGAAAACACTTTCCATGTTTAAAATGTTGTTTGATAAATATTTTGACAGTAACTGCCTTTTCTGTTCGCCTTTAACATAGATTGTAGCATTGGGTGGTATGACTTCTTTCAGCAAATCGCCTACATTTGTATATCCACTTGTGGACTGTCCATCCCAGCTAAGCCCATGGATTCTTTGCTTTAACCACTGAACTTGCTTTTTGAAATCATCACTTAGGGTGTTATACTCCACAGCCATGTCCAGTATCTCATGCCATATTACATTATTCGCTACATCCAAAATGGCAATCTCCTTGCAATAGAAATCACTAGTTTTGTATTGATATCCTTGTAAATCGATTATGAAACACATGCTTCCTGCTTCAAATCACAGATGGGAATGGGGTTCTAAGCAAATCTCTCCCGTATATCCAGTTAAGGGACTTTACTCCCTCCTTTTATGATTTTTTTCATCCAGGTAATTATCTGGATGATACTAAAGCAAGTCTGTTTTCTTAATCCAACTTTTACCATCCCCCAACCACGACACTAATAATTCGCGCCCGTGCTTCCGTTTCCGTAAAACTTTTTCCACTAAGTACGTGTCGGGTGCTGCTGTGAGCTGAATTTCATCGCCGTAAAAAGCACCTAGAATTGGCCGACCTTCCAAATCTTGTAGCAGATAGGTTGTCGGTCTCGTTTTTGTACTTTAACAATTTTGAATAGTTCTGTACTCCAGTTTGGGTGAAATCCTCGATCGAATACTGCTTTATATTTTGATATACGCACAATGTCTCCAACCTTATACAACTTCTTGTAACTTTTAGAAACGCTGTTAGCGGTGTAAAGTTTTATTCTTTCCGGATGTTCTTCTGCTTCCATAGGTGTCATGTTAATAGCCCGATGCGGTGTATTATTGTATTCTTCCATAACCTTAGGCAAAATATTCACCCATTTATGACTGCCTTGCAAGTAAAATCTTCTGTACAATTTGTTTTTGATTGTTCTAATCAACCGCTCGACCATGCTAGCTTTGATTGCGGAATACGTAGAGTAATGGTTTATCTTATATTTTGCATAAGATTTTTAAAACAGCGGTTGTAGTACTCTTTCCCAAAATCCGTTTGTAGATTGATTTTAAGTTATTTTCTCCTTGCAGCATTTTGTCCAATATTTTTTCATAGCATTTGTAACTTCTGATCCAGTTTTATTTTTAAAGGTTCAGCTAAAGCATCACGAAAAAGGGTATATTTTGGAAGTTGATATACAGTATCCAGAACATCTTCACAACGACCACAATGACTTGCCTTTCTGCCCTGAATCGATGGTACCTCCAACGCCGTTTTCGAAGACGCCTAAGTTACTCGCCACCCTTCTGGACAAAACAAAATACATTGTTCACTACCGCAACTTGCAGCAGGCTCTGCGTAACGGTCTGCAATTAACTGTTGTGCATCGCGTGTTGGAGTTTGATCAGTCGACGTGGTTAAAACCCTACATTGATCTCAACACGAATCTCCGTACGTCTGCCGCTAACGCGTTTGAAAAGATTTTTCAAACTTATGAACAATGCGGTTTTGGTAAAACAATGGAGAACGTGGACAAAAGGGTCGATGTCAAAATAGTCACGCGATGGGAACACGACGGGAAAAAGTTGTGCGCGAGTGGACTAATAGCTAAACCTAACTTTAACAGTTGTACCGTGTTGGGGGAAAATCTGGCGATTATACAGATGGATCGTGTTAAAATTAATTATAATAAACCAATCTATGCAGGATTGTCAATTTTAGATCTGTCCAAAACTCTTATGTATGAGTTTCACTACAGTACCATGGTTCCTCTGTATGGTCCCAGATTGTCCCTGCTTTATACAGATACAGACTCCTTAGTGTATAGTGTTGAGACGCCAGACTTGTACAGTGACATTAGCGCAAACATAATACATTTTGACACTAGTGATTACCCTCCAAACAATAAGTACAATATACCACTTATAAACAAAAAGGTGTTGGGTAAGTTTAAGGATGAGTTTTGTGGCGATTTGGTCTTGGAGTTCGTCGGCACCAGGGCCAAATCGTATTGCATAGTAAGTGAGAAAGACATTGTTAAAAGATTAAGGGTGTTAGTCGTAGTGTGGTGGCGGGGATTAGTGTAGATAGTTTTAAGGACATTGTACATAATAATTCTGGTGCCCTCATGAATACGATGGTATCAATCCGGAGTAAGAAACACCAACTTTATACACAGCTTATTAATAAAATCAGTTTATCGGGCGCAGATGACAAGCGTTACGTCATCCCCGGAAGCATATCAACCTACGCATGGGGGCATAAGGATATAGGTTGTTGTTTATATTTGTATATATTTTATTGTGTATATATAGTATGTAAGTTAGTTATAAGCATATCTACCCTCCCCATCCTTAAAATTTCCTTTGTTCCCGGCGGCATGTGTTTACCTCCACGTGGTGTCGCTGGACGGTAAAACATATTGTTGGATTAACAACAATATGTTTTATTGACTGAAAACGCGTTTCCTCTTTTTTACATTAATCTCATTTTGTTACAGGTCTATTTAAACAACACATTAATCTCTTTTTGTTACAGGTTAAACTTTCGGCTACGCACAGGAAATAATGTTATACTTTGTAAAATTGTAATTAGTTTATTAAACTGTAAATTGGATAAATAAATTATTAAAATTTTGTGTGCTTAAATTTTTGTGTTACTACCTCTAACTGTTTGGTTAAAGCATATGTCTTGGGTAGCGAAAAAGGTTTTAAAGAGGTTTGAGAGCTTAAAGTATAATTTTGCAGGGCGTGGTCCGATTTCAAATCTGTTTGCAGATTCTGCATAAAATTCTAAGCTAACAAGATGTATCGCATGACTAAAAAAATTTATGCGGACGGTTAGAAATCGGTCTTGGTAAGAAATCTTAAAATTAGGGTAGCTCCCTTGGGGATGGCGCAATCTAAAAAAATTCCTAGAGATTCGGGTAGCTGAGAAAAATCTAATATTAATTGATACCAAACAAGATAGGTTTATCTCGAAAGATAAAAAAATGGTTAGTCAAAGAAAACTATTTGGTCCAGAATGTTAGCGGTAAAAATCTTAAAAATAGGTTTATCTCGTGTGGAAATGTGGATGCTCATTTATCTCGAAAGATGAAAAATTTAAGATAGGTTTATCTCGAAAGATGAAAATGGTTAGTCGAAGAAAACTTTTTGGTCCAGATGTGGGAGCAAATGTGGATGCTGGAGCAAATGTGGCAGTGGAACGTCACTAAATGGTCTACTGGCACCTATTACATACTAGCAATTTATTGTCCACAAAATAAAAACACCGGCCTCCAAATACTGAATGCACTTGAATGTCGTCTAAATGAAATACGTAATCGCATGGGCGACAACCCTGAAATTATTCTATAAAAAGATTTTAACTATACAACAGATTACTCGTTGGATAGAATGCGAATGCACTCAACGGAAAGTCGCCCAGCAGTTGCTTAACGCTGCAGGACTAAATCAATCAAAACGGATTACGCGATTCCTAGAAAATTTTTAATCGGGTGAAAAGTGAATATACCTATATCACCCTGCAGTCGGCCTCTCGAATTAAGGACATAGCGAAGAGTGGGCCTGGGTGGGCCAGGGCCCACCTACAAGTTGGCTGACCCACTCTCGTGCTCACCCTTGACACAAATCCAAAATTTTTTTATATCAAGCACATTAAAATATCAGTATTTTCGCAAAATGTTGAGTTTCAAAATTCAAGTGTTGTCTTGGACTCGCATAATCTTTGTCTGTGCCTGCATTTTATTCACTGCTTTAAATTACCTTGACACAATATAGTGAACTATAACACCTTAAAACTTATCCACGAATATAGTTCCATTGTTTGTTCTGCGCTATCGCTTATTCACATAAAGGAAAAGTGACAGATAATTCTTAGAAGGTTTTAATGATAACAAAAACAGGTACAATTTTATAGGACTACAATAGGTCATTTCAGTTTTACTACTTTTGAATAAAGTTCTTTGGCATAACAAAAATGGGGGAATGGATTAGTAAGTTTCTTAAGAACAGCTGCACCTTCATTTTCTTTAAACAAATCTTTATGTCTATGTGTATAACAAATCACGTACTAATGCAATACTTCTGGTTAATTTCTAGAAGAAATAAGGAAATAGGCAGTTGTGTTTGTGTCGTTTAGGAATTAAAGGTGTTATTTAGTTAACTGTTGTATCTGTGTGTATTTGAGTTTTGGGTGTATAACATTGAGACGGGCCCGACCCTGTATAATTAGTTAGTTATTTAAAATTAAAGGGGATCTCTCTTCCTCGTAATCTTACATTGAAATTTAGTATGGTTGTTATAAATAATACATTTTAGCTTAGTAAGCGTTCCCACGGATAGTTTTATAGTGGGGTTGCCGTCGTGACTTGGGTGTGAATGGAGATAAAAAGGGACGCGCGAAAGAGATACCAGATGAGTTGGAGCAAGTCTTTAATTGCTTTGGCGGTGGAATTATTTTCCTTACGCCAGCCGCAAGGTGGCGAACAATAAAAGAACGTGTGTGAAAAAAAAGTGTTGTAAACTAACAAATTTCAGTTTACCGTGGTTAGTTTTCAAAAGTTATTAGTGTGCGGCGTGGGAGTTTTATTGAAGTTTGTCGATACCGGTGAGTGATCTCTTCAGGAAAAGCGACGTGTGAACTACAAAAAATCATCAGCAGTTTTCCACCCAGGAATTAAGACACTAATAAAATTATCGTGTACTGGAGCGTGGTGCTTAGGATTAGGTGATTGTTGTGGTCGCGCCCGTATTTGTCACATAATATAAGTGCTTTATTTTAAACTTTTCTTTCTTTTCTGTTGTGTCACGGGAATTTAGAAGTTGCACTTGCGACTCATTTTGTTACAAGAATAAAAATTATTATTAGATTCTTATTTTAGCTAGAGCAGGACAGAAGTTTTAAATTAGGCATAGTTAATTTCATCTGCACTCGTTTAACCGCTTTGGGTAAACATTAAGTTAAGGTGAAGGACGAGTTCAATTTGTTCTAATTTTTTATGATCCTAAAGTGACCCACGAACCCAAACCTGTAATTAAGGGTAGCGAACCTTTGAGTCTAGTTCAACATCTACGCGAAAATTGAATTTCAAATTGTACATTTATGTTTGTTTTAATTCCGCAGGTCTGTTCTAAAGAAACGTAATCAGTATTTGGTATTTAACGGCGATCAAAGACACTTTTAACTAATTTGTAAAATGTGTGCGAAACGTAGTTTGAATATTGCAGATTTAGTAAAAAAGTGAAAGTTGATGATACGAATGGTGAAACTGCAACATTGTCTTTATCTGGAACTAGTGCTGGAACAGCTTCATCACTAAAAGGAAAGTCATTTTCAGAAAATAATGAAAATGTTAATGTTAGTTCTGATTCTGACGAAGAAATATTGTCCGATGATGAAAATATTACACTTGTAGAAAGTGATGATGTCGACACAAAGTTAAAATTCGAGGAATGGCTAAAACGCGCAGATCTAGAAAATTTGACCACTCAGTGTCTGTAAAAATGTTCAAAAAGCTCCCGTACCGGCAGATCTTTCTTTAAGTCCTAGTGAAGTACCTAAAAGCCTAAATTAAAATTTTATCCAAAAACTAAATTTGGAAACCGATTAAGATCGTTCAATCCCGGTTGGTTTGGTCTTCATAAATGGTTAGAATATAGTGCATTGACGGATTCCGCATTTTGCTTTGTGTGCAGGCATTTTTTTTTTGTAAACGAAACTAAAACTTTTGTGTTTGTAAATATGGGTTTTAAAAATTGGAAACGAGCGTTAGAAATTGATTTTGGTTTTAAGAAGCATGAACTAAGTGTAGACCATAAAAATTGTGAACTCAAAAACACAAATTTTAAAAACACTGCTATGTTGGATGGAAGTTCAGTGGCCTCTCAAATTAATGAAGCTCATCTCAATTTTGTTAAAATTAAACGTACATTGGTATTCTTGCGGACATATTACTGTATACCGCAACACAAAATATAGCGCAGCGGGGAAATATTGAAACAGAATTTAGCAATAATCAGGGTAATTTCCTAGAGCTGGTCAAACTATTTATTAAATTTAATGATGTCATTCGGAAAAAATAGGTGACGGTGTACAAATACTTCCAAAAATGCTAAATACACCAGCCCTCAAATACAAAATATAATTCCATTTATATTTTCTAAAATCATTTGCGAAGAAATAGGTTTGGAAATACAACTCGATGACTGTTTTTTCTTAATGTGCGATGAAACAAAGGACGTTCGCAAGACTGAGCAAATTTCACTTGTGCTCCGGCATTATCTAAACGGAACTGTTTATGAACGCTTTATTGGATTTAGAGCCGCTAAAGAACTAAACGCAAAATCATTATTATTATATATAAAAGAACTTTTAGCTAAATATGAAGTGGACACTAATAAATGCGTTTTACAAACATATGATGGGGCAAGTGTGATGAGCGAAAGCATAAATGGCATACAAAAACAATTTCAAGATGAGGTTCCGCAAGCAATTTATGTGCATTGCTACAATAATGAACTGAATTCGATCATAGTGGATGTGTGCAAAAATCTAGAACAAGGAAAGCTATTTTTTGATATTATAGAGACATTGTACATTTTTATTTCTGGCTCTTCCATGCATGCAAAATTCATAGACATTCAATGAAAAATCAACCCAGCCACTCCTCCCTTGGAATCAAAGAAAATTTCATACACGTTGGACGCTCAAGGTCATGCTTGTATGGCAGTAAAAAAACTTTTGAGTGAAGTTTTGATGTTTTTGAATGAACTAATAAACACACAAAATAATTGCGCCTCGGAAGCTATTGGTATACTACATCAAATAAATTTTACTTTTATTTTAAATTTGTGCATATACACTCAAATATTTATTATTTTCAAAGGTGTTAGTTAGTTCTAATATACCGTAAGGCACCTCATTATTTTGTTTCAACTATAGAATTGTTTCAAACGCTCAGAAATGATAACGGATTTTCTAATATTTATAATGAAAGCAATAAAACATGCGAAAAAACTGTGTGCCAATACCGACAAAAGCTAATTGCAATCCCAAATAATATCAAAGCAAAAGAAAAAAATTCCTAAAAAGTATTCAAATTACTTTTTTATAAAAAGCCTAATTTGGAAGATTCTGGACTAACACAAAGAGATAAGTTTAAAACAACATTTTTTTACCAACAATTGATTTAATACTAAGCAAATTAAGCGATCGTTTTTTAGCAACTGTTCCAATATCATATATGCAATGAGTGGGTTATATGCAGGGAGCAGCTCGTTTCTGAATTCTGACATAATAAGACCATTAGCAGAACATTATAATTGTGATCTAAAAACGCTTCAGACTGAATTGAAAATTCTGCCAAAAACTATAAAACAATATGAGTTAGAAAACAAAATTACAATTAATAACTTAATGCAATTTATGGATTTTTTAAATATATATAGGATAGTATTTCAGGAAACTTATAAACTTGCAGTCATTTGTGTTACAATAAAGTGCTGCATGTGAACGTACTTTTTCGTACTTAAGACGCCTAAAAACCTATTTACGAAATACTATAAATGATGAAAGGCTAAATAACTTAGCAATTATTAATATTGAACGGGTTTTAGCAAAGTTGTTTCAAAATTTGATGCTCTACATGGAAATCGTCGAATCCTGTTGCATTAACTTTTCAGGTATGGGAATAAGTAATTGCTATTTAGTGTTGAGTTTTTAAAAACGTATTTAAGAAAAACAAGTCCTATTACAATATCGTTTTATATTGTAATAAAAGATGTGGTATAATGGATGTGGGAGCTGTATGTGTAATACAAATATGAAGAAATCACTATTAAAAGTATGTTGAATTCTTTGTAATCATTGTATTTGATAAAATTTTTGTATCCTTAATTTTTTTAATTGCCCCCCTCACCCGGCTCAACCTATGCCTGTGCCCACCTAATTGTTTGGATCTGGCTACGTCACTGTCTCGAATAAACCTTATTTGCTGCAGCGATAACGTAGTTAATGCTGTACACTAGGCCAACCTACACATATCTTTTTGAGACCATCTATGTGTTTCGATTACAATCAACTTTAAAAACAGTTTCATTATTCAACCTTACTGCAAATTTAATAACCAGCTCTTAGAGCAAAAAGAATTTGTGGTGAGTATGGAAGCATTCCCTACAACCCAAGCCGAAAAATTTTATTTCCTTAAAAACGCTCTGCTAAGCTGGGATAATCTTAAAAATAACATTAAGGAAATAATAATACAGTACGGCAGACAACAAAAGCAAAAAAAAGGAGTGTCAACATAGGACCATGATAACGCAGATTAATAACATGAAAGATGAAACTCTCACAAACATTGGGAAAGTGTACGACCTTGTCAATGACGCAAAATTTGTTTATAAGAGTAACTCAACCACTACAGTTTGCATTGCAAAATATTGCGATTTGCATAATTTCGACAGACCAACAATGCAACATTTGGTGCAACAAAAAACCTATGGGTTAAAGGAAATCTATACTAATGGATAGGCTATTACAAAACCGTTGGAAATATGTAAAAATTTACGAGAACATTTCAAGAAAACTTATGAATCGGTGAAAACACAAATAGACGATGCATCAGATGTGTATAGCAATTTACCAAAGTTATCGGATCGGGAAAAGCAAACACTTGAAAAGCCAATATTATTTGAAGAATTCTCCACCGCGCTAAAACAATTAAAGAAAAATAGAACACCGGGAATTGACGGATTGACCGTTGAATTTTATTTAGAATTTTGGAACCATCTGAAATATCTCTACTACAATACATTTTTTATTGCACTACAACGTCGGCAACTACCTAAGAGTACAGCAAAGGCTATTTCAACTGGAAGCAAAAAAGAAGGGATGCCCCACAATTTAAATTGGAGACTCATATCAATTCTGAACTCCGGATTATAAAATACTTTCCAAAAGCATAGGCAATAGAATAATGACGGAAATGAATACTTTAATAAATCTTTACCAATGTTCGTTTGTATCACATAAAAGGCGTCGCCGTGGATCAATGTAGTAAGCGTAAGACTACGGATCCCAAGGTCCTGGGTTCGAATCCCGAGACGGCCGACTGCTTGAAAAATGGCAGATGAGCATTTTTCACAAAAATTACGCCCTCGTTCGGATGAGAGGTTAAATGGAGGTCCCGTGTGTGAGTGTTGTCACGCACGTTAAAGATCCCTACCTTGCCTGAAACGGCAAGGGTTCAGCAAAATTCTAAATTTCCAGGCAACAAAAAACTCTCCTCCTGGCCAATGTAGTACCTTCAGGTGGAGCATTGGAAATGTAAATGCAATGTATCACATAAAATACTATTTGATGTACTTCACGTACATCGGAATATACTAACATACACAAATACTTGCAATAGTCCTCATGGCTGTACTACATTTGTGTCAACAGGGGGCATTCGATCGGGTACCCCACAGTTATCTCACAATGCTAACAACCTTTGGTTTTGGTAAAACTATTTATTAAGAACGTTAAAACCATATACGCCAATGCAAAATCATATATAAAAGTAGGTGAATTGTTGACTAGCGAAATTTTTCATAACGGAGGAATACCTCAAGGCTGTCCTCTTTCCGGTCTACTATTTTACTATCCCTAGAACTCTTTTTAAACCTCTATCGCAACATCCTATCTAGTTTTCCTCTTCATCCAGATAATAAGCAAAGATTAATAATAAATGCTTACACGAATGATGTTTCGATATTTATCACACAAGAGGAAGATTTCCGTCGTTTTCTACACGTATATGAAGCATACCAGAGGCAATCCGGAACGTTATTAAATACACATAAGTCAGTAGGGCTCTGGGCAAGTAGTTGGAGTAACAAATTGGACAAACCCTTAAACTTTAAATGGACATCCGAAAACATTAAAATTCTTGGAATCCACTTATCAGACAATTTGGAAAAGACACGGAAGCCGCATATACAAATCTAATGTGAAAAAAACGAACGGAAAATATACGTATTACAAATTCTCCTAGAAATAGCAGTCATCTTGAAGATTTACCTACGACAAAATGTTTATTAGGTGAGCGACAAACGGTACCTCCTTTATGTAGTCGCGTATGATCATCAGAAATTTTATGCATGACATAAAATGGTTGTCTATTACAGAAATAGAAAACAAGCTCATAGATTTACCAGAAGTGATTAAAAGCGAAATGTTACTTCACCACAAACGGATATAAACGTACTTTCGCCTCAATTTTACAACAAAAATCCACAAAATCGCAGAAATCTGAAAATCGTTTATTACTCAAATACATCAAAATGCATCAATATTATAAAGAATAACCGTGACACACTTCAAAGGTTACTGGTTTTGCCCTCTTACAATATAATAACAACAAAACTGGTGTCTGGTCGGAAGACAAAGTCGTGTGGTCATCCTTCTTCAGAACACCATCACTAGGTATTGATGCAGAGGTATTGATAGAAGGAAATGTCTGGCACTCACTAATTGAATGCACATATACATTTGATTTTCCAACGGTTCACCTGAAGGTACTACATTGCCTGCACGTATAAATTACATTTGGTATTCCAAAGCTCGACCTGAAGGTACTACATTGGCCAGGAAGCGAATTTTTTTTACCCGAAAAATTTGGAATTTTGCTGAACCCTTGCTGCTCCAAGCAAGGTAGGTATCTTTAACGTACGTGACAACACCCACACACGGGACCTGCATTTTACCTCATCCGAACGAAAGTGTATTTTTGTGAAAAATGTTCGCCTAACATTTTTCAAGCGGACCGTGTCGGTATTGAGCCCGAAACCTTGGGCGTAGTAGTCACACACATACCACTATGCCACGGAGCCGCCTCCTGCACATATACAGTTGACCTTTGGAGAATTGTTACAAGACTACTGAAGAAGATCGTGCACCAAAAGTTTATCTCTTCACTAGAGAACTGTACACCGGAGTGTCAAAACCATGTCACCTAGGAAACTATATAATAACGTTAGCAAAAAGCCCGATATATTGGCGTACCATCACAAAATACAGATACGGAAGCGATAATACAAATTATATACAACTATCTACACAGCTAATGAAATCAAAAATTACTAAAGAATTTAAATGGTACCAACACAAAGAAACAACAGGTGTTTGAAGAGACATAGTGTATAACACTATTTTATGCTGGATCTACAACAAAGTGCTATGATACACAGACCTTTGAATAATCATAATAATAATAATAATAATAATAATTATAATAAACACACGCACACGCACACGTACACGCATACGCACAGACACACACACACACACACACAACACAACACACACACACACACACAACATACACACACACACCCACACGTGTTGTTGAAGTGAACGGACGTGTTTTTGGTGCTCGTGATTATTAGTGATCTTGAGTGATTAAAAGCTAATTTAGTTTGCTTATAGTAAACATATGGTGTACCGCATTCGATACTGAATAATTTCGTAAAAGTATAATTTCTAGTTCTAAATCGTGTTATTAATTTTTCGTTATAAACATTTTAAGTTGTATAAATATCCATCTAGTATTGCTATATCATTATACAACTATTTGTTCATGGGGCTAGATAGCCGCATGGTTAATGATAACAGCTGCGTCGTATTTTACCCTAATTTCTGATATGAAGTTGCTAATATTCTTCTATATATATATATATATATATATATATATATATATATATATATATATATATATATAAATTTAGGTATAAACAATGCAATTTCAAACACCCTGTATAGAGGAAACAATAAAAAATTTATATGCGAAATTTATTGCATTTAGTTAAATTAAAGTAACAAGTATTAACAAAATTTTACAATTAGGGATTAAAATTTAGTTAGGTTCGTAAAGAAAATAAATTGTATAAGCCAATGCAAATTATTAATTAATTTAATTGAGTTTAATTCAAAGGGATATAACGTCTAATACGCATAAGAGCATGAAAAATCGATAATACCAAGGCAAAACGCTTTACTAACAAACAAACACGTCGAATATATGAAATATCTTGAAACGCAAACTCCTAGAAATGTTATTTTAAAAACGTTTGTTAATTAGGCACAGGTGCATGTTTTGAAAGGTCAACTTCTCCTTATTTGTGTAGATAAAAGACAAAATTCGAGGTATATTGTGCAAACGGAAGAATGTTTTGCATAAATGCTAACCAAAAGTTTCCTTAAAGCGCAGAAGGGATGGACAATCAATGATATTCAGTCGACGTGGGTTAGTTTGAAACGCGGACAGTAATATCGATTTTCTACCACTCAAACAAGGTTAGAAGGAAACATCTAATATGCATAAGAGAAGAATAGAGTTAATATAGGCGGGGTTTTTAAGACGTCACTGAATATATCGTTGGTCTAAATAGTTAGTTGTACAACAGACGAGCACGGGAAAAATTGAACTCGGGTTTTTCAGAAAATATCGTATCAATTAGCTAAATTTCGAAGATTTTGAAAACGGTTATACAAAATTTGAAGAACGAGTTAGTTTAATGAAGTATTTCGCGTGAAGAGTGGCCTAGAGGTGGCATTTTGAATTGTATAAATACTCTAAGAGAATTAGCATCGCTCTCTTTGGTATTCTGATCGCGCTCTTTGGCTTCGCTCTTTGGCTTCGTTAATTTGCATTGCTTACTACGTACAGAAATCTACCACGAGCTTGTAAGTATTTAAAATTTAAATTAAATAGTATAGTGTTGGCATCATAGTTTGAGACGCGGATAGTGTCGGGTTGAAATTTAACTTAAGTGCAACAGATATTTTAACAAGCTCGTAAAGTAAAGTAAATTAACGTAAATTAAATTATGCAATTATAAAAAAAAAGTGTAATATACTTGAATTTGGATTTGGATGGATCTTGAATGGATAGCATGCAGCACAACTTAGATGGCGTTCATCTATAAATAGCTGGAGGCGGCAAGCAGAGCAGAACCACGACATCGATGGTGCAGGAACTTAACTACATCGTCAAATCTATATCTACATCTAACTATCTCCCATATTTATCCTATACCTAATCTTATTTTCTATCAACACTTACTTCTACTTTTCTATATACACCTATCCATATTTATCCTATTTTTACTTCTGCTTTTCTATATACTTATTACTCTAACTATTCAACTTCTACCCTACTATTCACCTATCTCTATATTTTGTTCATTAAGCTTCATTTTCTTATTTAAATCTGACTGTTTTCTTAACCCTCCATGTTTTTCTTCTCACAATCCTAATACTCTTCATCCCTATTTCTCCTCCTTCTATTTCTATACTTATTATCCCTGTTACTTCACATAAAATAATCTCATCCCTATTATCCTGACTCTTAAATATTTCTTCTTCTTCAGTCTCTACACTTGTCTGTTTCTCATTCATTATTATTTCCTTTTCTGCGGACAAACCAAACGATACTACCTCAACATCTTTATCTTTCCCCTCTATACAAAACATTTTATCTCGTCTAGACGCTTCATGTACAATATTCATTTCACAAAAATCTTTTAAATTCAAATTCAAATTACCAAAATTATCTTCGCCCCTTAACTCACGTATGCCTACTTTTACTTCTTGTGTGTCACATAATACTATTTTTACTTTTATCTTTCTTAATTCTGCCTCGTTATCCACTATTAATGCTGCGCTTGACTCTACCTCTACTTGTTCAGCTTCTTCTTTCACTATCCATTGTACCTCATCTAACCTTTCCACCTTATATTCACCTGAGTCGATCTCCTTCACCTCTTCATCATCTCCCTCTATACTATTTATACATAACCCCATGTCATGTTCTGTGACATCATAACTTGCCTTCCAGGGCAATATCTTATCCCCAATTCTAACTATTTTTCTCTCCATATCAATTATAACCCATAACTTCATCATGCAATCGACCCCTAATATCCCTTTAAACTTTAACCCATGTACAATTATAAATTCTTGTTCACAGCTTACTGAACCTAACTCTACTTTCAAAATGACCACGCTATTCACAACAGCAAATCGTTTTTTATTTGGCGCAACCAGGTGACTTCTTTTTATTGGCATTATCCTGTCACACACTTTATCTTTAATTTCATTGACGAATTCCTCCGATACCAAACTCGCCTCAGCTCCTGAATCTAATAATGCTCCTAAATTTTTCTCAAACATTTTAATCTCAATTATGGGCAAACAAAATTTTTCTATAATTTCTGGCTCAATTTCTTCTTCTATTTTCAAAAATTGCCTGGGATGTTCATATTTGTACACAGTGATGTCTAATGGTTTGTCCTGTTTTAAAAATCCTGTCCAGGTCTGGTCTCCCTACTCGGTCCTGGTTTTGCTGTCACTTCTGCGTATGGCCTTGGCGTCTCAACCCTGTCCGTGTTGTTACCTTCCCGGTTTGTAGTTGCTGTCCCCCTCATGTCCGGTGAACTGTTCTGTCTCGTTGGTCCTGGTCTAGGTGCAGTTCCCCTACCTACACTGTTGCTCCTGTAAAATGTGCGTCGAGGTTCCCAATTCTGTCGCTGATACGTAAAATTATTCCCCCGTCTTGCGTAGTTGTTCCGTCGTTCGAATCTTACAGCATTCACCTGTCTTTCCCTATTTTCCCTGGGTCGTCCACTGTTAACGTCGTCGTACCTTTGCAGGTACTCCAGAAACATCTCTCTGTCTACAATGTTCTGCAACGCTACGTGTTGCCTCACCTCGACCTCAAAATGTCTTGACAAGTATTTAATGATCTGTCAGTCCGTCAGTGATGGGTTAAGTTGTTTCGCTATGCTATACTTTCGTATAGCATATTGCTCCCTACTTCCTAAAAATTTCCCTTTAAATTTCCCTGTGATCAAATCGTCTCGTACCTGGTCCTGTCTGTGGTCACTCCAGTAATGTTTCAAAAATCTGTCCTCAAAGTCAGTGTTAGTGTCAATTTCTTGTCCTATTAAATTGTACCAAGCTTCAGTATGGTCTTTTAGTAAAGCTTTTACAACATTTAATTTTGCCTGTTCATCATATACATTATTTATTAAACCTCTAATATTGTTAATGAATATTTGCGAGTTTACCCTACTATCCCCATAAAATTTCATCTGTTGCTCTAATGACACATTGCTTGTTACAAATCTTGGACCGTTCCCCATTAAAGTCGCTACATTCTGTTTAATCCCGGTCACTTCTCTCTCAACCCGACCTAACTGATCCTTACACGAGTCCGTTACCTCAGTCATTTTAGCATTAATCTCGTCCTCACAGAAAATCCTTACATCAGTCCTTAATTGTCCCATTTCCTGATTTAAACCTCTAATATCACGCTCATTGTTATCAACCCTATTTTCAACTTCCCCCATTTTTACCGTCAAACTATTTTTAAAATCCGAAAATTCTTTCGTCGAATTATCAATTTTCTGACTAATTTGCTCAAACTTTCGATTCGATTCAACACTCATTTGCTCCACTCTTTTCTTTGTTTCCTCCCCCATTTTTCTAATCTCCTCAAACTTCCTGTTAGATTCATCCCTACTTAATCTCATTTCCTCTAGCATTCTCATCATCAATTCATTTCCAGCTTCTCCTGATTCCGTCCTAGACTGATCCCTACTGCCTCCAGCTTCTTCCATTTTCGAATTTTTATCACACAAGGCACTATTGTCACTTCGAATTTCCACTCCTTGGCTCCTTAACCACTCCTTTCTCTGCATACGCTCAAATCACACACACACACACACTCAAAATATTCTTAAATTTATAAAAAAAAACAGACTCTCTCTCTCAGATCGCCAGTTTCCTGGAATACAATTGTTAAAATTCTATCTGGAACTCGAGCCTCACGTTCAGGTCGCCATAAATTGCCGTGTTAGCCTATAAAACCTCGGTCCCTTACGAATTGGGCGTCATAAATTGCCGTGTACCCTTTGATAAAAGCCCCGCCAGCGTAAAAAAAACCTTCGAGCCCCAACGTTTGGGCGTCATAAATTGCCGTGTAACTTCGCTCTAGCTCAGTACTTTCTCAAAAAAAAACTTTCGAGAATTTCACACCATAGAAAATTTTTCAAAAATCGTCATAAATTTCACCAAACAAAAAAATTCAAAAAAAAACATATCTTACCCATATTCCTGCTCCATCACTTTAATTGATTTCTTTAACAGCTCCCTGGTTAGCTCAGTTGGGCCTCCTCTTGGATACCTAGATTTACTATCATACTCTTTATCGTTCACGCACACTCTCAATAAAACCACAAAATAATACAACAATCATACAATATTTATCTACCACTATTTACAAATAATAATTCAAGATTATTTACATTTCGGTGCCCAAGTTACACCTCAATAAATTCTATTTGTAAAGTCCAGAATTTTAAATTGAAATATCAAACACATTGAATGTAACCGGAGTAAATGGGCCCTGTATAATACCTCATTTTCCTTTTTTATTTATAAATTATTTCTAATTAGTACACTCTGGAGTATGGTGA
Organism: Platerodrilus igneus; assembly: GCA_036346225.1. Lineage (NCBI taxonomy): Eukaryota > Metazoa > Arthropoda > Insecta > Coleoptera > Lycidae > Platerodrilus > Platerodrilus igneus. The sequence goes on from JARFIW010000910.1 coordinate 4,812,860, forward strand.
GCTCAGGATACCCAGTTTATTTTATTAATGTATGCTTTTTACTTTGCATACTCTTACTACAAACACAAAAAAAACCCATGTACTCTTAACAATAACATTTTAAATTCATGAGGAATGTTAATAAGCTTTATATACACCTTTAGATTTATATTCAAATACCATAATAAAAGTTAGTTATGCGTATTCTCTTCAATACGCAAATTGACGAAAAATACCATCACAACTCACTCCCACACATCACAAATAATATCCAGAGATTAAAACAAACCAGCAAATTCTAATGCGTTACCTGGGAACTTGAAGATTCCATCTCTGTTGACGATGTAGTTAAGTTCCTGCACCATCGATCTCGTGGTTCTGCTCTGCTTGCCGCATCCAGCTATTTATAGATGAACACCATCTAAGTTGTGCTGCATGCTATCCGTTCAATATCCATCCATATCCAAATTCAAGTATATTACACCTTTTTTTTATAATTGCATAATTTAATTTACGTTACTTTACTTTACTTTACGAGCTTATGAAAATATCTGTTGCACCTAAGTTAAATTTCAACCCGACACTATCCGCGTCTCAAACTATGAGGCCAACACTGTACTATTTAATTTAAATTTTATATACTTACAAGCTCGTGGTAGATTTCTGTACGTAGTAAGCAATGCAAATTAACGAAGCCAAAGAGTGAAGTCAAAGAGCGCGATCAGAATACCAAAGAGAGCGATGCTAATTCTCTTAGAGTATTTATACAATTCAAAATTCCACCTCTAAGCCACTCTTCACGCAAAATACTTCATTAAACTAACTCGTTTTTCAAATTTTGTATAACGGTTTTCAAAATCTTCGAAATTTAGCTCGTTGATACGATATTTTCTGAAAAACCCGCGTTCAATTTTTCCCGTACTCGTCTGTTGTACAACTAACTATTTAGACCAACGATATATTCAGTGACGTCTTAAAAACCCCACCTATATTAACTCTATTCTTTTCTTATGCATATTAGATGTTTCCTTCTAACCTTGTTTGAGTGGTAGAAAATCGATATTACTGTCCGCGTTTCAAACTAACCCACGTGGACTGAATAGGTGCGTTTCGAAGTGAACTGCTATTATGCCTGTCTCATTCCTAAGCATATCATTGATTGTCCATCCCTTCTGCGCTTTAAGGAAACTTTTGGTTAGCATTTATGCAAAACATTCTTCCGTTTACACAATATACCTCGAATCTTGTCTTTTATCTACACAAATAAGGAGAAGTTGACCTTTCAAAACATGCACCTATGCCTAATTAACAAACGTTTTTAAAATAACATTTCTAGGAGTTTGCGTTTCAAGATATTTCATATATTCGACGTGTTTGTTTGTTAGTAAAGCGTTTTGCCTTGGTATTATCGATTTTTCATGCTCTTATGCGTATTAGACGTTATATCCCTTTGAATTAAACTCAATTAAATTAATTAATAATTTGCATTGGCTTATACAATTTATTTTCTTTACGAACCTAACTAAATTTTAATCTCTAATTGTAAAATTTTGTTAATACTTGTTACTTTAAATTAACTAAATGCAATAAATTTCGCACGTACATTTTGGTTGTTTCCTCTATACAGGGTGTTTGAAATTGCATTCTTTATACCTAAATTTAACCCTTTAATATATATATATATATATATATATATATATATATATATAAGAATATTAGCAACTTCATATCAGAAATTAGGGTAAAATACGACGCAGCTGTTATCATTAACCATGCGGCTATCTAATCACATGGACAAATAGTTGTATAATGATATAACAATACTAGATGGATATTTATACAACTTAAAACGTTTAAAACGAAAAATTAATAACACGATTTAGAACTAGAAATTATACTTTTACGAAATTATTCAGTATCGAATACGGTACACCATATGTATACTATAAGCAAACTAAATCAGCTTTTAATCACTCAAGATCACTAATAATCACGAGCACCAAAAACACGTCCGTTCACTTCGACAACACGTGTGTGTGTTTGTTGTGTGTGTGTGTGTGTGTGTGTGTATTGTGTTGTGTGTGTGTGTGTGTGTCTGTGCGTATGCGTGTGCGTGTGTTTATTATAATTATTATTATTATTATTGTTATTATTATGATTATTCAAAGGTCTGTGTATCCTATAGCACTTTGTTGTAGATCCAGCATAAAATAGTGTTATACACTATGTCTCTTCAAACACCTGTTGTTTCTTTCTGTTGGTACCATTTAAATTCTTTAGTAATTTTTGATTTCATTAGCTGTGTAGATCGTTGTATATAATTTGTATTATCGCTTCCGTATCTGTATTTTGTGATGGTACGCCAATATATCGGGCTTTTTGCTAACGTTATTATATAGTTTCCTAGGTGACATGGTTTTGACACTCCGGTGTACAGTTCTCTAGTGAAGAGATAAACTTTCGGTGCACGATCTTCTTCAGTAGTCTTGTAACAATTCTCCAAAGGTCAACTGTATATGTGCAGGAGGCGGCTCAGTGGCATAGTGGTATGTGTGTGACTACTACGCCCAAGGTTTCGGGCTCAATACCGACACGGTTCGCTTGAAAAATGTTAGGCGAACATTTTTCACAAAAATACACTTTCGTTCGGATGAGAGGTAAAATGCAGGTCCCGTGTGTGGGTGTTGTCACGTACGTTAAAGATACCTACCTTGCTTGGAGCAGCAAGGGTTCGGCAAAATTACAAATTTTTCGGGTAAAAAAAATTCGCTTCCTGGCCAATGTAGTACCTTCAGGTGGAGCATTAGAACACCAAATGTAATTTATACGTGCAGGCAATGTAGTACCTTCAGGTGAACCGTTGGAAAATCAAATGTATATGTGCATTCAATTGGTGAGTGCCAGACATTTCCTTCTATCAATACCTCTGCATCAATACCTAGTGATAGTGTTCTGAAGAAGGATGACCACACGACTTTGTCTTCCGACCAGGCACCAGTTTTGCTGTTATTATATTGTAAGAGGGCAAAACCAGTAACCTTTAAAGTGTGTCACGGTTATTCTTTATAATATTGATGCATTTTGATGTATTTGAGTAATAAACGATTTTCAGATTTCTGCGATTTTGTGGATTTTTGTTGTAAAATTGAGGCGAAAGTACGTTTATATCCGTTTGTGGTGAAGTATCATTTCGCTTTTAATCACTTCTGGTAAATCTATGAGCTTGTTTTCTATTTCTGTAATAGACAACCATTTTATGTCATGCATAAAATTTCTGATAATCATACGCGACTACATAAAGGAGGTACCGTTTGTCGCTCACCTAATAAACATTTTGTCGTAGGTAAATCTTCAAGATGACTGCTATTTCTAGGAGAATTTGTAATACGTATATTTTCCGTTCGTTTTTTTCACATTAGATTTGTATATGCGGCTTCCGTGTCTTTTCCAAATTGTCTGATAAGTGGATTCCAAGAATTTTAATGTTTTCGGATGACCATTTAAAGTTTAAGGGTTTGTCCAATTTGTTACTCCAACTACCTGTCCAGAGCCCTTCTGACTTATGTATATTTAATAACGATTGCCTCTGGTATGCTTCATATATGTGTAGAAAACGATGGAAATCTTCCTCTTGTGTGATAAATATCGAAACATCATTCGTGTAAGCATTTATTATTAATCTTTGCTTATTATTTGGAGAAACAGGAAAACTAGATAGGATGTTGCGACAGAGGTTTAAAAAGAGTTCTAGGGATAGTAAAATAGGAGACCGGAAAGAGGACAGCCTTGAGGTATTCCTCTGTTATGAAAAATTTCGCTAGTCAACAATTCACCTACTTTTATATATGATTTTGCATTGGCGTATATGGTTTTAACGTTCTTAGTAAATCAAATACTTAACTATAAAATATTATTAAAATACGTTTTAATGTTAGTCCACTTTTGTATCTAACATCGCTAACATTGCAATTGTGTTCTCGATTTTTATTTTTATAACTACATTGTTTGTATTTCAATTCAAGTTAGTGATTATTCCTCATGATACACGCAAAATACCACCTGTGGCTATCGTTATATCCTAGCATAACAATATAAAATTTCTGAAAAAAATACCGATGAGTCTAAACTACCAAACTATGATACTTCTAAGAAAGACGTTCCTCTTAACCAAACTGCAACCAAAAAATAAGGTTTATTTTCCGATTTTATAAAATCTACAATGTTCCCGAAAAAGGAACAAGCCTTAATACTTTTTTACATTGAAGACATACCGGTTAAGGTATACGTTATAGCTATGGGTAAACTTATCACACCTAACCATGTGTTATTCGCTTCGCGTATTTTTAATAATAGAGTATTCATCTACACATCATCTAAAGAAATCGCAGCTTCGTTCGTAACAACTCATGGAGGAATTAATGTAGGGGATGTGTTTATACCTGTACGTAAGTTGATCTGCCTTTCAAAAAGGATAGTGCTGTCCAATGTTGCACCTTGCATCCCTCATAAGGTAGTAGAAAACGCATTGAAAGCGTACAATTTGAAATTATTACTTTTAATCACTTTTATCGGTGCCGGGATTGGACTAAATGAATTCAAACACGTTATGAGTTTCCGCAGACAAGTTTACATCATTGATGATGAAAACAATCAATTCCCGACACTATTACAATATCATTCGAGGATGAAGAATACAGAATATTTCTGTCTAATGAATAGGTTCGATGTTTCGTGTGCAAGAAGATGAGGCACATCTCGTCTTGCTGTATCAAACAAGCTCCTTCGGTAAGCTTTACAATAGACAACTCGATAGAGTTTGTTGGTACCAAACGATCCATGGCTTCTACTCTAAACGCAACTGTAGATATACAAAGCCTCGAAACTAGCACCGTGGAATTGACGGAAACGCATACCGAAATAGAAGCCTCAGCTATGGTGATACAACCAGATGATGCCTCCACTCGTATTTTAAGACAAAACAGCGACGATACTAACGTATCATCAAAACAACCATATAAACGACTACAGGTGGATAAGAATCCCGGACGTATTGATGATTTTACTGAGTTGAAAAGTTCGTGGAGGGATAAAGAACACGTTTTAGATTATACCCACTTCACAGATTTTCTAAGGAAAGTAAAGAGAAGTGATCAGCCCTTTGAAATATCAAAAAAGTACACAGATAACACTGAACGTCTACTAGGGTAAAGGATGCATCATCAGTTGGCAAAAGTCGTGCTTTAAAAGAACGGTGTAAGCGTTTGGTCTCTAGCATAAAAAGATCCATCTCGACCGAAAAAGTAAACACACCGTCACCAACCATAAAGGCCGAGCAGTCACAACAGGGTTTACGTAAAAGTAACGCATTTGATAGTTTATCGAATAATAAAAGTTTCTTTTAAATACTCGTTACTCGGAATCAATATAGTTTGTTTTTATATATATTGTTAATATTTACACAAAACCATTATGGCTGCACCTCCAATTAAAGTACTTACACTAAATACAAAAAGTATTCGAAGCGAATACAAACGTCACAAATTGTACGAGTTCCTCAAACAGTCACTACCAGATATTGCTCTTATACAGGAGACTAACATTGACCTCTTGCCACACATTAACCGCACAAACTGCAAATATAACGTTTTTAACAACCCCGCATCCACTTGCTATACAGGAACCGCAATTCTTGTAAAAGAAGCACTTCGTGCAAAAATAGTAAATCACAGCATTATGTATGATTCCTATGCACAATATTTAGCTGTATCTGTGGATAATTCTACGTGGCACATTATTGTAGTATACTTGCCTCAGGAATAAACAAGAGCCTTAGAAATTTTAAATATGGTGGAAACACATTTATTACGTTTAAGAAACGGTCCCAATAACGGTACCGGTAATAACATAATTTTGGCCGGAGACATCAATTGCACTTTAGAACCTACTATTGACCGCATAAGCTCCGTAGAAACCCATAAACATGTAGTTACAAAGCCAGGAACCATCATAGAACATTTTGATTTAATAGATTCTTGGCGCGTATTCAATAGAATGAAAGGAGGTTACACCTTCATAGAAAGAAAATCAGCATCCAGAATTGATCGTATTTACTGTTTGGAAGGCCTAGTGCCCTTTCTTGGTGCAAATTACTTAGAAAGTTCATTTTCCGATCATCTTTCTGTAACCGTAGAAATAAAATATCCAACAAAAACATAACCGGCAATTCACCATACTGGAAATTCAATAATGTACTTTTAGAAGACCAATTCTTTGTAGAATGCATGAGACAGTTTTTAACACAAACACTAAAAGATTTTGCTGCACGTGGGGATATACTGACCAGCTGGGAAAAACTCAAGGTCGATATAAAAGATATCACTGTCCAATACCAGAGGCAAAAAAAGCAAAGTAAGAAAGAAGAATATACAATACTAAATAAGCAACTGGAAAGTGCTTTACAAAACGCTGACTCTTATAATCTTACAGATATTCATGAAATAGTAAAAGTAATACACACTTATCACACAAAATCATCGAATGCGATTACCTTGAACCAATATGGGGATCTCCATGCAGAAGACCGACCTTCAGTAGAACGGGAAGCCAGACGGACCTATACACCACTAACACAACTTCTCACGAATGAAAAGGTTGTAAAGGATCCATTAGATCTTTGTAAAGAAATAAAAAACCATTTTCAAGCACTCTATGATTAAAAGACGACAACTTTAGATAACAAATCTGATATGTATAAGTGTTTACCAAAATTAAAAGACAACGATCGTGACAAATTAAAGCTACCATTTACAGAAGACGAATTTTCCGATTCCTTATACGCACTGAGCAAAAATAAAGTCTCTGAGAAGGACGGATTGACGGCAGAATATTATATTAAGTTTTGGGAAAAGCTTAAGCAATGCTATTTCAAAGTGTTCACACAAGCATCAGAAGAAGGACAGTTACCGAGGACAACTTCGACGGCTGTGATTGGGCTAATACCAAAACATGCAGACCATCTTACTGTCATCGAAAACTGGATACCTATATCAGTCCTTAATGTAGACTATAATATACTCGCCAAAGCCATATCCAAAAGGATAATGGACGTAATGGAATACCTGGTTAACTCTGATCAAAGCTATTCCACACCGGGGCGTACAATATTTGATGGACTTTATTTACACCGAGATATAATTGCATATGCTCAGAAACATGAAATCCCCTTGGCAGTTATAAATATCGACCAACAGAATGCTTTCGATAACGTCAACCAGTATTTGTTAAATCTGCTACGAATATTTGATTTTGGCCCCCGCTTTATCAAAATCATTGAAACGCTATATAAGAAAGTAAAATCTCATGTACAGGTAGGGGCCTTATTAACTAACGTAATCCATCATAACAAAGGGGTACGCCAAGGTTGTCCTTTGTCAGCCCCCTATTTACTTTATCGTTAGAACCTTTTTTATGTTTGTGTCATTCCTCACTATTAGGTTTTTCCATCCCATCAGAGCAGCAATCAAAACTAGTAACAAATGCTTACGCGGACGATGTGTCAGTGTTTATTTCAAAAGACAATGACTTTCAACGTCTCATAAATGTGTATAGAATATACGAGGAGCAATCAGGATCAATACTGAATATGACAAAAACCGTCGGTTTATGGGTTGGTGCATGGAAACACAGAATTGACAAGTCTTTAAACTGCAGTTGGTCTAATACTAGTATTAAAGTCTTAGAAGTGCGTTTTTCCGGCAACGTCATACATGACACAAATGTAGTTGTGCAAGGATTAATTCCCAAAGTGGAGAAGTCACTACAAATGTGGAAGCAACGTTTTTCAAAATCATCACTATTAGGAAGAAAAATGATAATCAACCGCTACGTGGCTCCAAAATTGTGGCATTTTTTATGCCAGCGTTTCCGTTTACCATCGTCCAATTGAGAACAATACAAAAGAGATTTATTGAGTTCATGTGGAACGGAAAACATTGAACTAAAGAACGAGATTTACACCTACCAGTAGAGCATGGCGAAATAGGATTAGTGCATATAATGGCTAAACAGAAAAGTTTTCACATGATTTTAGGCCGTGGAATTATAAATAGTAACAAAAACGAAAAATAGGCCAGTATAATAAAGTACTTATTACAGTTGACCAATCTGCACAAAATATCTTGGCAAAAACTCACATGCTACGGCTATAAAGACATTATAAATAACAACAATAATAACGCGTTTATAGAAAATCTTGTGACAACATGGAATGGAACAGATACCATATATCCTAACTTTCCCACTTGCATGAACGATATTCAGTGCATTCCAACTACTAAGTGCAACAGCTTACTTACCTCAACTACAAAACCTCCTTTGTTTAGCAAGAAATGGGCTCAATATGGGTTTTATACTATTCAAGACTCTTTCAATAGTAACAGCTGGAAAAGTGCAGTAGAAGTTGAAGAGTGTTTAAAGCTTATAAGCCCTCTGATTAGAAACGACCTGTTAACACACTACGAGAAAATTGAAATTACCCTGAAGCCCTATGAAAGACATTGTAGCGACATTCAACGAATTAGAGAGCATATAATCATATGTGTCCAATCACCAAACGGCACTATCGAGAAAATGAAACCGAACAGATGCAAACTCTATAAGTTTTTCATTGTCAAACACTACCGAACCACCGAAGTTCTGGCAAGCAATTGGTTAGACGGTGAAGTGCATTGGAAGTCGTTCCTTACACAATCATCTCTGGGACAAGACTGTAATAGCATGGAGGTTTGTAAAGAATAATTTAGCAGACACAATCTTTTTAAACAAAATCGGTGTTCTCAACTCAACAAAGTCCCCTTTTTGTTCTGGTGTAGGGGAGACATGGCATATAATGGTCGAGTGTCAAAGAGCAGTGCAACTATGGTGTCTTGTCATGAGCCTAATAAAGCCCCTGTCAGGAAAATCTATTTTACCTATCAAAGCCAAATGTTACGGATTTGAAGAAAGGTCGAAACCAATAAAGCTAGCAAATTTTTTGATTACGCTGACAAAAAGCTCAATATACTGCTCATTCTTCAACAGTGTTCGAAATAATGTAAGTCCTGGGAAACACACCAACGTATTTACGGCACGTCTCATCTCAAGGGTTACAAAAGAATTTATATGGCACTTAAGTAATAGTTCAATGCAACGCTTTGAGCAAACATGAACGATCAATAAAGCGATTTATTTGCTGGGTAGAAAACAACACACTCCACCTGTCGAATCCGCTACGAATCAGTTAACCGTAATTGGAGTACAGTCTATAATTGACGACAATCATGAAATACATTAAATTGATGCATACTAATGTGATAAGAAAATTATTATCTTTTCAATAATGCATCAAATGTAATAATTATTTATTTATATAAGTATCTTTTATTCTGATTGATGTTTTGTAATAGCAAAAGTTTTAATAAATAATAATAATAATAATAACACACGCACGCACGCACGCACGCACACATGCACGCACGCACGCACGCACACACGCACGCACGCACGCACGCACGCACGCACGCACGCACACACACACACACACACACACACACACAATGGTCCTCTGATAACGGAGTAGGATCCATAGTAAGATACCTTAGTGTAAGTCGTAGTAACCCTCATCGGCATACATCCAACAATGTTACTTCATGCTCAAATAATAACAAACAGAATTTGTAGTTTTATATGATCCATTGGAACGAATCTAAGTTGCTAGTGTTCCTCTAGTTAAAGGAATTTCATAAGACCGTAGGAAAACTCTCAATTAATCACAGCAGTAGACAATTATATGATAAGAAATTCTCATTTGAATTGACGAAACATATGTTATTTGAAAAAATTATCTCGAATAAAGGTTTCAGTAACTATAATGGATGTATTTATTTCAGAGTACTATTTGTTAAACATAATAAATATATTTACTTTCAACCTTATCTTTTATCAACCCCATTTTAAAGTTTATATTAGGGTGCTCATTCTTCAAAATGCTTTTTGTTAGAGGATCACGTCTATGAATTTTTTTGGGACATGTTACTATGAATTAATTTAGTAAGAAATTACTTCAGATGCTCCATATGAAATTCAAAGGATAAGATATGTTGGCATCATAAGTGTCTTCAAATGCCCACAAGGTTTAATACAAATGTAATTCAAAAACGGGAGAAAAAATGGATCAACTTTACGCCTCATAGTTAAGTTGTTGTTTAAAAGGGTGGGAAAGTGAAGGACAGTATTCTTATAAATAGTAGTTACTTAGCTAAACTTAGTGCCTTTTATGGAGTATTAGTAGTTGATATAGTGTTAAAAACTTTCGTTAATAAAACTTCTAACTATAATTAGTTTTGTGTTACCACAACTAGAGCTTGATTTAAATAACTCAAAACCTTAAACACCGATTTCAACCTTTCGAAATATATTCCATAAGCTGGACAATTTAAGTGATGTTTATATAAGGTTATGGAAAGTAATAATTTAAAAGTGAATAAAATAGTAAATACTGAGACATTTTGTTATCATTCATATTATAGTTTTGTACTGCACAAGTATTTTATTGAGGATTCATTTAATTTATAAATACTTGCTCAAGAAGTTAAAAGATAAATAAATGTGGCTGACGGTACTATAAAGCGTGAAATAAAGAATTATCCCGGACTTTTCAAACTCTGGTTCCTCACAGTTCTCATTTAGGGCTGGATGATTTACATAATTTAAATACGCAGTTAAACTAATAGTATAAATAGAGAAAGCGTTAGCGTAATTCTGAAAGTACGGCCTCAGAGGTGTAACGTATTCATGCAAACCTATTTTGTTTTAGAAAGCGTTTTTGTGGAGTAGTTCACTTAATTCACACCTTCGTGTTCATTGGTATCGTTTAGTGCGTACCTGATCAGAATTTAACACCTGAGGATGAACAATTTGTAAGCGATTTAAATATTGAATGCGTTTTCTTCGGTCTAGTTTCCTTAACGCAAACCGTTAAATATTCGTGTTTGTAAAAGATCCTATTAGACGCCACTTTTGGTTAAAGAAGTAACTGTTCGAATATTTGAATACATTCTTACTGCGACTAATTCATAATGCCTAGTAACCTCTTCAACGGTTTCAGGTAGGGTGAATGAATGGTGGTTAAATTGGAAGGGTTATCGATTATCTATACAACCGCTTTTAAAATGTGTCTTTTACGTGCTCTAAGAATATAATTTTTTTCTATGTATTAATACTACTACCATTCTGAACGAACCTGCACCTTGACGACGTTCTAAAATACTAAAATAGGTAGAATGGCTTGCGAGTTTCAATGAGCTAAAGAGCCGAACTATAGGTTTAACCAAATTAGTGGGGTCTTTAGTGAGGAACCAGACTAAGACAGGTACCCGAAAAAAGGCAGCAGCTTTCTCGGTACTTAGAGTGGCAGAGACTGTAGGGGCCGGTATGACATTCTAAGACACACCACTGCGATGCGGACGGCAACGGGAAACCACCACATTACCTACCAAACTGCCTACAGAAATTGTTAGTAAACATGAAGGCATCTTCTGGGGTAAAAATTCCGGAGGTAAAATAGTCCCCCCTTCGGATCTCCGGGAGGGGACTACTTCGGGGGATGTGATCCGAAAGTGTAGAAAAATATCCGTGAACATTCTGCGAGTCGGAGTGTAGAATGTCAGAAGTATGAAAGAAGTAGGTAAGCTAGAAAACCTGAAACTCGAAATGAATAGGTTAGCACTAAACATAGTAGAAATCAGCGAAGTCCGCTGGCCAGAGGCGGGAGATTCTTGGAGTAGAGACTTCAGGGTAATTCATACAGGATCAGAGGAAGAAAATTCGGGTATGGTGACAGTTATGCGAAAAGAAAAGACGACGTGTAGAAAACTACTTACAAAAGAACGAAAGAGTACTCATGGTTAGATTTGAATCTAAACCGGTAAATATAGTAATAATACAAGTATACATGCCCACCTCTAGCTACAGTAAGGAAGAGGTAGAGGCGATCTACAAAGATATCAAAGACATACTAAGATACGTAAAAGGACATAAAAATTTAATATTACAGGGGATTTTATTGCAGTGGTAGGTGAGGGTAGGGAAGGAGCAATAGTAGGTTTATTTGGGATAGGCTCGAGAAATGACAGAGGAAATAGGCTGGTAGAATTTTGCGACAAGAATAACTTAACCATTAAAAATACATTATTTCAACATCATGCTAGAAGACGATTCACGTGGAAGATGCCAGGAGATATAGGAAGATATCAAATAGATTACATTATTGTTAGACAACGGTTTAAAAATCAAGTAAAAGACTGTAGAAGCTACCCGGAAGCAGATATAGACACTGACCACAACATTGTAATTATGAAGGCCGCACTTAAATTTAAAAATCTGAAAAAAAGGAACGGAAAAAAGCACTTTGACTTTGAGAAACTAAAAGATAAAGATATTCATGAAAGATTTGAAAAAAGTCAAATGAATTGCTCAAAGATATCGGGAAAATTTCTGATACTAAGGAAGTAGAAACAGAATGGAATAACATTAAATTCAACTTAGACATGGCGGTCAGAGATATTCTGGGGTATACACAAAAAGAAAATAAGAAACCATGGATAACAAAGAATATCCTGAATTTAATAGAAGACAAAAATACAAAAATAGATCAGACGAAACGGGAAAACAGAGATACAAAGCTATAAAATGGAAAATTATTCGCAAATGCAAGAAAGCTAAAGAACAATGGATTGATGAAAAGTGCTAAGAGGTACAAAATAATATGGAAATAGGAAAGACAGGCAAAGCATACAAATTAATTAGAACGAATTTTAGGGATATAAAACCGTATAGCAGAAATATAAGGGACGCGGGAGGAAACGTCATTATAGAAAATATAGAGAAAGTAGCTAGATGGCAGGAATGTATAGGGAATTTATATTCAGGAGAAGAACTAACAGCATTAGAACAGGAATCAGACATTGAAAATGATGACTTGGGATATCCTATACTTAGAGAAGAGTTTGAATTAGCATTAAAGACTCCGAAAAATGGTAAGGCGCCGGGTATAGATAAGGTGTAAGCAGAAACTGTAAAGGCCGCTGGATAAGCAGTAACAGAACGTCTCTTCCGACTTGTAAGCTATATGTACGAGACAGGCGAGATACCCAAAGATTTCAAACGTAACATCACAGTAACTATACCAAAAAAAGAGTTGCGGATAAATGTGAAAATATTCGAACAATAAGTTTGAGAGCACACGTTTCAAAAATATTAACTGGAATTGTACAAAGACGAGCGGACAAATGAGCTGAAAAAATACTGGGAGAAGATCAATTTGGGTTTAGGCAAGGCAGGGGAACACGGGAGGCTATTTTAGCTCTGAGAGTGATAATGGAGAAAACAATAAAAAAAGAGGAAAGCGTGTATATAGGGTTTATAGATCTGGAAAAAGCATTCGACAATGTAAAATGGAAAGAAATGTTCGAAATACAAAAAAAAATTGAATAGGTTATAAGGATAGACGAATAGTTCATAGCTTATACAAAAAGCAAACAGCAGTACTAGAATTAGAGCAACAACGTAGAGAAGCAAATAATAAAAAAAGGGTTGAGACAGGGACGTGCCTTATTTCTATTAAGTTGTACATAGAAGAAGCAATGAATACTGTCAAATGCCAGAAGACATTTGGTATTAATATGCACGGACAAAAGATTGATATGCTTAGATTTGCAGATGATATAGCGGTATTAGCATCTAGCAAAGAAGAGTTAGAAGCTGCTCTTAATGAAATGGAAACAGTTCCAACGGAGAGATATGGTATGAAGATTTACGAAACTAAAACTAAAGTTCTAGTATGCAAAAGAAGGGAAAATAAATCAAAAACATGAATACAAATAGGTAACAAAAACTTACAAGGGGTTAAGGATTTCTGCTACCTAAGAAGTCAAATAACGCAAGGTGGGAAAAGCGCAAAAGATATAAAACAAAGATTAACACAAGGTAGTGCTACATTTAACAAGAAAAAGCATCTACTGTGCTCGAAAACCACAAACATAGAAACAAGGAAAGGGTTGCTTTAAACATATGTGTGGAGCACAGCACTGTATGGCTGTGAAGCCGGGACAGTAGGAGAAGCAGACAAGAAAAAGGTAGAAGCCTTTAAAATGTGGTGCTACAGACGTATGAGGAAGATACCATGGACAGACAAAGTTAAGAACAAAGAGGTGCTAGAAATGATAGGGGAAAAAAGAACTATGTGGAAAACAGTAAAAAATAGGACTTATAGAATGATAAGCCACATACGAAGACATGAGGGAATATATGAGAAGCAGAGATAGGAAAAAAGAGAAGTAGAGGTAGGTTTAGGTTAGACTACTGCACACAGATAGTGAAAGATGTAGGCTGTGAGATTTCAGGGAAATGTGTAGGCAAGCTCAGAATAGAAATCAAGGAAGGTACGCTTCCAACCAGTCGCAAGATGGAAAACTAATGACAAAAATAAAGCTGTACTTTAACATGGTAAGTATTATAAACAACTAGAAATATTGGTTTTGCAATACTCTCAACTAATGTTAATTGTGCAAAAGGATTTACTGAAAACTATTAATATGGCAAATGTCTAAGTATTGGGGGATCCTTGGCAGCCACAGGCTGCTTAATCCCCTTCACATACCGTGCATTTACATTTCCAATGCTGTACCTGAAGGTACTACATTGGCCAGGAGACAAGTTTTTTGTTGCTTGGAAATTTAGAATTTTGCCGAACCCTTACCGTTCCAGGCAAGATACGGATTTTTAACGTGCGTGACAACACTCACACACGGTCCCTCAATTTAACCTCTCATTCGAACGAAGGCGTAATTTTTGTGAAAAATGCTCACCTGCCATTTTTCAAGCAGTCGGCCGTGTCGGGATTCGAACCCAGGACCCTCTGCACATACCACTGAATGTCGGTGAAATAAGGCATATAATTAGAAATCAATAGAAGGGAATCGAGCTGCATATAGGCTGTTGTGAGAATTGCAGGGAACTGCGTAGGCTAGCTTAAAACATACATAAGCTGAGGTACAAGTTCAACCAGTTTCAAGACGTAAAACCCAATGACGAAAAAATAAGTGCTCTTAAATCTGATGATTATTATAAACAACTCCAGGTGTTGGTTGTGAAATATTTTCAACTAATGTCGATTGTGCGAAAGGATAAATTGGAAAACTTTAACTTCGACAACGGTTTAAGTGCTGGAGGAACTTGGCAGCCGCAGGCTGCTTACCCCCCTTCACATACCACTGAATAACGGAGAAATAGGGTTTATAACTGTAAAACAATAGAAGGTGACCAAACTGCATCAAATAAGAAAGAACAGCAGCTATGTTCATAGACAACGAACATAGATACAAGAAGAAAATTGTTCAAAGCATAGTGTGGAGCACAGCAGAGTACGTCTATGAAATAGGGGCAGTAGAAAAAGCAGACAGAAAGAGATAGAAGCATTCTGGAATGTTGCGCTTTAGATGTATAAGGATCGTAACATGGACAGACAAACTTAATAACAAATAAGTTGTAAAAATAGCAGAAGAATAAAGATATCTGTGGAAAATGAAAAAAAATAGGAGAAATAGAAGGACATAATACGTTCTAAAGCATTTCTCGGGAATAGGCGGTATATATTATAAGCAGAGATAGGAAAAGATAGGTAGAGGTAGACCGAGATCAGACTTTCGTACACAGATAGTGATAGATGCAGACTGTGCAAATTTCAGGAAAATGTGTAGATTGGTTCAGACTAGGAAACAATGAGGGTACGCATCCAACCAGTTCTAGGACTGAAGACCCAATGATGATGATGATGAATACTACTAATTCTCTAATCAAGAAGTACGTATCGCAATCGAACATCGAAATAGTTAGCCAATTAAAGAACTTTGTAATTTGCTTATATTTCTACCCAAAGCTTTTCAGAAGGATGGGTAGTATTATATAACTCTCTTTTTTGTTATCATTTTCAAAAGACTACACTGCAAAACAAACTAAATTCATTAAATTTTAAGTTTTGCCGAGTTGTCAAACGTTATTCGATTTACAGTGCCACTTAATAATGAAACAATGACCACAATATCGTGGTTGATAAGACGAAATAGATCCTTTTCATAAACAAGCTGAACTAGATAAAGTTTGTACCACAAGAATAAATTACTCAACGCGCGCGTGTCTGAGAAAGTTTTGTTCTTCTCGAGTTAACTAAACCATAATTATACATAAATTTGATACTTAATCGATTACCGCAACATTACAAGCCCTGCAGTTATTAGACACAATTGGTATTACTAATACTATGCTTGCGGTTATAAATTATTGAAACTCATCATACCTTACGAATAGCATAAAATTCTGAAAACGGTTTTCCTACGTAAATAACCAGAAATGCTATTCGTATTCTTTAAGGGCGGATTTTAACTGGAGACTGTTCTGAAATTTTAAACCTCTCCCGACAATACGTTAGATGTTGTCTATGTCTGATATCAAACACTCGTCTTGTGCCTTTATCTCTCTTATTCACACAACTTCAAAGTGACTTTTATGCAGATACATGCCCTGAGCTAACCCTTAAACGCCGTCTAACTATTTATACCTATATATTTCTTAATACGGTGTATAAGGTGAACCAATTAACTTTCTTTGCCAATCGTACCTACTGTTCTGCCCTCTAGCCCTGCCTGAACTATTATTTTATCTTTTATTATTTTATTTTATTACTAGCCTTACACAATTAAGTACGTTAGAAGTGGGATGAAAAAGCGAAAACTTACAAATGACTTATTCTTCTGATCTAGAAGAGAACTTTTCAGAAGAACGTCTCTACTTCCGCGCTTACTGCAGTACAAACAACAAAGAACCTAAGAGTATAGGTGCAGTAACTTTATTAAGATGACTACGAGTGTTACGTCCCGAAATCGGCCGTATACATTCTTATAAGTTTTAATATGTAAGAATTTCGCGCCATAAATTTAAAAAGACTTGTGCGCGTATTTCCGTCACTTTAGACAGTGCGTTTGCGCGAGATTGCGCCGACGCGTTTGGACGTAGGAGGATAGGGGGGAATTTCCGAGAGACGCGGACAACTAGCCTCCGGGATGTGAAGAAGGTTGTCTTTTGTGTCTTACCGTATCTTTTTGTTCTGTAGGTCCCTTTTTGCCTTCTTTTGATTATCGTTCCTCCTACCCGTTCCTGTCGCCCCTCTACATAGGAAAAAGAAGATATTAAATTTGGGTTAAACCTGGCTCAAGAATTCCCACATCCGGGAGAGATTAGTCAAAGGAGCCGGCGACCATCATGGAGTAATCCTGAAGGAAGCCGCCGCCATCATGGAGTAATCCTGAAGGAAGCTCTACACGTTCACGTGAGTGCCCCCTTTGGGGTTTTCTTCAAAATTTATTTCCTTTAAAATTGGTGTAATTATGTTGCATTAATTTGCATATTGTGTGACGTCATAGATAATTTGCGCGTCAATATTTACATTATGTAACATCGCTACCAACTGTCATCAGTGACTAGTCAATGTTCACAAATCCTGGACAATATGGACAACGTCTAGGTAATGTGAATATTGACTAGGCAATATGCATACAGACGGACTATTCAAACTGACTGTACCATATGCATTTCAACATGTTTAACCCGTTTTTGCATTGACAGTCGCATGAACAGCCGCATATACTGCTTAAGTGACGCGGATTACGTAAGTCCGCGATTGTCTTCTAAGACCGCTGCTTTATTAAATAATTATTATCGTAACGACGTCAATATTACCTATATCATAGAGATACATTTATATAACAAGGTTTATAATAGTAAAATACTACTAAAATGCTTTCACCCACCGTACCAACATACAGTTTACTCTATCTAGTTTAACCTTTTAAAAAAACACAGGATATATGCTTTAAATTTGAAATGCAAAAAAAGACTTGAGAAATGAAAGCATGATTTGCTTATATCGACACCACAAATACATCATTTAAATATTATGCCAAGGAATTTTGTTCTATAATAGTTCTACAATTATGAATATATAAAGTACTTACCTGTACTTCTAAAGCATGGTAAGCAACTATTAAGCCTAGAAGAATCACAGTCGAAACGGATATCAAGGTTTTGAGCGCAATTGAATAAAATTCGTCCTACAAAATCATTATCTATATATTAGGCTACGTTAAATGTAATCTACATTCTTACTTTACGATAGAGACCAGCACTGGACAGTTCATTTTCGATTACCATTACAATTATACCAAACATTCCCATAACGAGGGCATAATCGCTAATTCGTTTTCTTTTTTCAAATAATGCTTTTCGTCGTCCTAAACGATATCCTACGTTTGGTTTATGTTTTAAGCTACCAGAAGAAGGCCCCTTATATACACTACCGCCAACTATCCGGTCTTCCATAAAACGAGGATTGTCTGTATACGAAACTAACGACACTCCAGCTTCCTCTGGCTGAACTCGCGCTGACGCCGAATCCTTACTTGAATTTTTCACAGCTCCAGGTATGGACAGTGTTGATACTGGTTTCCGTAGCTGCAAATGAGTAACAATTATTTTTAAGCTTCCTACAAATGTTGTATAACTAATGCATGTAAAACGTGTTTCAAAAAACCAATAAAACAGCTTGCTGTGGATGACGCAAATATAAAAGAGCACTGGAAGTCTGCTGGTATACAAGCAGCGTTGGAAAGAAGATTCCATTAATTATTAGACTAATCAATATTGGATGCATAGCAGTGATAAGTGAATGTTGAAGCCGTGCAGTATGATTGATGCAAACCTCTTAAGCACTAACTTCTCAGCTATTTTGTTGCTCTATCGCCAATCTTACCTTTATTATGCGTAATTCTGTTCACTATATTATAATAATGCAAAATTTTATAAAAGCGAGATATGATAAAATATTTAAATTATACAGCAACCAGCTATGGTAAGAATAGGTACTAAGGTAGTGTTTTTAGATTTATATTTTGCAGATTTTAATTCTAAGTTAGTACTTATTCACTATAATACTCATTCCATTAATTTCAAGTATTTGCTACCAATAATACACCTCGGAGGTTTACCGTAGCTGTGCAAGAACAAGTATAAAATAGTGCATTTTTTTGCTGTGTGGACTATTGCATTGTTCGCGTTTTTTGTCAAATTATAGTCATTCTAAACATTGGCAAGATAGTTGTTTAGTTAGTTATAATACTTATTAAAGGAGCTTTCGCAACAAGAAATAAAGGAAAAAAACTTTCTTTTTGAAGAACACCTCCTGCTGAACCTATTACGAAAAACAATAAGAAGCCAAAAACAAAAATCATTTGTCCTCAAAGTTCACATAAAAACGGTCGCGGTAATCGGTATCTACGACCTACTCGTATAATTAGCACTCTTTTAAATACTACTGGTTGTGGGCGTTACTTGACCCTCCTTAAGTCAAATAGCAATTTTTAGTATTATGATATGTCGAAGTAATTTTTTGGGATTTTAATTTTACCTTAAAATCAACCATTTAACCAGACCGAATATCGACAGTCTTATAAATTTTCAAGCATTGAACTTATCATTCTATAAATCTATGCTTGCACTAGTGTAATTTTTAACTTGTGGACAACACTTCTAAGCATTCAAATAGAGGAAATCCAACCGCGAACAAATCCGAATGCGTAATGTGTTATTCTTCAAAGGTGTAAGGGTACGATTGGAATATTGGCCCCCAGAATGGCGAATGGAGAAACGGCATAGCTGCTTGCGAGGAGTGAGGTCAATTGTTACAGGCGGAAAAGCTACTACGTATGTATTTTCCAGCAAAATTATAAAATGGGGGCGGCCTGTAAAACAAAACTTAAAGGGGGACCACCGGCACTAGCTAGCTAGCTAGCGGAAGGTCGTTCAACAGGATTTGCTTGTGGGTGATAATATGCATTAAAAATAATTTTAGATTTGTATTTGTTCATTAAATTTTTAAATAAATGACTTCGAAATTGTACACCAATATCTACTAGAACATATTGTGGTGCTCCAAAAAGTAAAATTATAAACTCTTCTATCTTTTGAACTACGGATGACGCAGTGGCTTGTTTTAACGGAAAAAATAAGGGAAATTTTGTAAATGTATCAACTACGGATAATATACATGTATGTCCTTTAGTAGTTCTAGGTAGTGCACCTACTAAATCTATGGATATCATTTGCCAAGGTTTTGAAATTATTGGATGTCTTGACATTTTTCCTGCTGGAAGTTTTTGTTCTGGTTTGTGTGAAATACAAATTTTGCATTGGTTTATATATCTTGCTACTTCTGCACGTAATTTTGGCCAAAAATATTTCTGAGATATCCTTTCATAAGTTTTAAAAATTCCTAAATGACCAGCCGTCGGTTCATCATGAAAACGTTTTAAAATTTCTTTCCTTTGTGATTTTGGAATTACTTCTTTTCAGTTGTCTGTCTCTTCGGATAAATTTGGAAATTTTGGTTTAACATGTTTAAATAATTTGTGCTCTATTACTTTCCAACGATTATATTTTATTGGATATTTTTCAACATTACTAATCATCTTTTTACACCAATTATCATACTGAATATTTGATTTTTGAATTTCTTCTTTATTGATTTTAGTATTTTGGTTTACAGTTTTTGTGTCTGGTATTATTAGCGTAGAATTTCCAGAGTTGTTGTTTTCATTTTTAATTTGTATAGTTTCAATTATTGGTACAGTCCTCGATAATGCATCTGGGACTACATTATCTTTGCCTTTTCTGTGAATTATGTCAAAGTCGTATTGTTGTAATTTGATGGCCCATCTACACAATCGACCATTTGGATTTTGTAAATTGTTTAACCAAATTAAAGAATGATGATCTGTTATGACGGTAAAATGTGTTCCTTCTATATATGAACGTAACTTTTCTATACTGAATAGAACTGCTAAACACTCCTTTTCTGTTACGGTAAATTTCCTTTCATTTTGAGTTAGAGATCTTGAAATATAACATATTACTTGTTCGTTTCCATCTATACTCTGCGTCAACACACCGGAAATTCCATAATCTGATGCGTCACACTGAATTGTAAATTCGTATTCGTAATTTGGGCAAGTTAAAATTGGTGCTGAAATTAGGCAATTTTTTATAGTGGAAAAGACTGTTTCGCAACACTCTTCCCAAACAAATTTTCTATTTTTCCTCAACAATGCGGCAATGGCGCTATAATGGTACTATATTCCTCGATAAATCGACGATACCAAGAAACCATTCCGATTATTCGTCTTACTTCTTTTACAGTTTTTGGTGTTGATATTTCTAAAATAGCTTTTACTTTATCTGGATCTACTGAGAGGCCGTTTTCATTTATTACGTAACCTAAATATTTTAGTTCACTCTTACAAAAGTGACATTTTTCCTTACATAAAGTCAGTCCTGCACGTGCAAGTCTGTTAAAAACTTCCTGTAATATTTCTAGGTGTTAGTCAAATGAGTTTGTCAAAATTATGACGTCATCTAGGTAGCAAAATACGAAAGGTTCTAATTCTGGACCCAACACTTTATCTATTAATCAAGACCATGTACTGGGTGCATTTGAAAGACCCATAGGTAAACGTGTAAATTCAAATAACCCTCGATTAGGAATAGTGAAAGCTGTATATTTATAAAAATCTAGTGGAATTTGAAAATAAGCAGATTTAATGTCTAAAGTTGTAATAAATTTCGCGTCGCGCAATTTATCTAATATGGAGGAGACGTACGGAATTGGATACGCGTCCTTTTCTGTTACTTTGTTTAATTTTCAGAAATCTACTACAAAACGATAAGAATTGTCTTTTTTCTTCACTAAAAGAATTGGATTTGACCATGAACTGTTGCTTTTTTGAACCACTCCTAATTGTAACAATTTATCTAACTCCTTATCTATATGTTTTTGCATTGTAGGTGAAACTGGATAATATCTTTATTGTATCTTTATTGTATACTAACTATCTAATTTTGCAGAGGTGTATTCGCCTTTAAAAATGTCTGGTATTATTCCTATGTTTTTCCAAAAATCTATTCCTAAAACTAAAGTATGCTGAACATCGGGTACTATCAAAACGTCTAACACCACTAAACGTTGTTTTAATCTAATGGGCAACGTAACTGTTCCCAAAACTTTTAAAATTTTACTATTTGCCAATTGACATTCTTCTTCTTTCCTTTTTAATTTTAAACCTAATTTTGATAAAAATTCCCAAGTGTTTTCTCCTAAAATTGTATTTGTTGCTCCTGAATCTAATAAAGCTAACATTTTTGTTCCTAAAATATCTACACTTACATAAGGAAGTTCGTCATTTTTAGACTGTTCTATTACATAATCTAACATAACCTTATTTTTTTGAAATTTTTCTTCTTTATTATAAATCATATTTTGAACACGTTTTGTCGAATTATAAAATGTGCGGGACACTATACGACTATCTATTACCCCTTTCTTTAGTTTAAATTATTTCTATACTTTTGATAACGCGGACAACGGTTCAACGTAACATTGTCAGTGCCACATTTATAACAATAGTTCGTTCGTCTTATCTGTCTACAATCGATCTGAAAATGTCCTAACTGGTGACAATTCCAACACGTGGGTGTACGTTTTTTTACATAATTGTTTGAATTAACACTTTGTATTACTGAAATCTGGTTTCTGTTGGAAGACCTACTCTGTGAAACGTTAACGTCTGTGTACGCTAAGTCAGTTTCTAAAGTATTCGTTTTTCCAGTTGGTGGGATAAAGTTTTCTATTGATACTTTATGTTCCTCTAGTTTTTTCCTAACTTTATTAGTTCTCGTATGGAAGTTATTTCGACTAAACTCAATTGTGACTGGTAAAAAAGTAACATATTTTTTCGTAATATTTTTAGTTGTTTTGTCAAAGTGAGTGGTTCTGATAATGTAGCAAACATATTTGTCATTACTGCTGCGTAGAGTCCTATACTTTCGTTTTCTCCTTGCGTTCTCGCTTTAATTTCAGTCATTAATTTTTCATCATAATCTTGTGGTAAAAATTCGTCTTTTAATGTTTCTTTTAATTCGATCCAATTATTTATTAAAGATTTATTTGCACGATACCATATCAGTGCTTTATGTGCAAAAAGATCACATGCTTCTGCAAAAAGTTGAGAGTCTGACATATTTCTAGCAAATTTTAATTCTTCGACCCGTTCTAAAAATGCGTTTACCGAAGTACCGCCATTAAATGTTATTCCCAATTTTGCAACTAGAGTAACCTTATAAACTACAGAACTATTATGAGATAAATTTTGATTATTATTTTGAAAAGATTTATTTATATTTTGCGGTTGCTCGTCTTCGGCCCTAATTTTTTCTTGTTTTGTTGTAGATGATGCTAACTCTAGTTTTTGTCAAATTCGATCAAGTTTACGTTATTTATGTCAAATATTTCTGATGTTTCCTTTTGTTCTAGTTCATCTAAAATTGATTTATCCTCTTTGGAAGCAATTTGTGTTTTTGTCTTTAAAATGTCATTTCCTACTTTACAAAAAGATTCAATTAAATGTCCTAACTCTAATTGTAATTTATGCCTAATTTTTTCATCATTATCGTCATCTGGTAAACTTCTGGAAAGTCTAGAATAACAATATGCAAATTTTGTTTGTATTCTTACTTTATTACTATCATAATTTAAAACATTTAAATCTGAAATATGTTCATGTAAAAGCGTTAAAACATTTTTAACAACTGTCACATCTTCTGTAAAATCAAATGGGTAGTCAAAATCTTCATCTGGTTCAGTTTCTATTCTAATCGCTTTTCGTAAGGTTTTCCTTAAATCAGTTACTGTCATATTTTCCGTGTTTACTTCTCGTACAGTTATTTCATAAATTAGTTCATCTTTTAATAACCTATCAACACTGTATGTAAATTCCATCTTTGAAGAAAAGAATGTGTACAATGCTGTTATAAAAATTCTCTTTAAAAAGTAAAAATAACATATCTCAAAAAAATTTCTTTATAATTATTTCACACTCGAATTTTTCTTTCCTTCTTTTTCAAATGCCACACATATTTTTGAAAGGTTGTAGTTTATAAAAAATTGATAATGAAATAAGCAAATAAAAAAAATAAAAAATTTTTTAATTCTTCAAAAAAACGAGACCCAAAGACGTTGGGCGTTAAGAATTTTGTTACATAAGTAATCCCAAAGACGTTGGGCGTTAAGAATTTTGTTACATAAGTAATCCCAAAGACGTTGGGCGTCAAGAATTTTGTTACAGGCGGAAAAGCTACTAGGTATGTATTTTCCAGCAAAATTATAAAATGGGGGCGGCCTGTAAAACAAAACTTAAAAGGGGGTCACCGGCACTAGCTAGCGGAAAGTCGTGGATCATATAGAGGGTTAAAATTTTGAAAAAATGGTTAAATTAATTTATAACACACTACAAAAAGATTTGGCACTTACCTTTCATAAAATATTGTGGCTTAATGACAATTGCCAAGGGCGCCAGACAAGTCGAGAATGTCCAAATGTTTGTACAAAACCTTGAGAGACTTGTCATCCTAAGGAGGACAATTGTTCCTTTTAATCAATTCCTCACTTTTTTACTACTTATAAAAAAAATAAGAAAAACTATTGACTTAATCAACGGCAAACAAAACTATTTAATTCACAGAGCAATAAACGTGAACCTCTTACATTCATTGATTTTAAGTTAGAAACTTAAGTGAATAGGTGACTATGGAATTTATGAAAATTTTGAGTACATAAGTAGTTCCCAAACACTTGTATATGAACGAAAACTTATATTATAAATCTTACACTAAATTAATCCTACGGTTTATGGCCAAAACGTCCTAACAAATAAATTAACTAAAAATTGGTCTTGCTACTTAAGTATAAAACTTACTTACTAGAAATTGTCCATTGTTTAAGGATTTGTCTTCCAACGTAGAACAGTTCTTAAATTGGGGAAGAGAATCTCGCTTGTTGCTTCTGTTTGTAATTTTTAAAGAGTTGACTGGCACACGAACCCGGCAGAATCTTCTTGACAATATCACTTACTTGTGCGTCACACGCCTACAAGTTTTTATTAGTTACCTTGTATCACTATAAATCCGCGAACTTATGGGCATAACCCTCGCGAATTGGAAGAGTAATCACTCCTTTCCAATTTTTAATATCGTGATACGAAGTGATATATTATATCTGTGATGCTGGAGAAGGCTACCCGCAAACTACGTTTTTTTCTACTTCTTGACCACGGACAGCCCCATTGGAAAAACTCTCTTTTTTTGGCTAAAGCCTTCAGTTATATAGACTAATTCCTACCCTAATCATTATGTAAGTCATGTTCTGTTATCCAATGACTGAACAGAACCTCCCACAAAACAAGATTTCAGAACCAAATCCAACCCCTTTTTAGATGAGAGTTACGGAAGCAATTATTTTCCCAAGGGTTTAAATTATATTGTACCTTCTACGAATTTCTTAATTATTGAAGGGTGGAAACTACCTATGGCGACAGTAGTCTGCCATTAACAAAGACCGGCTAACCTACTTGAGCCGAAATGGATTTTAAATACAATGGATGTCTCCAGACTACTTAAAATTACTTGTAATATTTGAACAAATCAAATTGGAAATAGTTTTTGCTATTTATACTGTTTCGTTTTCTATAACCCGCTGTCAATCAACGAAAGTATTAAGAAGGTTAAGCTTTTCAAACTGAAAATTGCTTTCCTTTATTTACGCTTAAAGGTACTATTACATTTTAGTTTGATCACTTTCGTCAATCTGTAACCGACCTAAACTTTAAGAGGTTTATTGTATTTGATTTACGAGGGTAGACCTTTAAATGATGAAAGCCGCTGGAATTTACAATAGTTTAGCTTGAAGCTATTTGTAAAGCTGGTCTTTTATTATAAGGGAGCCTGACTGAAATATGAAGCAACTTATTGTGGAATTTTTGTCTATAAGTTATGCAAGTTACTGAATTTTAATTAATTAATTGATTTGTTTATTCGTTAACATTACAAAATAATGTTACACAATGATATGCCAATCGATGCTATAAACACGCACGATAAAAATAGAGACCGGGCTCCGGGTATGGTCAAAGAAAAAGGACAAAGTTTGTGTTTTTACACGCCAAGCGAAGGCACCGAAACAGTACTATTGCAGGAAGTGAAAGAGCGACTAAGAACTATGATTATTTGAACTAACTTACTTGAGAATCGCTGAAAGAAAAACATAAACAGTTAGGTACTTAAGAGTGAAAGAGTGACCACAGCCTGCATAATTTGCATATTAGATAAAATTTAATAAAGTTGCCTTTGGTATAGGAACGGATTTATAAAATTGTGCTCCAAAAGGAACAAATTAAGTAGCATGAGGTATTTTGGAGAACGTTCTCGTAATACCGCTTACATAAACGCATCTTACATAATAAAAACTGGAGCAACAGGAATTTTTGACAAGTATTTAACCTAAAAGCAATATGTTGAAGTCACACGATAAGTACATGGAGGTTAAAAATAAAATTTTAAATTAATCTAGTAGTCGATTTAATGTTACGGATTTTATAAGATATCGGCGGTGTGTACAACATAATTAAGTGGTCAAAACTAAGAATAGTGATTGTTAGTGGAAATATAACAAACGACAAACTTAGTAACAATCGTAAGCCACTGAATTAGTTTTGTCAGTTACCTTCAAGAAATCATCTATAAACTTTCATACAGCACTGGTAGAACTAGATCCTGATTAAAGTTTCACGCCGGCACAAGTTCCACCAACCATACGTAGAACTGCATCAAAGCAAGCAATATGCAATGCAGTAAAGCCTGTAGTAAATTGAGTAGTAAAACTATAGGTAAAACTAATAGCAAATCGATGAATAATTCAAATAGTGATACAGACTAGAAAATGAGCTATGTAGAGAATCTAATTGGCATCTAGAAAATTAATAAAGTACCTACCAGAAACACACGTATATAAGATATAAAAATACATGCATCGCATGCAAACTGCTCGAAAATAGTAGAATTATTCACTAGCAGAAATCAATGGTCGACGAGTTGTAATGTGCATTTTTTGTAGTCCAACATTTTACGCTTTACTCAATTCGTAAATACATTTCTGTAACTATTATTTCTATTCCTTATATTTATTAACTCGTTTCGGAATAATCTCTTTATATTATATTACGCGATTATCGACTTTCACTCTCCACCATTCGATAGTGTGGTTAGATGATCGAGATTGAAACACATCCTTAGGCGAATGCGTCCTATTATAATGAGTTGGCATTATTTGTTTCTGGTTATCTATAGCAGGTTGTTAAAGTAAACACCTGTGAAAACATGATTATTCTAGCGGGATCTTTCGAAAAGTGAGGTGTGGTACAAAGTTTCTTGGCATACCACGCCGTTGATATTTATTTTTTCTGTACTAAATGTTTTGAAAAATGAAAGAAATAAGTGCTCTTTCACTTAAAAAGTACGAGTGTAGTTTTGTGAGTATGTGCTACATTCAATGTAGTTTCAGATAAGTACCTGTTTGATTTTTATGTCTTACGTGTTGTAGAAGTTGAACTTTGAACTCAAGTATTTTGAACCTAACTTGATGCTGTTATTAATTTGGTCTACTTACGGTTTAATAATATCCGTAGAACGTTTTTTTTAAATTGATTGTACTCTGCACATCAAGTCACCGAAAACATGTATATCTACTTATACCTTGTTGAGTGAAGATCTCATACTTTGAACACTTAAATGCATACAGACTGAATTCGTATATCTAAAATAGCCCTACTATTCGTGAACTTTTAGTTCTTACTTTCTTAGTGAAATGGTACGCAGCGACAATACTACTTCGCATTTCTACGTAGATAGCACAAGCGGAATTTCTAAAGAAAATTATAACCTGTCGAATTAAGCAACGCCGTCGCGTGCTGTGAATGTTAACGTCACTACAATCTGCTGTTCTGTTATCAGATTCTTATTTGGTATTTACTCTTACTAAAGTAGTTGAAAATTTGAGGCGACATCGTTAAACAGATAAAATTCGTCAATGTTCTCCATCAATTATATCTCATGTTACTTATAGGTATAATTACGATTATTTTCTTTATTTTACAGAAACAGGAAAAAAAAATAAAAGTAAAACTTCTACACAAAGTTCTTTGAGAAATTCCCACAGGTTTTATGCAGACTAGCGTTCTGTATGAATTTCTTTTTCTTATTGATTTCTATATTTAAATATAATATATAATTATTTTCTGTGAGTGGACTAGTGATCTGCTATTTGATAAATATTTATTTTTGTTATGTTTGTGCTAATACTGTATTTTATTTTTCAGCTAGGTAAATTGTTGCAGGTATCCTTACTTTTGTTGCTACTCCCCCACTCTCCGACACTCGCTAACCGAGGCACTCCCCCTCCACCCCTTGATATATGACAACCTGATCATTTACTTTGTCATAAAATTTCCGGCGTTCAAATTGGACCTTCACTTAAAAATACCCGTGGCAGAGTGACAACAAAACCCGAAAGTAAAGAAAGACAAATGTAGCATAATTTTGCAAATCACGCAACTTATTAAATCAAATAGAAGCTTTACACAGAATTAAAACTATTCGAAAGAGTATCTATAATAATGAGAAAGTAAGCCAATTTCAAATCATCACAGATGTTTACAACTAAATAGCTTGAAACCCAACAAAATAGATAAGGGTATAAACCCATTCAAGAAGAAAGTGTTCAATAGTACACAGAAAATTAAGGAATTTCCTAATGTGTCTGCAGTTATACAATTAGCACGTTACCAAGGTCAATCGCCTAGATTGCATTTTTGGTGAAAATATTGAACTATGAGCAACTCGTCACTTCCAAAACTAAGAAATATTGTTAGGTGGACAATAGAACTAGGGTTTTTGGTTTGGACGTTGACTTGTCGACCGACATATCGGAACGAAAAAAAATACAGATTACCTACGCTGTTCTTAAGGAAGTTCACGTGAAAGATACCGTGAAGCAATAAGTTAAAATGTGTTGCGTACATTGACGTAGCTTGCAGAACAATGAAAGGATGTTTGGGTTAAGCTGGTGAGTAAGCGGGGTCTGACAAACACAAGAAAAAAATAAAGGAAAGGCCTGCAATAAAAGTACACGCACTGAGTCATAACTCACAACAAAACATAAAAAAACATCTAATTAAAAAAAATATGTAACAAAGCATAGTAGTACCAAAATTGAAAACAAAAAGAATCAATACTTATCACTATTATACATATATACGGGAGAACAAAAAAATCACTTCTCAAAATGGTGAGCTGCAGTTCTTAGGTCACTACCCTGTATTAATTTCCAAACAAAAAAAACAAAATTATCCCTCTAAAAAACAGCTCTAAATCAGCATTGTAAGTACAGAATTAAATACATAGAGTGATCACAATAAATAAATCAGTAAATATTATAATATTGACAACACATATCCACGCACAAAAAACATTCATTTTACAACTAACCAGATCATTCATCTATAGAACCGTTCATTTACATTTCCAATGCTCCACCAGAAAGTACTACATTGGCCAGGAGGCGAGTTTTTGTTGCCTGGAAATTTAGAATTTTGCCGAACCCTTGCCGTTCCAGGCAAAGTAGGGATCTTTAACGTGCGTGACAACACTCACACACGGGACCTCCATTTAACCTCTCATCCGAAAGAGGGCGTAATTATTGTAAAAAATGCTCACCTGCCATTTTTCAAGCAGTCGGCCGTGTCGGGATTTGAACCCAGGACCTTGGGATCCGTAGTCTTACGCTTACTACATTGATCCACGGCGACGCGCATCTATAGAACCGTGGACATATGTTGGTTTCAACAATTACATGGTATCCTTATAGGAAAATATTGAGTAAACACATACCTTCGAGTTCGACCGTAAGACGGATCACACCCTCCCTAAGGGCAGCGCGAAGCAGATGGATCTGGGTTCACGTACCTCGTGTATTCCCTCCATAAAAGAAAGGGGCAAGCGCCTCATTAACCTGGACCCAAGCAACAAACGACTCTATCCACACACACGCACGCACGCACGCACGCACGCAAGCACGCACGCACACACACACACACACACACATTAACTTATACAGCCCTCCTCCTCTGCTAATATCACCGTAAAAAATAACAGGCTTTATAAGTTCTATTTAAAGAAATTTAATGAGCAGACTGCAAAGTTGAATCTGTATATTGACGTGATAAGGGGGGTCACGAAAGGTTATTGCAACCCAAATTCACACACACACACACACGCACACGCGCGCACACACACTCACACACGCACCCGCGCACACACGCATACACGCACACACGCACACACGCACACACGCACACGCGCACACACGCACACGCACACACGCACAGACGCACACACGCACACACGCACACACATACACACGCACACACGCCACACGCACACACGCACACACGCATACACGCATACACGCATACACGCACACAAGCACACAAGCACACACGCGCACGCACACACACACACGCACACACGCACACAGGCACACACGCACACACGCGCACACACATTTACATTTATTTCCCAAAACAGCTTATTTGGTATAGCGCCTAACATTTTAAACCATACCGTTCTATGCCCTATTGTACATGTGCTATATTTGATGTTTTGCTGTTAGTTTTATTTTAACTTAACCTATTTTATCTACTTAACTGCTACATACTATTGAAACACCTTACTAGACCCCGAC
Organism: Platerodrilus igneus; assembly: GCA_036346225.1. Taxonomy (NCBI): domain Eukaryota; kingdom Metazoa; phylum Arthropoda; class Insecta; order Coleoptera; family Lycidae; genus Platerodrilus; species Platerodrilus igneus. The sequence continues at coordinate 4,843,665 of JARFIW010000910.1, forward strand.
CCTCGGCAACCTGAGGTTGGAGTAAGATCAAAATGTTTCAGTATTGCTGTGTTTGCTGTGTGTGTGTGTGTGTGTGTGTGATGATGCGAGTGTGTGTGTGTGTGTGTGCATGTGTGTGTCGTGCGTACATGTGTGTAATAGCTTAGGTTAGTCCACACAGCCACAATGTGAGTTCGAGTACTTAGTACTCACCTTGCGTGTTATGCGCACTTTCCCTTTACTAGATGCTTGGCTCTGTGTGCGTTTATGTGTGCAGTGTGTGTGAGTGTGTGCATGTGTGTGTGGTGTGTGTACGTGTGTGTGTGTACTTAGATGTGAGTATATATTAATATGTTAATATTTTAGTTTTCATACTTGTATTATTTGATCAAGTTATTGGTTATTTGTTATTGTAATTTGTTAGGAAGTATTCGTCCCTAATCTGGCTAAATTTTATTTTCCTCCCAACCAGAAATATTTGTATCACTGGTTGTATCTTGCCTTTTGTAGGTGGTCCATGCCGGATTCCGGAAGAAGATGTTGCCATATATTCCGGCCTTGGTTAGACTCGTAAGTAGGGGATGTTTTGTTATCCCTTGAATGTTGTGATCTGGTGGGTTATATTCTTCTTCTGAGTTGCCGTATGTATTCGTCATGAGCCTTTTGGTAATAATTTGTGTAGCATTATTTAGGTGAGCGGTCATTTCCGGATCTCGTAGCAATTGGTATGTTGTTTTGTCCCTTATACTGTTTCGTATTCCTGTAGTTCTTGTTGCAGTCCAGGACACTCCTCAGTAGATGTTCCGGGTCTCCTTCTGCTCCGCATGCGCATGAATTGTTTTCTACAAAGTTCATCCTATGTCTATATGTGGGTATGGTCCGTGTCCCGTTAGGAAGTGTATTAGTCCGTCTGAGGGTTTAATGTGCGTCATGTCTAGTCTTTCTTGTACATTTGGTAACAGTGCATAAGTTCGTCTTCCGGTTGTAGCATTATTCCAACGTAGTTGCCATTCTTGTATTATTGCTGCATTTATGTCTCGTTTTGTGTGCGTTTCCCGACCTAATATTTTCCTGATTTTTGTTTGGTCTTCTCTTTTTAGCCAGTATATTGCGGCCCTTTTTTTAATTTGCAGGTCTAGAGGAATCGTTCCTAGCACGACTGCCAGTGACTCCAAAGCCGTAGTTCGGTACGCTCCTGTCAGTCGTATTAGGATCGCCCTTTGGGTTTGGTTCACTTTGTTTCTTGGCCTTACCAGATTGAGTCTGTGGGCCCAGCAGCTAGCAGCGTATGCCATTATTGTTGTTAATATGGTATTTAAGTAAAGGTGTACCCATTTCAAGGGTAGTCGGTATTTGTTCTGTGCTATATTTACAATTGTGAACATGTCAGTTTTGGCCTTCGCACACGCTGTTAAAATGTGTTGCCAAAGTTTTGTTTTTCGTCAATGTTGACTCCCAAGTAGGTGTTTGTTTGCGTTCTTCTAACTAGTGTCCCTTGTGTGTGAAATCGCGGTCCCACTGTCAGTGTCCCTTTCAACAATGTGTAGGTTACTTTGTGTTTGGATGTCTGTAATTTGTTATCGTCGCACCATTCGTCTACGAGCGTCATGCAATGTTTCGATTTTCGTTGGAGTTCCGAGCGAGATCGTCCCCCGACAACAGCGATTATATCGTCTGCATATGCATACGCAGCCAACACTTCCTCTGCTCCTCCGAGAATCTCAAGCAGTTCCTCAGCTACTATGTTCCAGAACATGGGTCCGCTGACAGATCCTTGTGGGCATCCTTTAGTTAATAGTTTTTGTGCTTTCCCGGTAGTTCCTTGTAGTGTCGTGTACCTTTCTTGGCAGTATTGTTTTATTGTCATGTAAATGTTGCTTGGACAGTGTATGTGTTGTAGTCTTGTCAAGAGTGATGGCCACCAAAGGTTGTCAAATGCTCCGCTAATGTCTATGGATATTGTGACAACATATTTGTCATTGCTGGTTTGTACTGTATTAAGAGTTTCATTTATGGCATCCTCTGTAGATTTTCCCGTCCTAAAACCATATTGGTTGGGGTGTTCGCCAGTTTCTGTCATGTGTTGTTGTAGTCTTTTGCAAATGAGTCGTTCCTGTATCTTGCTTAAGTTGTTTAGGAGGCAGATTGGTCTGTATGCTGAAGGGTTAACGATTTCCTTGGCCTTTCCCTTTTCAATTATTATTGTTAAGGATTGTTTCCAAATGTTCGGTACCTTTTTCTGCTGCAAACATTCGTTCATTAATGAGGTAAGTGGTTTTAATAATTTTGTGCGTAAAACTTGTAAAGTCTCGTTGTGTATTCCATCTGGTCCGGGTATTTTCTTTTTCTTGCCTTTCATCAGTGCATCCAGTACTTCGTTTTCTGTAAATTCTTCTGCTTGTTTGTTTGTTGAGTATATGGTGGTTGATTGTTCTCGTTTTTGTTTTTGTGCCTCTGTTTCATTGTATTGGTTGTCATATGGTAAAAGCGTTTCTAGAAGGGTATTTGCCGTGTCGTTCCAGTTTGTGGTCTGTGTGTTGTGGTTTGTATTTACGGTGGAGAACATTGGTGGTGGTCTAATCTTTGATCTAGCGATCTTATAAGGTATTCCCCAGGGATCCGTGTCCAGATGATCTACTAAAAATTTTTTCCAAGTTTCTTCTTTGTGCTTTAGTAATGCTTGTGTGTATTGTGCTTTTACATCTCTATATGATTCAAGGTTGTGTAATTTTTCCTGCTCTGTGACCGATCTTTGGTAGGTTTTGCGCGCCTTTCTGGTTCTTGTTTTTAGTTGATATAGTTCGTTTGTCCATGTTACTTGTTTCGTATGTGTTTTGTTGTAGTCTATTTGTGGAATTGCCATGTTCATAGCCGCCTTTATTCTTTTTGTGAGGTCTTTTGAGTACTGGTTAATGTCTCCGTTTCGCGTTATTTCGGGTGGGGGATCGAAATTTTCAAGTAGTATTTCCCAATCTGCTCGTTTTATATTATATTTGTGTATTTGTATTTGTTTTACTTGTGTGTTGTTTTGTGTCCCTACTTCAAAAGTTATGAGATTGTGGTCGCTTTGTGTGACAAGATTGTTTACTTTCCATTTGTGAATTGAGTTGATGGAGTTACCATTTGCTAGTGTGATATCTATATTCGTCCCTACCCCAGCTCTTCCTACGTATGTTGTTGGTTGATCTGGTTTATTGGCGATATGCAGATTTTCGGAATTTATAAGGTCTTCCAGCTTTGCCCCTCTGGAGTCTGTAATACTACTATGCCAGAGTTCGGATTTTGCATTGGCGTCCATCGTGATTATTATGGGTTGTTGTCTGTACGTTTGGGAAATTTGTTCGATTTTATTAAGGTAAGGGTCAATCTCTTCGGCAAATTGGCAATATGTTGTTGTTAATATGAAGTTTCCAACTTCTTCCGTATTTATTTCTACGCAAATCGTGTGTTCGTCGCAGTACTGTCTGATTATTGTTGCTGTTAAATTCTTTTTCAGAATTATGATGGCAGCTTTTGGTTGATTGCCAGTATGTATGGTTCTTGCCATTATAGGCATTCCCCTTATTTTTTGTCCCAATGTAAATGGCTCTTGTAAGCACAAAATGTCCAGTGCCATTTCTTCTGCAACTTTCCTCAATTCGAAGTTTACCAGTTTATTGTTATTGCAATTTAGTTGACCTATTCTTATTGTAGCAATTTTATTTCCCACCTAATATATATATATATCTGTATAATCAATCCTTTTATTAAATATTAAATAATATAATACATTATAATGTTATCCAATCCACTTAATTTAATAACATCTATTGTCCAATAAAGAACTAGTATTTAGTTCATGTTAAAAGTTAAATTCTACGGAGACAATATAAAAGCTTTTGTTTGGTATCCTTCTTAAAGCCCCCTCTACTCAGGAACCGCTAGGTATCGTTGTTACCAGGCGGCAACAAGCTCGGCCGGCACTTCTAACACAGCTGGGGTTCAAGCAGGTCGATAGTTGTTCTTAGGAGCGATGTCCTTCATTGATTTTTGGTGTTGGAAGCGTGCACGATGGAAGATTGCACGTGTAAGCCATCTTCAGAAATTGTTTTGGATGGTCCATGTTTTTGTTGAAACCAGTCGTGAAGAACGATGAAGTTTTTGTTAAAAGACCATTAGGAACATGTAACTTTGGGAATAATTTAGTTTAAAAATATATTGCAACGTAAATTATAAATAAGCAATTTTTCTGAATGGTATTCATACGAAAATTAAATGAAAACAATTTTATTCTTGTATAAAATGGAATCACATATATAATTTATTCAAGTTAATTACAAACAACATTTGCTTTCTTATGGTGTGAATTACGCCTGGAACATCTGTAAATTGAAACGCAGATAATGGAAGCCAAGTGACGTGTTTTTCAGTATGCAGCGCAGCTGTTTGTTTGGAATGGAATTTTCCGTTGTTAATACATACGTCAGCTTTCAAGCAAGTATTTAGGTGCAATTTGGAGTTCTGGTATGTACAAAAATTATATTCGTATGTTGTTTGAACTGTCGACGTAGAAACGAGTTAAATTTTACTTTAACCGACTTGTGTTAACTTTGAACAGGTCAAGGACAGACCTCAATTATATTTTTCGTAGTTATACGATATGAATCTGTAATTTGTTCCTACAAATTCTTTTATTAACTCAATGAAACATCAGAAGATGTCACTACTAATTAGATAAAGTAAATTCTCATAATTTTGAACCTTTAGAAATTAAATTTCTACATTTGATATTTTATGAACAATGATCTGTAATTATCTACTGTGAAATTAAGGTAAATTTACCATAATTAACTCTTTCTATAAATAAGCAATTTTATGCTTTGTCAATTTGTTATATAAACTTCATTAAATAGTAATTGGTACGGATATATTCAGTACCATTGTAATTAACTCTTCCTAATTTAAATTAACTTATAAAGGAAGACATATTTTTGTAAAAATTACTTTATTGGATACCAAAAGAATAGATTCTTATTTTCGGACTAAAGACTATCTTTTATTTAAGAGGAATGAAAATCGATTCTGATTGTATTTAATTATTTTTGAGTTTGAATGCACAAACAATGCTTTTCTTTGTTTAATTTGTTCACAGGTGCAATGGAGGATTGCTAAGGTCAAGGTCGAGCCATAAGGTAAGATACTTTAAAGATTAGGAGGTCTTTAAAATTATATAGCGGTTATAGAAAAAGGTTTCCGCATTAGCCTTGTACAAGGGACTTGTATTAGGTCTTCTCAGTATAAAAAAATACGGTGGCGCCTTATTTTTATTATTAGTGGTTGCAATTACACCCCGACCCACAGCTCATTCTCTACCCAGAGCATATAGTTCGACTAGCCGCTTTGCCTTTGAGATTTCCTCAACTTAGAGCCACCTTCCATCTTAATTTGCCGTGGGCTCCATTTCTAATTATCGGAATTTCTCGTTAAACTAAACCGGAATTTAAAAGGCTTCAAATGGCGCCCAACGTGGGGCCTCGATTGCTGTACCAATTGTATAAACACATAAAGTATAGGCTTCGATTGACTTTGGTTGTTTGCACTTGTGGTTTGTAAATCATTTACCCTCAGATTGGTTTAGTCTATTGATGTTGTTGTTTAATTGAGTTTAATTTGTAATTAGTTAGTTAGTCTATCCCATGATGGCTGAGACGTATCAAGTAGTTTATTTGCATAAAGATGAGTTGGATTATGAATTGAGAATTCGTGAAGTGTTAGCAGCAGACCGATGCAGGATAAGAGGAAAATGTTAGGCCGATTATTAGCCAAAGAAACAACATTACCTGATTTTATTTGTCAATTAGCTCTAACGGAAATTGATAGTATGTCAACATTAATAAACTTGTGTAAGAAATTAGAAGAAGCTTTCTTACATGGTAAAATTGTTCGATAGGAATATTATAGTTCTTTTAGTCGCAGCTTGTAGTATTTCAGTGAATAATAATTCACAGTGTAGTTGATAATAGTGATTTGTATTTAGGTTTTTCTTCCATTTGTATTAGCTACAATAGTTGTTTGATAAATTTTTTATAGTAGAGATGATAGATGTTTATAATTTGGTACACTGGTTTTTACTGTCGGTAAACCGTTTCAAGATTGCTCTTGTGCATAGGCACGTTTTGTTTTGATATAATTTATTTTGATAGCAATTTTTGATTTATTTATATCCGCATTGCAACGCAGTATGTTAATTGGTTGTAAGTCTAAGTGAAACTTGTCGTCGTGGTTGGTCGGATTAGCAGTATGTCAGTCTAGACGTGACTTAGGAAAAGTCGGTCGCTCAGCATACATTAGTCTAAACGAGACTCGAGGTAAGTTGTCACTCTAGCAATTTTGGCATCACTATTTTTGAGATTGGTGATGAAGTGATAATTTTTTGTTTATAAGTCTAGGTGAGACTCACAGAGGAGTTTGTCACCCTAGCAAGTTTATGCGTTGTGAAGTACTTTTGTCTATCTTGACAGTTTGATTATGAGTAGTGTAAGAGTGTACTAGAACATTGATTTATTGTTATCCTAGATGGAAGGTTGAGAGTAATCTAAATTATAAATTTATTATGTTTAAAATTGTCATTGTCAGCGAATTTAAAAGAGAAGGTGTTCTTAAAGTTTGAAGTTCATTGGTTTAATGTTTGAAGTCATGTTGATAATTTAGTTGAGATCAAGTTAGATAATGTGGATCCTTGGTATGTGTCTCTTCGAAAAAAATTTTAGCTTTACCTGATGATTACCCACAATGGAAGGTAGAAGATAATTATGTATTTAAATTTCTTTCATCAAATTTACCACTCTCGTCGAATGTAAGGGAATGGAAATATTTAGTCCCTAGATCACAGAAGGAAGAGATTATTCGGATAAATCATGACCCTTCAGTGGCCGGTCATTTTGGTTTTTTTAAAACATTGGCACGCATACAAGAGAATTTTTATTGGCCAAAAATGCGTATTGATGTGTTGAAATTTTGTAAAATTGTTTAACGTGTGGTGCACAGTAGGCATCGAATAGAGGACCCTTGGTTTAATGGGAAAGGAAAAGAAGTGAAGTTCCCTTTCAGATTATCGCTATAGACCTTATGGGCCCATTTCCATGGTCCAAGGTTGGACACAAATGGTTATTAGTTATTGGTGATTGGTTCTCAAAATTCACGTTAATGTTTCCGTTACGTAGTGCAAAAGCGCATATAATAGAACGTGTATTGGAGGAAAAAGTTTTTAGTTTATGGCGTTCCCAAATATATTATTTGTGACAATGGCTCACAATTTAGTGGTAGAAATTTCAAGGCAGTATGTAAAAATATGACGTTCAAAAATTTGGTTTAATGCAGTTTACTCTCCCAATGTAATTTTGTAGAGAGGATAAATAGAACGGTAGGAACAGCTATACGTTCGTATATTAAAGAACATGATACTTGGGACATAGAGTTACCCCAAATTCAGTATGCGATTAATTCTGCAAAACATCATGCCACTGGTTATTCGCCAAATTTCTTAGTTTTTGGTAGACATGTTCCTGTGTCTGGAAGATTTTATAGTCTTGAGGTGGAACCCTCAGTTGATATTGATTTTATTTCTAGTGATAGACCTCCGTATGTGTCAGATCATCAAGGACTATTTGATATTTTTATAGACGTACAGAAAAGGTTACATTTAGCTTACATGCAGTCTAGTAATTCATATAATTTGAGGAGACGTAACATTTCTTTCGAAGTAGGTGACAAAGTTTGGAGGTCAAATAAAGTTCTTTCGAAAGCAAGTGATAAGTTCACAGCTGAGCTTGCGCCAAAATATGTTTTGAGTATTGTTAAAAAGAAGGTTTCGAATTTAATTTATGAATTGATTAATGAAAATGGTTCAAGGGCAGGCAGATGGCATGTTAAGGACTTAAAACCTTATTCAGAGTTCAGTGGTGATATTGAAAATGAGAACGTTTCTGAACATTAATTAGTGTTGTTGATATATTTAATGGTTGATAGTAGGAATTATTTCTGTCTTATCTTTTAGTAAAGGATTTAAATATTGTATAGGAATACTGTTTGGTAGTCTAAAAATTTTAGATGTTGAATAAGAAGTATAAAAAGAATTTTTGTAGTGCAGTAAGGTTGATACTAGACTGTGCTGATATTGTTAGTTGCAAGTTATTCATTTGAGTCAAGATAAAAAGTTACATGTTTCCGTTTGTCAAATGATTTCATTTGTCGTATAATTCTCTAGTTCAAGGTTATAAAGGAATGTTTAGGTATTTTTATGATTAAAGTGTTTGATAATTAAAATTGAGTATATTTGGTTATTATTTTTTGGATTTGTGATTAAAGTATTTGATAATTATATTGGGAATCAAGTAGTTTGAGTCCATATTAAATATTGGTTGGAGGTCAATATTGTTAGTAACTATGATAGTTATGTTTAATATGAATATTGTGTGGGATAGCAATGTTCTATGTTTAATTATGGATATTGCGTGAGATAGCAATGTTCTATGTTTTATATGAATATTGTGTGAGATAACAATGTTCTATGTTTAATTATGAATATTACGTGAGATAGCAATGTTCTATGTTTAATATGAATATTGTGTGAGATAGCAATGTTCTATTTTGTTCATTCATGCGTGAGTGGGATTTTTGAGGAGTAAGACGTGGTGGCGTTTTACTTGTCTCTTCTGGGAAAGAGATATTTCTACATTTTGGTTGCATATACATGCGGTAGATTGTTGAACGTTAGTGATTTCAAGACTTGTTTGCTGTTTTGAAGTTATGTTTGGAGTGGATCTCAAAGATAGTGAGAGTCCTTTTCTTCTTTTGTAAATATGTAAATTAAGGTTAATAAAGTAAAAATATGTTTGTCATGATAATTTGATATTTTCATTAAGGAATCATAACACGGCAGTATTATATGTTTTGTTGTTTAAGTTTCGAGTATAAATGAGTGATATAATAACCCCGAATATGATTAAACGATAATGACACCCTACCGATTAAGACTTCCCGAATTTGTCCCCTTGTGGCGTATAGTACGCGTAGTTACTCGTCACTCATTTTCAGTTATGTTGTATCTTAAGTGGTAATTTTTGTTTTATTTTGTAAAAAATTAATAATAATAAGTTGTGAATATGTAACAATAAATTCAAAAAAAATTCTTCGCATTTATTCCAGAATTTTTTCTCTTAGAAAGAGGCAGTGTAGCAATTTTATTTCCCACCTAATATATATATCTGTATAATCAATCCTTTTATTAAATATTAAATAATATAATACATTATAATGTTATCCAATCCACTTAATTTAATAACATCTATTGTCCAATAAAGAACTAGTATTTAGTTCATGTTAAAAGTTAAATTCTACGGAGACAATATAAAAGCTTTTGTTTGGTATCCTTCTTAAAGCCCCCTCTACTCAGGAACCGCTAGGTATCGTTGTTTCCAGGCGGCAACAAGCTCGGCCGGCACTTCTAACACAGCTGGGGTTCAAGCAGGTCGATAGTTGTTCTTAGGAGCGATGTCCTTCATTGATTTTTGGTGTTGGAAGCGTGCACGATGGAAGATTGCACGTGTAAGCCATCTTCAAAAATTGTTTTGGATGGTCCATGTTTTTGTTGAAACCAGTCGTGAAGAACGATGAAGTTTTTGTTAAAAGACCATTAGGAACATGTAACTTTGGGAATAATTTAGTTTAAAAATATATTGCAACGTAAATTATAAATAAGCAATTTTTCTGAATGGTATTCATACGAAAATTAAATGAAAACAATTTTATTCTTGTATAATATGGAATCACATATATAATTTATTCAAGTTAATTACAAACAACATTTGCTTTCTTATGGTGTGAATTACGCCTGGAACATCTGTAAATTGAAACGCAGATAATGGAAGCCAAGTGACGTGTTTTTCAGTATGCAGCGCAGCTGTTTGTTTGGAATGGAATTTTCCGTAGTTAATACATACGTCAGCTTTCAAGCAAGTATTTAGGTGCAATTTGGAGTTCTGGTATGTACAAAAATTATATTCGTATGTTGTTTGAACTGTCGACGTAGAAACGAGTTAAATTTTACTTTAACCGACTTGTGTTAACTTTGAACAGGTCAAGGACAGACCTCAATTATATTTTTCGTAGTTATACGATATGAATCTGTAATTTGTTCCTACAAATTCTTTTATTAACTCAATGAAACATCAGAAGATGTCACTACTAATTAGATAAAGTAAATTCTCATAATTTTGAACCTTTAGAAATTAAATTTCTACATTTGATATTTTATGAACAATGATCTGTAATTATCTACTGTGAAATTAAGGTAAATTTACCATAATTAACTCTTTCTATAAATAAGCAATTTTATGCTTTGTCAATTTGTTATATAAACTTCATTAAATAGTAATTGGTACGGATATATTCAGTACCATTGTAATTAACTCTTCCTAATTTAAATTAACTTATAAAGGAAGACATATTTTTGTAAAAATTACTTTATTGGATACCAAAAGAATAGATTCTTATTTTCGGACTAAAGACTATCTTTTATTTAAGAGGAATGAAAATCGATTCTGATTGTATTTAATTATTTTTGAGTTTGAATGCACAAACAGTGCTTTTCTTTGTTTAATTTGTTCACAGGTGCAATGGAGGATTGCTAAGATCAAGGTCGAGCCATAAGGTAAGATACTTTAAAGATTAGGAGGTCTTTAAAAATTATATAGCGGTTATAGAAAAAAGGTTTCCGCATTAGCCTTGTACAAGGGACTTGTATTAGGTCTTCTCAGTATAAAAAAATACGGTGGCGCCTTATTTTTATTATTAGTGGTTGCAATTACACCCCGACCCACAGCTCATTCTCTACCCAGAGCATATAGTTCGACTAGCCGCTTTGCCTTTGAGATTTCCTCAACTTAGAGCCACCTTCCATCTTAATTTGCCGTGGGCTCCATTTCTAATTATCGGAATTTCTCGTTAAACTAAACCGGAATTTAAAAGGCTTCATTATTTGTAAATGTTGCTTGCCGTTTTCGTTTCTTGTCTGTCGCTGTGTTATGGTTTTGTCTGCTCTCCTTTGGTAGGGTCTAGTTTCCATAATCGGTTTTTTGTATAATTCGTTCGAGCAGCATTTTATGCGTTGGGCAAGATTTTAAGTCTGCGTTGCATTTTCTGCCCCTTGTTATACATGGTATGCATACTGGTGGTTGTTGCGCGCACATACAAGCACACATACCCGCACACACCCGCACACACCTGCACACCCCCGCACACACCCGCCCATACCCGCCCACACCCGCACGCACGCATTCACGCACACACGCACACATGCACACCCTCATACCCGCACACCCGCGCACACCCGCACATACCCGCACACACCCGCACACAACTGCACACACTTGCACACACCCGCACACACCCGCACACATTCGCACACACCCACACACACCCGCACACAACCGCGCGCACACACACACACACACAAGCACACACGTACACACGCACACACGCACACACGAACACACGCACACACACGCGCGCACACACACATACATACGCACGCACGCTCGCACGCACACGCGCACACACACACACACACATACATACGCACGCACGCACGCACGCTCGCACGCACACAAGCACACACACACACACACACACACATTAACTTACACAGTCCTCTTCTGCTAATATAACCGTAAAAAAATATAACAGGTTTTATAAGTTCTATTTAAAGAAATTTAATGAGCAGACTGCAAAGCTGAATCTGTATATTGACGTGATAAGGGTTATTGAAACCTAAATTCACACGCACACACACGCACGCACACACGCACACACGCACGCACGCGCACCCGCACACACGTACACACGCACACACGCACACGCACACGCACACATTCACACGCGCACACGCACACACGCACACACGCACACATGCACACACGCACATACGCACACACTCACACCCGCACACATCCGCACACACCCACACACACCCACACACACCCATACACACCCGCACACACCCGCACATACCCGCCCACACCCGCACACACCCGCGCGCACACACACACGCACACACGCACACACGCACACACGCACACTCGCACACACGCACACCTGCACACCCGCACACCCGCACACATCCGCACACATCCGCACACAGTCGCACACACCCGCACACACCCGCACACACCCGCACATACCCATTCACACCCACACACACCCGCACACACCCGCACACACCCGCACACAACAAGTACGTGGCTCCCAAACTTTGGCACTACTTGCAAATTTTGCCTTTAAGCACTGCAAATCTAAACCATATTCAAAAACGATTCATAAAATTTTTGTGGCCCGGAAAACACTTTACAAAATCCAAAGATCTTCATTTACCAGTCATTCAAAGCGTAATTGGATTGATACTTTTAATCACTAAATGAAGTTGTCTTATGATCTTTCTTGGTCATCGATTAATTAATAGCGATCAAAATCAAAATTGGGCAGTATTAATGAAATTTCTAATCGCGGAAAGCAATAACCTGGAAACCTCCTGGCCTTGACTCATGTGTTCCAAAGCGCATTTACAAAACGATAGTAAAAAGACAAACGTTCTTCTTTCAGATTTGATAGCAGTGCGGGAAGCAATACAAGCATCTATTCAAAATTTTCCTAGATCCCTTGAAGATGTTAAAATTATACCTACTGAAATGACTTTAGGCTCCACTCGTTGGATGCAAGTGAAGCTTTACCCTTTATTTCGTTCACGGCTTAGTCTGGGAATTGCCCCAAAGGTGAGCAATAAGAATGGGCGTGGGTATGGTGTAAACTCAATAATAAGCAAACATGGAAAGAAAAAGGGAAATTGAGCGCCACTGTATCTATATGGACAATAAAAGAAATTCACTACTCCTAAGAGAAGATACAGAAACTCATTGGATATAAGCACTATAAAAAACTTACTACTTAATGAACTAACATATCTGGAAACCTCTTGAACGTATCTGCATCCTCTTCTATCACGATGATCCTGAAAGAAAATGTTACACAACAAATTTTCTATTAAAAAGACACTATTTGTGCTTTTCAATAAAAAAGCATAATAATAATTATAAGTTAATTATCTTGAGATTACTACACCAAAGGTATTTTAGTTAAAAATGGATATCAAGAATAAATCAATTGTAACATGTCTGTACTTTTATATTGTTTCAGCATTCGTCTAATTTCGTTGCTCAAAAAAAATTTATTTTCTCAAAGGTACTCTTATTAAAATTAATTACTCATAGAATAAAAAACTTGAATCCAAAAATGTAATTTTTTGTAATTTCTCTTTTTCTTTTTTTTGTTAAATATAGTTACAAGTATAAAATAATAAAATTGAATTCTGATTTTAACTATATATCTTTCTTGACATAACAAGACCTTTTTTAATAATATTTTAAAACAAGATTCTTAATTCCCAACGAACAGATCTGTGTATTGGTTTACATATATATCAAGTAAATTTAGTTCATATTCCTTATAAAAAAAAATATAAATCACACGTAGCTAGTTTAAGTAAATAAAATTTCAAATTTCAAAGGGTGTGATGCATTAAAAACATGCTCTGTACTGTTAACAACAATGATCTAGTGTTTGAAAATGAACTTAGTGACATCTCTCTAAATGCGTTTTAGGCTACTCACCAACTTGTATTCAGTTTCTATCTTAGAACTTTACCATATAAATTTATTTTTGTATTCTTTTACTATGTATTGTAACTTAATTATTATGTATCAGTTGTTATAGAACTGTGTACGCAAAATGAAACGTTTTAATAAATAATAATAATAAGCAAAGCTGAATCTGTATATTGACGTGATAAGGGCTATTGAAACCCAAATTCACACGCACACACATCCACGCACACACGCACACCCGCACACACGTACACACGCATACACGCACACGCACACACGCACACATGCACACATGCACACATGCACACACGCACACGCGCACACGCACAAACTCACACACGCACACACCGGCACACACCCTCACACACCCGCGCACACCCGCACACACCCGCACACACCCGCGCACACACACGCACACACGTACACACGCACACCCGTACACCCGCACACACCCGCACACACCCGCATACAGCGGCACACACCCGCACACACCCGCACACACCCGCACACATTTTCACACACCCGCACACACACGCGCGCACACATGCACACACGTACACACGCAAACACGCACACAGGCACGCGCGCGCGCACGCGCACGCGCACACACACACAATATTGGTTGTCACAACAGTTAATTAGTGATGCTTTGGCACCAAAGTGCTACCAACATGTTTAGAGGTTTCTATTTGAAACGTAACCAACTATTGAAGGAGGTGGAACAAGGTCTATGCGACTGGAAAAAATTCTCAAGAAAAATTGCTAGCTAAAGTCAAGCCTCGAAAGAATGAGCGTGTAGGCTAGAGAATAAAAAACATGTGCATTGCTGCGCGTATGAAAGTCTGCGTACGACTCGGTCAACAAGTTGAATGTTCAATATAAGAGATTCCACGTTGAATGTTCATGTTGATTCTCTTAGCATTAGTGATGCTTTTAATTATATGTATTACATATTAGTAGACAATTTACAGTTAGAGCTCGGACAAGAGTAACAAAATTTTTATTTAGTAGGTGCTTTTAGTTGGTATGCTGATGTACCATTTTTAAAATTTTTTATATCTGGATAGAGTCTTACAATTGATTGTAGTATTTTATGTATTTCTCCAAATATGAGTTATTCCAAGTTGGCCTTGCTCCACCTTCGTAAAATTTAGGCATACGCTGTCTTGTATTCCAAACATACATTTGAAATCTTGTCTATAAGCAATACAAATTTTTCAGGAATTTCATTACAATAACTTGTGGTATCACCCAAAACCAACCTGTAACAATTAAATTCCATTATACCATAACTTTCAACTTTAGCAATATAAAAAATGCTTTAGCAGCCCGTGAAGCTAAGCTTACTTTTTAAAGCACAAATGTTATTTTCCTGATTAAAAATGCACAAGGTTCACTTTGCGTTTATTTTGAGGTTTAATGTTCAATTTCTCTTAACATAAATCAGTTGCATTTTCTAATTTTTTGTGAAACCTATTATTAACTACCATGTGTGCAGAAAATTTAGATGGAACTCTGGTTGGCATTTTTTGAATGAGATTTTATCGTTAAGCATATCTGAAACAGTTCCCACAACCGAATAATTTTAACAAGGGCTAATTTAATTTTAGAATTTAGGCAGATTATTGTTTTTTCGCAAATTTATAACGTGATCGTACCCCTGCTTCTTATATTAAGTGCAACGCAATATTCCACTGTAGCGAACTCTAAATACCTAATTAATCAAATCGATAATGAGGTGCATTGTGCCTTCCAGAATGTTATTTGAACTATTTACACATTCCTCACATGACGTGATTAGTTAGGGTAAAGTTATACCTCAGGCAATAGACAATGTGCTAAATGAAACTATTTTGCTAAAGTACACGACCATGTAAAACCCTCTCTGGAATTTTACACTTCATCTTCTAAATGCAAGTGCTTATATAGTTAGATACTTGGATCAGATCCTTGTTTTACTAATGGCAAAGTAATGTCTGCCAAGCACATTCCAAACCCTGCAAATTATGCCTGCAAATGCTATGGATATTATCGCTTGATTTGTTTTGGAAAGTAGAAACTATGTTAGCAAAATGCTTTCACTATCAATTTCAATGGGAAAAGATAACGACCCAACAACTAGGAAACTGTCAAGCGAGTATACAAAGGTTAAGGCATATATATATATATATATATATATATATATATATATATATATATATATATATATATATTGCTGTGATAATTGGGATAACCTCCGGATTACTCGCTTCTGCTTCTAAAAATCATTCAAGCCGCACGAATTGGGCGTCGTAAGATTGCTGTGGTATGGGATTTTAAGCTTTAAACATCGCTATTGTCATCAAATACTTATCAACAATAAAAACAATTTCAACAAAAAACATTTCTTACCCGCCTATTCCTGCTTCAAAAATCTTCAGCAGCTTCCCTGGCTAGCTCAGCTGTGCCTCTTCTCAGATACCTAAATATAAAACCATTCTTCCTTCCCCCTCGCACACCATTCAATAAAATCACCAAATAATACAGCAATCATACAATCTTTTATTTACCGCTATTTACAGACAAATTATTCACATGTATAAAACCAGTTTAATATACACTAATTACATACTCATAATGAGATATGTTTTTAAGGTTCTAACTTTTCTAATTATTTGCAAATAAATTTTATACAATATGAGTAGATGGGCCCCACATATTACTCTAATTGATAGTACACTAGAGTATAGTGAGCTCATAATAACCCAGTTTATTCAATATATGCCTTTTAGCTTGCATAAATTAATACAAAATTGATAGACCCGTTAACCATTTACAATCTAATTTATATTCAGAATAAAATTTTGTAAGTTTTAAATACCCCCAATAGATTGTCCAGTACAGGTATCTTTTCCAATAAGTTTATATAACCATAAATAAACCCCAAAATTCACTCACACAGCACAAAATTTTACAAAAGTTTGTCAGACTACAGAAATTTCAAATAAATTACCTGGAGAATGCTTCAGGCCTCCATTCCTTCGACGACGATCACCAGAACACCTTAGCTGCGTGCCCATGCGCTGTGATACTGAGCGATTCACAAATGATAACCCCAATTAATTTGTCAAGCGCATTGTTTCAAAATACCATTCCATAAGAGCATACAATCCAGTTGCTTGTGATGCTTACCCACGTATATTATGCGTTCTATTTATTGATCTTCTAGCTTGATTTAGTAGTAGCCAGACCTCCATTAATTTAATTTACACTACAAGTATCTCTCGTAGGTAAATAGAAGGTCACTACTACCAAGTTACACATACTAGCACAATATTTACTGTATTGTGAACATATCTAATACTCACATAACAGAAACTGTACTATAATGTTGGTTTATCGTAGTAAAGTAGTATAAAAGCGACGAGAAGACCAAGAGACAAAGAGAACCCCCCTAATTTAGCTACCTTCCGGACACACTTCACACGAAAAGCTTATTTTCAAGTTAAAATTCTGCAAATTTTGATATCACCGTGTTGAAGATTCCTGAAATTTACTCCGTGAACGTGCCGTACGTATCCGAAGTCGCTCCCACCTGTCGCGTTTGTCTATGTTTGGAAAACTGTCTGTTCTTAACCAATAATACTATTCTGTGTCGTCATAAAAACCCGCTTGTAATATTTTTATCTCTGTCTTATGCATCTTTGCTGTCGCGTTCAAAACCCCACTTGAGTTATAGAAAATTGATATTGCTGCCAGCCCATCTTCACTCTACGTGTATTAGTACGTGCGTTTTCAATACCAAAGCTTTTATATCTGTCTTTATCTGTAGTATATAACCAATAGTGCATTTCCCTGCTCTATAAGAAATTTGTTAGCTTGTTGTTCGAACCAACAGACGGCTGAAATTATTTTCTATGAAATTCTGTCTTATTATGCTTATAATTTCGACAAATGTGACCTTTTAAAAATGCAGGTGTTCGTTAATTATAAACCGTTTAGCACAACAATTCTTGGAGTTTATTTTTCGTTGTATTAGATAAACTGACGTTTTCTTGTTACAAAGAAACCTCTTTCCTTGAAATTATTGATTTTTTTTACCCTAATGGGTTTTCTTATGCTTTTACTTGATGAATTAAAATAAATTAAAATTAATTATGCGTTTTTATTTGTTTTAAAACATTTTTCTTTATGTACTTTTAACCTTTCAAATACATCAATACTTGTCCGTTCTCCCTAAATAAATAAAATAAATTTTGCGCGTAAATAATTTATTTTTTTCTTTATACAGGGTGGTCTAAATGGTACTGTTTATTCCAAATTTAACCCTTTGAAACCACAACATAATCCCCCCATTTCAATTCTAAGAAAACTCCCCAATGTTTTTTTGAATTTAAAAATCTATATGTCTACCCCCTAATCTTACATGCCCTTTCTATACACCTATCTACTCACCTAACACTACCTATACCTATTTAACCACCTATCACTACTTATCTACCTATTTCTACCTATTTCTATCTATCTCTAATTATTTCTATCTATCTACACCTATCTTTATTTATAATTAACTATTCACATTTATCACTACCTTCTACCTAACTATTTCTATCTATTACTAACTCTTTACCCTCTAATTCTATCTATATTCTCTTTTTATTTTATCCTTTCGTCATTTATTGACTCTTTAAGTACCTTACTTTTATACTTTTCTACCTATCATCACTTGCATACTTTTCTAGCTATCTTCACTTTTACTTCAGTTAATTCTACTTATGTCCCTCTGTTATTTTTAACCTTACCTATTATCACTATCTATTTCTTATCCTATCTATACACACTTAACTCTATATCTACAATTGACTATCTTCCCATATTTATCCTATACCTAATTCTATTTTTCTATATACACCTATCTCTATTTCTACCTATTTAAATTCTACGCTATCATTTACCTATCTTTATATTTTTGTTAATTAAGTTTTATTCCTTTATTTAAATCTGACTCTTTTCTTGATCCTCGATGTCCTTCTTCTAACAATCCTCACACGCTTCATCCCTATTTTTCTTTTTTTTTATTTCTATACTTATCAACCCTGTTACTTCACATAAAATAAAATCATCCCTATTATCTTGACCCTTAACTATTTCTTCTTCAGTCCCTATACATGTCTGTTTCTCATTTACTATTATTTCCTTTTCTGCGGACAAACCAAAGAATGCTACCTCAACATCTTAATCTTTTTCCTCTATACAAAACTCCTTATCCCTTCTAGACCCTTAGTAGATAGAATAGGTATGTTCTAGAACACTTCGATCCTCACTCGATCGATCCCCCCACCCTGCCTTCTATTTCGCAGTTGTTGAGGTGGTGTGCCTTGTAAATTCTGACGATCCTCAAGACACTTCTGGCGCACACCGTTTTTCACTGGATCACCGCCCCCCTCCTACCCTTTCTGCTTGCCTACTAGTCGTAGGGTGTTGAAGGGGGAAGGGGGTCTCATGACGATTCTCATGACTCATTCGAATTCTTCATTATGTTTATCAGCTTTGCGGGTGTCCTAATCGGCATTTTGCGGGCTAGAAAATTTTTAACGATAGTGATAGGCAGATATAATTAGCATCGTGAAATTACATGGGATTATTTAGCACTATTATTTTAATATTATAATTATACTTTTTAACATATATCATTTTTAATATTAGACTAGTATAAGTGTGTTCTTAAATTTTAGAATTAAGTTGACTCCATAATTGGACTTCTATACATATGTCTGTGTAGACTTTATTAATAAATGAAATAAATGAAATTATGTTTATCGGCTTTGCGGGTACCCCATTTTGCATTTTGCGGTCTAGAAAATTTTTTAACGATTCTCATGACTCGTATGAATTCTTCATTATGTTTATCGTCTTTGCGGGTGCCCCATTCGACATTATGCGGTTTAGAAAAAATTTTAAAAAATTTTAAATCGAGCGAACATATGTCCTGGGGTTTAAAAATCAACTCAAAATTATATGGCATAGGTACGGGTAATCAAAATTGTAAAGGGTAATTGTTTCCGTTCTCTGAGATCGGTGATTGAGCACAGAAATAAAAATAAACTGCTATGTATATGGAAATAAAAATTTATTAGACAATCTATACACAGTAGTAATAAATTCTTTGTATATATCTATATTTACAATAATATTATCATTGTACATGTTTTTAGGCTAAACATGTATATACATTGTGACCCTAAAACAGTCACGTAATGTGTACAACTTAAATCCGAGCAATATATACAACTTATAAACTAAGTAAAATAAGATCTATTATCTAATTCACTATGCCCCCATGCATACGTTAAGGTCGTGTTAGGGATGACGAAACGCTTATCATCTGCGCCCGATAAACTAACCTTGCTAAGTAACAGCGTAAACAAATCATGTTTTTTGCTCCTAATAGTTCGCATCGAATGCACGAAGGCTCGGAAGTTACTGTTATGTGCTACGTCCTTAAAATTATCAACACTTATACCCTGCACAACACTACGCTTAACCCCTTTAATCTTTTTTATTACATCCCTTTCGCTAACTATACAGTAACTCTTGGCGCGAGTACCCACAAACTCCAAAACTATCTCACCACCAAACTCATCCTTGAACTTTCCGAGCACTTTCTTGTTTACAAGTGGGATCTTATATTTATTGTCTGGGTGGTAGTCACTAGTGTCGAATAGGTCCAGGTGGGTATGAATATCACTGTACAAGTCTTCTGTTTCGACACTATACACGAGCGAATCTGTATCTGTATACAAAAGCGAAAGCTTAGACCCATACAGAGGCAACAGTTTCTCATAGTGAAAGTCATAAATCAAGGTTTTTGATAGGTCTAAAATTGAAAAGCCTGCATATATAGGTTTATTATAGGTGACTTTAACGCGGTCCATCTGTATGAGTGCTAAATTTTCGTACCAGATTACAATTAAAGTTCGGGCGGACAATCAGGGTACTCGCACACAAGGTCTTCCGGTTACACTCCCACCGAGTCACAAGCTTCACGTCGACGCGCTTGTCTATATTTTCCATGGTTTTACCAAAGATGGCATTGTTCATGAGTTTGAAAAAGTCCTTCTCAAAAGCGTTAGTGGCACGAGTGCGAAGGTCCGTGTTCAACTCGATATAAGGTTTCAACCATGGAGCCTGGTCGAACTCGAGAACCCGATAGATGGAGGTCAACACTAATCCATTCCGCACACACTGCTGTAGATTCCTGTAGTGGATAATGTAGCGGTGTTTGTCTTCTAAGGTGGCGAGGAGCTTCGGAGCCTTAGATGTGATATAAGGCGACGTTTTCATTTCCGGGCAGAACGGCAGGTCGTTGTGGAGATCATGTAAATGTGAAGGGTACTCCAAGTCGACCTCCAGAATGAATCCTTTCGCAGAGTCCTCGGGAACATTTAAGATGGTGGCATGTAGTTCGGCTATATCGGTAGAGGGCAACCATCGAAATCCTCCAAGAGGGAGAGCCTGGCTCATGGCCCAGCCATACAAGTTATTGGCATCGTAGTATGCCAAATACTTAGACGGAGCCGCAGGATCGTACTCTTCCATATACTTGTTGTTGGCAGCAGCGTAGCGTCCACTACACTGGGTCAGACCCCCTCTGATCCCAGACTTTATAAAATGGTACATGTCAATATCCGTGAAGAGCTCCAGGTTCACGCCGGTGTATTTTAACATGGCGTCCCAGGTTAATGAGGGCGCTGTCACATACTGGCACGGATCAAGGTCATAAGTCGACATGCACACCCGGCGAAAGTTCTCGAAGACGTCTGCCAACAACAGTACATCTGTCTTCAAATAGAAGTCGCTATATTCTCCTAGCGTATTAAGACCAAAGTCGCGCCATACCATCTGAGCACTCTCGAATTCATCGGTGGTAATGGATGTAGAGGCGAGATCATTGTAGAAGACAGCCTGTGGAGGGAGAGCTGTTTCCTCCAATACTTCCATACTTTGTATGTAAGTGTATGGAAACACACCTTTCTTGGTAACCAATCGGAACCTGGAGTCCTCGGGAAAGTGATGTCTGACCTCTACAAACTGGTCCTGGGTCAAATTCTTCGCCAGTGTATCCAACCCGGACGCCATAAATCGGAGAGAGTCGATAAACCGAAGTTGGACACAGGGCTTGTCGACAGTCTTTTCTTGTTCGTCTAAGACCACTTCTGTATCGTATAGTCGTACAGTTTTCGAAAACGAGATGAACCGCTCTTTATTGTTCGGTATAACGTTAATCTTCTCGTTATCATACCCCAGTTCTTTTATGATGAAATGAGCATCATATCCACTAAGGTTGTGAAACACCACTGGGATAAACTGCGGAACCCGATAGAGGATGTTACATTTGGAGTGTACAGGAAATCGGTACGCCCCATTTATGTGGTTGTGATCCCGCACACGGTCTGTTCCAAGCGGTTTCTTGCATATCCCACAGTCATCGATAGTGTGGAACAAAAGTTCATTCTGGGCATCCAAAGGAATCATGGGCACATTCGTCGTCAATATCTTACCCAGACGTCTAGCTTCCTCTATAAGTTTGATAACAAATTTACGTGCTGCGTCTGGGCCCCGGTAGATCTCAAATTTATTGAGGGAGTTGTCATAGCAGCATTTAATGTAATATGCCCAGCTATAAGGGGTATGCAGCTGGAGCGGTGTTGTAGATGATGTGGAGGGGTCGGGCGTTGCAAAACTGTACGGCTGTAAGAGCGATTCAAAATCAGCATAAATAACGAATGGGACCAGCATTTGTTTTTGGATGCTCGAAAATTCCAAAACGTTGTTGAAGACGGTGGGCATTTGGGTTACAACATGGTTACAGTCCTGCTTAGTATGCCTGATCAAGGCAGTCTCAGTCGGAAAAAAGATTAAACATCCATCGCAAATCCATTTATGTAAGCATTTTTTTGATAACTGTTTACCGACCAGACGTCCCAAATCCTTGATCCAACAAAAATGACTTTTTTCTTCATCCTGGATGTAGAGCAAGTTAACGTGCCGGGCTCTCCTGCGTTTAGTAAAATGTAGAGGACCAACAATAGACCTTCCTTCCACTCCGAATACATTGATACTCAGATCGTTCAAAGCCTCGAACTTGGCAATCTTGTCAAAGGCCATAGGGAACTCTATACCACCCATATTTAAGCAGCTCGAGTAATGGGGGTACTTGCTAAGACGATGGGGGTTATGCTCGGCAGGATACAGCGCTGCTACAATGGAGTATGCAAAACAGGCAGCGTCTCGGTTTTTAACATTCACCACCGCTTTTTTAGTTTTTATCCAGAGTGGAAGGTCAATGTAAGAGGATCCCCTAAGTGGCTGGTATTTGTTGATGTTTAGTTCTAAATGCAGGACACGTTGTAAGGCCCAACCGGACTGGCGATGTTCAAATTTTTGGGATTTATCGAGCATCTCCCGAGAAAACGCTGTATACACTTTGTTCAAGTCGCTCGATCGGGTTATAATCTGATTCTTGGTATTGAAAGATTTAGTTGCTTCGGTATCACCCAAGTCCATCTTTGTGTACATACCAAACACTTCCACATTAATTTTAAGGGTCGTGTGGACCTCCAAGGTGTCCTGGATCAACTTTACAAAATGCTGCTTTTGTTCAAGTAAAAAGTCTCCAATGTCTTTACAACCAGACATATTATTGATGCGGTAAGTTGCGATCCGGGAGCGGAAGGCAGACGATAACAGCTGTATCGCTTCTTGTTCGGGGTCTCCGGATTTGGTCTTATGCGCGGCACTGCGTAAATGTCCAGGGAACTGGCGTGAAGGAACGTCCATATTGCAATCCTCGCAATATCGTATGTCCTGTCGCTGGCGTTTTGGGGCAGGTGCAGCACGTGGTGGTGATGCTCCACGTTTGGCTGACATCGATGTAGAAGAAATAGCATCTCCGTGGAGGGCGTGCTGATGCCGGGTTAAATTAGCTCGACGTCCAAACCCCATATCACAAATGTCGCACACAAATGATGCTGGTGCTGATAATCCAGTCGGTGGAGCTGAGGCTGTAACCTGACGTGGTGGTCTAATGATATTATGAACCTCCTTTTTGTGTCGGTTAAGGTTGCTCTGGATCGAGAAGTTTTTCTGGCACACATCGCAGACGAATACTTTGACGGATTCCATTGTAATCTGCACAATAAAACTATGTTTATTACTCAGTTTAAAACACGTGAATTGCAATGTTTTACAGTTGTAAAAGAAACACTACTGAGGAAAATGGGCTGAGACTTCTTATAAATAGCAAAATGATTGTAAACAGGCAAATTAAAGTGAGTGCTCACAGGCAATCAATATAACTTCGTCCCAGGATTTGTTTGTTACTCAGTTTAAAACACGTAAACCACGCGGTTTTGCAATCGTAGAAGAAACACAACTGAGGAAAATGGGATGAGATCCCTTATATTTATAGCTAGATAATCGTAAACAGGCAAATTAAAGCGCATGCTCACAGGCATCCAATATAACATCGCCTCAGGATTCCTATGAAATTTGCATAATAAAACGATGTTTATTTACAGTTTAAAACACGTAAACCATGAGGTTTTGTAGTCGTAGAAAAAACACTATTGAGGAAAATTGGTTGAGACTCCTTATAAATAGCCAGATTATTGTAAGAAGGTAAATTAAAGCGCATGCTCACAGGCAACCGATATAACTTCGGCCCAGGATTCCTATGTGATCTGCACAATAAAACAATGTTTATTACTTAGCTTAATAAACGCAGACAAATGTTTTCGCATTCGCGGAAAAGGAAAATGGGCTGAGGCCTCTTATGAATAGCTAGATGATCGGAAATAGGTAAATTAGAAAGAATGCGCACAGATCGCTAATAAAACGTCGCCCCAGTGGAGATATTTCTAAAGGAATGGAGCACAGTTACGTTTGGGGAACTTGCGATACAACCAAAAACAGGAAAATTAGCAATATATGAATAATAAATAGTCATTGCAATGTTTTCGGACCTTATTCGATATAGGACCATGGCGCCAACCGCAAACGACAGCATTGTTGCATTCTATAATTTATAATGAATACGACCGTGGGCTACTTCAGTTTTATTCTAGTATTTTTAATAGTTTGCAAATTTCGATATTGATATTGGAATTGATGTGTAAATATAATATAAGAATTAAAAATTAAAACCAGTAGTTTACATGGAAATTGGGCATGTCATCAACCAGTTCAAAAAATATATTTTATAGGTATTTAAGTTATTAATGACATTGCACCAAATTCATTCCTATACTATATCATGATGCTAACCATCATGATCCTATTACGTAATACTAAAAACTAGTGCTAGCGGCGACTTAAGTTGCTGCTACAGTTTATAAACCTATAAAACTTAATTCATATGCAAATTTTCATGTCACTGAATAAATAAGATGTAAATAAAATAGCCGAGCGCCTGCCTATTTGCAACATTTATTAAAACGTGTATGCAACGGTCATATTAATATACACGTCTGGCGAATACTAAACACATAATTAAGCTAAAATGAATCTTTTAAAATAAGCATCGTCTCATCTGAAACAATGTTCTGTTAAAATCCGAGCACTTTACGTTAATGTATCAGTACATGTCATAAGGAAATGCTCCTAGTGTAAACACCGGGTATCCATCTATAAGCAAAATGTTTAACCATTACTATTATTGTGCTATTCATTAGCAGAAATCTGAACAAATCTGCATAAATATTACGTCCAATGCTCGATTTGGTTGCATAAAATTAACCTTGTACCTGTTTTTGTTTGAGGTCTGAAAGCAGATAATTAAAATATTGCATCATCCGTTTTAAATAATTCACATCTGTAAAATTTGTAAACATGCAATATTTGTGCAATTTAAAGAACGAAATAATGCTTTACATAATCAAATGAGGTATTTTCATTATACAATACAATAATAATTATTACAATAGGTAACCCTATTTCGACTATTAAAAACAATATCGATGTGTGAGCTCAAACGATTAGTTATTTGATAAAAACTTCTTGGGGGCGCGATTCGAGTGGTCAACGACTTACTTAAACGTGTCTATGCTTGTATAAATGTGCGTGACGTCATAAATATCATAGCTCATAAATATTTCTAGGATTAGTTCGCTGTAAATTGCGGAAATGACTGCATTCCATACGATGGGATGACACATCTGTCTATAATTAACCGCAAAATACTAATTATAAAATAAGCTATATATTAAAACAGAGAAAAATTACTTTTACCTGACGTTGAGATATTCAAAGCGGTTGATAAATTAATCAATTTATAAAACTGAATACCCGTCAAATCGATCGATTTACATATATTTTAAATTCAGGCAATTAATTGTTTTATGATGTAACTATGTTGTCTTGACTCATCTAAATTCTTCGGCACGTTTATATATCTGCAGAGCGAAGGTAAATTAAAGGTCATCATAGCTTTTATTAGAACTCTAATATTTTCAGTGGATCCTAAAATATTAACAAAAAATTATTAAAAATCTATTAGAAACCATAAATTATCCCGAAACTAAGCCGAATTTACGCTAAATTAAAATTAAATATGTAATTCATATATGCAACATTAAAAGCTCGTCAAAACGTGTCAATATACACGTCTATCTAAAAAGCGAATACTATACATATAATTAAGCTAAAATGTGTCTTTTAACACCGTAAAACTTGCAGTATAATCTGAAAAATTTGCTGTTAAATATGTATACAAAGGTTTAATACTCACGTTCAACCACTTCTCAAAACTGCATTGATAGTAAACAGGAACCGGGGAAAAAAATAACTGGTCCGAGCACACTTTACGTTATTATATCAAAATATATCGTAACAATATGCACCAGGAGTAAACACCTGAGGTCCATCTATATTCATACTACACAAACTATACCTATGTGCTATTCTTTTCGTTTGTCTCGATTTGTTAACGCAGATTTCTGCTAAACAATAGCACATAGGTATAGTTTGTGTAGTATGAATATAGATGGACCTCAGGTGTTTACTCCTGGTGCATATTGTTATGAGATATGCTAATATAATAGTGTGAAGTGCTGCAGGCTCAGTTTGTTTTCCGGTTTTTACTGTCCGTTAATCATAGCAGTTAGGTGAGTGACATATTTAATTTAATTATACGGAAATTCGGCTTAGTTTCGGGATAATTTATGGTTTCTAATAGATTTTAATCATTTTTTGTTAATATTTTAGGATCCACTGAAAATATTAGAGTTCTAATAAAAGCTATGATGACCTTAAATTTACCTTCGCTCTGCAGATATATAAACGTGCCGAAGAATTTAGATGAGTCAAGACAACATAGTTACATCATAAAACAATTAATTGCCTGAATTTAAAATATATGTAAATCGATCGATTTGACGGGTATTCAGTTTTATAAATTGATTAATTTATCAACCGCTTTGAATATCTCAACGTCAGGTAAAAGTAATTTTTCTCTGTTTTAATATATAGCTTATTTTATAATTAGTATTTTGCGGTTAATTATAGACAGATGTGTCATCGTATCGTATGGAATGCAGTTATTTCTGTGATTTACATAAAGCAAAACGACACATAAATAGTACTGTGCAACAAATAATTTTCATAAGAAATCGATTACAAAACCTGTATATCAGCCTACCTATTCGAAACCGCGTTATTAGAGAAACAACATATTTCCTAAATTAATTGCATTTGTTTGTTCAAGAACTGTATTACTCGGTTTATAATCCCGGAATTTAACAGTAATGTGATATAAAACGTTAATAATAAATTTTGGATTCAAACTAAACATTCTTATTGCTATCGAATCAGTAATTATTTTATAAAATTAGCTATTCATCTTCCAATAAATCGTGAGTAATGGCCATTTCTACAATTACCAGAGAGCTAAACCTAGAAATATTTATGAGCTATGATATTTATGACGTCACGCATATTCATGCAAGCATAAACACGTTTAAGTAGGTCGTTGACCACTCGAATCGTGCCCCCGAGAATTTTTTATTTCTAACGGGTCAATAATTATTTATGAAAATTCATAAATCGATTCAATGTATAGATTTTTACGCTCTTATAATTGTTATACAAATTTCATGTTGGACTTAAATTACAGCTTAATGTTTAAAGAACATCACACAAAAACCTGTTTTTAATATAATAAAATTTAAGGAAGCGCTATAAAGTTTACATATTGTTGAAATACAAATATTCTGCTATGATGACTAACAATCCTACTTGTTTAACTTTATTAGTGTTTAGGCTGAAAAATAGAGCAAAATTCGAGTAATCAGACGGTAGATAGTTTATTGTGTCACAAGGACAAAAAGTGATCATTAGCAGCCCGCAGCTATTAGATGCCTGAGCGAGCGAAGCGAGCGAGGGCAGCTGATAGCTAAGGACTACTAATGCATTTTTGCATGTGTGATACACAACTGTTTTTCGTCTAACATTAAAGAAAAAAATGAAAAAACCATAAAATAAGGAAGGTTAATAACATTTGACGTATTTATTTATTATAGTAATTGATATTAATTATCCCTTGAGCATTATTATGGATAGTGATACCAGAATTTGTAGGCACTTGGTAAGTATTTGAGATACTGGTAGCATGATAACATTTTTACGATAACGTTGACGGTCTATCTACATTAACTAGTATTTCATTTATTTGGTTTAAGAGCAATTAACATGCGAATTGTATTATTTGTGCTGGTACTAAGACAGCTGATGTTCTTGGTTTGTAAGAATTTTTGAGAAATTTTAATCTTATTTGATAACCAATCACCTATATATCCTTAAGCAATTGCAGAAGAACCCCATCCTCCATGTATCTTAAGTGTTATTAAATTACTTCCAGCATTAGCTAATAGAGTTGCAGAACTACGGCGGAAGCAATGACCTGTGTATGTATTAGGTTCAACCAATTTCAAAAAGGTGGCTATTTTGCTTGGAATTTTGCTAAATACATTTTTCCGATCGGCTGTATTGTACATTTATTATTTTTGTAATAAATGAATAGGCAATTATGAGTAATGTGGGCAGGTCTAATAGAAACATATTTGTTGTATATTGTAAGTAGATTCAGTACATCAATTGTAGTGTTTGTGACTGTAAATGTTCTTGTAATATTATTTTTGGTTTGTGGAACTGTAACAATCAATTCTATTATCTATGTGGTCAAGTTTCATACTCGGCAACTCATTTCGGTGTCAAGCTCCGTATACTCCCATAATAAGAGAAACCTGCAATGTAAAGTTAATCTAAAAATTTACAATAATTTTATTTGTATACCTTTATCATTAGATATTCCGAATCATCTGCCGCCTTAAAAATTGGATACATTCATTGTACTTGAGTCAAAATTTTAGATTTTTTGGGAAGGTAGTTTACAGAATGCTTTATGATAATTATCAAAATTAATATTTTCTTTAACTTTAAAAGTGCTTTTTAGCATTGAAAATTTAGCCCATCGAGTAGCAGCATTTACACGTTTCGATCTTTCTGATAAATACGCAATTAAAACATTCTCTTTTACATTTTTAGCTTTTTTATTTTTTCTATTTATTAAATAATTCATAGTATTTTTTGTACCGTTCTCCAGACTTTTTAGGTAAAAGATTTAAAGAAGCATTGCTCACTTCTTCTTGCAAGACCGGTGGAGTACTTGTAAATTCTTCATCATCATCACAGTCTAAATTATCATTCATCTTCACTAACAGTTATTCAGTTAGAATTACAATTATTCACTACTCATCTATGATTATTTTATATTTTTATTTGACACTCTCATTAACAATACACCGACGCCGAGGTTAAATGATAAATTATATGAAACGTCAAAGCCGCAATATATGAATCTCAATGATAGTCATAGGTGTCTAGATCGTGAAAACCTATAAAATCATGCTATTATGAGTTTTGCAGCCCTAGGAACGCAAAGGTTTACTTTCAGTCAGATTTTTAGGGTAGATATGATTTATTTTCATATATGCTAGGCGAAAAAAAACAAATTTTTATAAATCAACTTAAATCGGAGCGCTGAAGAAAATATATGTATCGTTGTGATACTAACGATTTAATTTTCTAGTACGGTTTAGTGTGGTTCCAGATATTGACAAAAACGAACGCGATTTTGTATATGAATTATATATTTAATGCAACTTTTAGTAAAATTCTACATAGTTTTTGAGATAGTTTTAGGTTTCTAATTAATTTTAATAATTTTTGTTAATATCTTAGGATCCATTGAAAATATTCGAGCTTTATATAAAAGCAGCGCTGACCTCAATTTTACCGAGATTCGCACAGACGTGATGTAGAATTTTGGATGAGTCATGATGTAATCATTTTATAACTTTGGTGGGGGGTTCGAGACTAATCATAGTCGTCGGGTGATTGTGAGAGGTTAACACTCCTTCGACTGATATTTTTA
Source organism: Platerodrilus igneus (assembly GCA_036346225.1). NCBI lineage: Eukaryota > Metazoa > Arthropoda > Insecta > Coleoptera > Lycidae > Platerodrilus > Platerodrilus igneus. Next base: position 4,873,806 of record JARFIW010000910.1, read on the forward strand.
CTGTAATTAAACATCGTTCTAGGTAAGTCGAACTTTTTTGGGTGTGTGTATGCTTGATTGGATATTTATATATTTTTTCAGATATGTATAATGATTTCACTTTCTGTAAATTGCAGAAAATAGCCGCAATCTATACGATAGTACATCAGTAGTTTAATTGTCATACAGAAACACCTTACTTATTTAAATTTACTACTTGTTGGGCTTAAAAGACGGTGTGAAATTCGATGAACCAGATGGCATGAACAAATTTTTTATAAAATCTGTATTAATCGGTGTTCTGAAAAAATATGTGCGTTGTTATTCAATTTTCTGGTGCGGTTTCATGATACATAATTGTATCGTGGTACCAAAAACGCTCGCGAATGCAGCTCTCCGTAAGGCAAATCAGTACGTATTATTAAAAAATCTGCAAATTATATTGGTTATTATGTGTTTGGATCTTTAAATTAAAGACCGACATTCTGTGAATACAAAGCAATTTTCATTTTAAAAATAAACTTAGTAAAGCGCGAGAAGCCTCAAACGTGCATCCGGTTAATATATTTTACAGCTAGAAATATTTATAAGCTATGATATTTATGACGTCACGCACATTTATACAAGCATAGACACGTTTAAGTAGGTCGTTGACCACTCGAATCGCGCCCCCAAGAAGTTTTTATCAAATAACTAATCGTTTGAGCTCACACATCGACATTGTTTTTAATAGTCGAAATAGGGTTACCTATTGTAATAATTATTATTGTATTGTATAATGAAAATACCTCATTTGATTATGTAAAGCATTATTTCGTTCTTTAAATTGTACAAATATTGAATGTTTACAAATTTTACAGATGCGAATTATTTAATTAGCTGCTTTCAGACATCAAACAAAAAACAGCATTGGACGTAATATTTATGCAGATTTGTGCAGATTTCTGCTAATGAATAGCACAATAATAGTAATGGTTAAGCATTTTGCTCATAGATGGGATCCTGGTGTTTACACTCAGAGCATTTCCTTATGACATATGCTGATACATTAACGTAAAGTGCTCGGCCTTTCAATTTACCAATCGAGTTTTGTGAAGTCGCTCTAGGTAAGTAAACTAATTTTTGTGGCCAGATTTTAACAGCACATTGTTTCAGATGATGACGATGCTTATTTTAAAAGATTCATTTTAGCATAATTATGTGTTTAGTATTCGCCAGACGTGTATATTAATATGACCGTTGCATACACGTTTTAATAAATGTTGCAAATAGTCAGGCGCTCGGCTATTTTATTTACATCTTATTTATTCAGTAGCATGAAAATTTGTATATGAATTAAGTTTTATAGGTTTATAAACTGTAGCAGCAACATAAGTCGCCGCTACCACTAGTTTTTAGTATTATGTAATAGGATCATGATGGTTAGCATCATGATATAGTATAGGAATGAATTTGGTGCAATGTCATTAATAACTTAAATACCTATAAAATATATTTTTTGAACTGGTTGATGACATGCCCAATTTCCATGTAAACTACTGGTTTTAATTTTTAATTCTTATATTATATTTACACATCAATTCCAATATCAATATCAAAATTTACAAACTATTAAAAATACTAGAATAAAACTGAAGTAGCCCACGGTCGTATTCATTATAAATTATAGAATGCTGTCGTTTATTATCCCTTCCCTCCCTTCTGCTAACAATATTACTAATTCATTTTACCTAATAATTTGCATCATAGCAAAACAATCGCATTTATCCATTCTGTTATTGGCTACGCATAATTGCTTTGAGAGTCCATAATTCTATACAGGCTAAAACAACATGTATCTTATCCATCGTGTATATGTAACTGCATGTTTTGTTAATATCAACTTAATAGCTATAATTCATTTATAAAGGTGCCAAAAAATATTTACTATGCAGCTTTGATCTTTGTGCGCATGGTAGACCTCTGCACACGCCTCTGACTAAAGCTGAGTCCACGGTGTTTGCGGCATAGTCCTAATTCAACATCAAAAGCTCAGCGAATAGGCTATGAGGTAAGTGTTATTGCACCGTGTTACCTTGCGCCCAAATATCATAACAATAAGTAAACTCAGTTGTTAACAATAGCATCATCGATATAAAGCTACTGGAAAATGGTTTGGGGTTTAAACTGGTGGTTGGCCATATTTATACGACAGATACCACAATGTGGGAGTGTATCGGCATTGGATGATCCTAATCCCTGCTTACAAACCAGGATGTCATCCATTAAAATGTCAGGTATATATAGTATAAAAAAAGCGCTGCCTGGTGGCTATAAAGAACCGTCGTACCCCACCCCTAGGCTTTATATTGCAATATGCTATTGTGATTAACTGTAGTAAGTTACTTAGTAATGCGACAATTTGGATATATATGGGGGTGTTGGATCATAGGTTAGAGTAACATCGGGTACGATTAGAATATCACAATGTATTGGCGACTTAGATCGCAATCGATTGAGCAACTATTGATCGAGCGTAGCCCAATAATATCCGTTACGACGACCTTAGCGCTGTATTCGCAAAAGTGATGTAAAACGACATTTCATTATGAGCGTATTATCAAAACATTATTCAACGTTATACAACTTTATTTTTACAAAATACAATGCAGATACAAATTATTAGATATCCAGCTATTGGCTATCCTTTGGAATCTTTTCGGTAGTCCAGCGTTCCACCCTATTGGATGTATAAGGAAGCATTTTTCTTATCTAATTAATATTTTGCTCCTGCCCATTATAATGTTAGAGACGGCAAAGCTGATGTTGTGGGCGTTGGTGTTGTAATTGCTTGATGGTTTGATGAGGTTGGTAAAGTTGATTATATTTGTTGATATTATTGATGTTGTTGATGTTATCGATGTTGTTGATGTTGTTGATACTGTTGATGTTGTAAATTCTCATCATTCATTTCTTATGACAGTATTTGAGTCAATTAAATTTTTTATCTTAAAACTTAGAATTTAAAAGATATTCCATCTGAATATCTGCCAACAGTTTTATAAACCCCATCTCCTCGATTATTTCCATAAAATCATCCAAATCTTCCGGCAATACTAACACAGCAGTACAGTGCTGTATTGCTTCCTCGTATGACTGGCACATAAGACATTTTTGTCCTTCTATCGAAAACCGTTGCCCGCATTCCGCTTTTTTTACTCGTAGAGCATTGCGAAATCTTCGAATAACCTTCCCAAAGTCTTTATACATAGCTGTTTAATCGCCTCTTTAAAACTGTATAATCGATAAATTATAACTTCTATGCCAACAGTCTTTTTATATGAGCTACGCTTATTCGGATATGCCCCGATTGTACCCGATTTGTGTTATGCTTATTCTATTATAAAACCCTCTTCTCTTAATTCTTCTATTATTGATGCCCCTCTAGTGCCAGGATAACCTCTATTATTTAAGGTTATGTCACTGTTTTCTGTATCAATTTCCTATATACTTTTTTCCCGAACTATGCGTATCAGATTGGGGATTATACTTAACTCCATAAACTGACGTGTATATATTTTCGTCATCAGTTTTAACCAGCACGTTCGTATACTAACGATGTACAGGCTCGTCGTTAACTGGTAACTTAATCTTTTTTTAAAAGTTTGCCTCTGTTTTCAACTTTAATCTCCTTCATAAGTTTTAGTATTTTTCCGCTATTCCTTATGACTGGGAAACGGTGATTTGCAAAGACTCATGCAATGTTTATTTCACTAATTGCTTTCTCTAAAGATTGCTTGGTGTACATTTTTCAAATATACTGTTAAGACTGATTCAAAAATTTCAAAAAGCAGTCTTTTATACTAAATAGTCCATCCCTGCCCGCCCGTCCGTCCATCCACCCGTCCGCCCACCAGCCCGTCCGCCCGTTCATCCGCATTCGTTCGCTCGCCCGCCCGTGCAACCGGTCCGCCCGCCCATACGGAACGTTGCGCTGCAGCCAACAGGTACATGGACGAAGAGTACGATCTCATTACACCGTGTAAGTATTTGACCTACTACAATGCCAATAACTTTTCCCCATATCTATGTTATATAATTTCGAATCGATTTTTTAAACCCCAGGACATATGTTCGCTCGATTTAAAAATTTTTAAAATTTTTTCTAAACCGCAAAATGTCGAATGGGGCACCCGCAAAGCCGATAAACATAATGAAGAATTCATACGAGTCATGAGGATCGTTAAAAATTTTTCTAGACCGCAAAATGCAAAATGGGGTACCCGCAAAGCCGATAAACATAATTTCATTTATTTCATTTATTAATAAAGTCTACACAGACATATGTATAGAAGTCCAATTATGGAGTCAACTTAATTCTAAAATTTAAGAACACACTTATACTAGTCTAATATTAAAAATGATATATGTTAAAAAGTATAATTATAATATTAAAATAATAGTGCTAAATAATCCCATGTAATTTCACGATGCTAATTATATCTGCCTATCACTATCGTTAAAAATTTTCTAGCCCGCAAAATGCCGATTAGGACACCCGCAAAGCTGATAAACATAATGAAGAATTCGAATGAGTCATGAGAATCGTCATGAGACCCCCTTCCCCCTTCAACACCCTACGACTAGTAGGCAAGCAGAAAGGGGAAGGAGGGGGGCGGTGATCCAGTGAAAAACGGTGTGCGCCAGAAGTGTCTTGAGGATCGTCAGAATTTACAAGGCACACCACCTCAACAACTGCGAAATAGAAGGCAGGGTGGGGGGATCGATCGAGTGAGGATCGAAGTGTTCTAGAACATACCTATTCTATCTACTACCCTTCATGTACAATATTCACACCGTAAAAATCTCCTAAATTCAAATTACCAAAATTATCTTTGCCACTTAACTCACGTATGCCTACTTTTACCTCTTGTGTGTCACATAATGCTGTTTTCTCTTTTACTTTTATTAATTCTGACTCGTTATTCTCTAACAATGTTGCACTCTACTTTACCTCTATTTGTTCAGGCTCTTCGTTCACTACTAATTGTACATCTTCAAACTTTTTCTCATTATATTCACCTGAGTCGATCTCTTTTACCTCTTCCTCATCTACCTCTATACTATTAATACATAACCCCACGTCATCCTCTGTGACTTCATAACTTGCCTTCCAGGGCAATATCCTATCCCCAATCCTAACTATTCTCCTCTCCATATCTATTATAACACCTAACTTTATCATACAATCGACCCCTAATATCCCTTTAAACTTTAACCCAGATACAATTATAAATTCGTCTTCACAGCTAACTGAACCTAACTCTACGTTTAAAATAACCACACTATTCACAACAGCAAATCGCTTTTTATTCGGCGCAACCAAGTGACTTCTTTTTATTGGCATTATCCTGTCACACACTTTATCCTTAATTTTATTGACGAATTCCTCTGATAGTAAACTCGCCTCAGCTCCTGAATCTAATAATACTCCTAAAATTTTTTCAAAAATTTTAATATCAATTATGGGCAAACATAATTTTTCTATTACTTCTGGCTCAACTTCTTCCACTATTTTTAAAAATTCCTTTGGATGTTCATACTTGTACACAGTGATGCCTAGTGGTTTGTCCTTGTCTAAAAATCCTGTCCCGGTCTGGTATCCCTACTCAGTCCCGGTCTCGTTACTACCTCTGCATATGTCCGTCGTGTGTCTACCCGGTTCGTGCTATCATTTTCCCTATTAATCGTCGTTGTCCCTATCATGTCTGGTAAACTGTTCTGTCTTGTTATGCTCTGTCTAGGTGCAGGTCCCCTACCTACACTGTTACTCCTGAAGGTGCGTCTAGGTTCCCAATTTTGTCTATTGTATGCAAAATTTGTCTCCCGTCTTGCGTAATTGTCCCGTCTTTGATAACTGTCTCTTCTATTCTCGAACCTAACTGGCATCACCTGTCGTTTCCTATTTTCACGAGGTCGTCCACTACTTACGTCATCATACCTTTGCAGGAACTCCAAAAACATTTCCCTGTCCACAATGTTTTGCAACGCTAGGTGTTGCCTCACTTCAATCTCGAAATGTCGTGATAAATACTTAATTATGTGTTTGTCGGTTAGTGGTGGATTTAGTTGCTTTGCTATGCTATACTTTTGTATAGCATATTGCTCCCTACTTCCTGTAAACTCCCTTTTGAATTTTCCTGTGATTAGATCGTCTCGTACTTGTTCCTGTCGATGGTCACTCCAGTAATGTTTAAGAAATCTGTCCTCAAAGTCATTATACGTATCAATTTCCTGTCCTATTAAATTCTACCAAGCTTCAGCATTGTCTTTCAGTAACGCTTTAACCACATTAGTTTCGCCAGTTCGTCATACAAATTATTAACCAAGCTTTGAATGTTATTAATAAATATTTGAGACTATCCCCATAAAATTTCATTTGTTGATCCAGCGACATATTACCTGTTACAAATTTTGGACCATCCCCCATCAAAGTTGATACATTTTGTTTAACTCCGGTCACTTCTCTCTCGACCCTACCTAACTGATCACTGCACGAGTCCGTTACCTCAGTCATTTTAATGTTAATTTCGTCTTCACAGAAAATCCTTACTTCTGTCCGTAATTGTCCCATTTCCTGACTCAAACCTCTAATATCACGTTCATTTTTATCTACCCTATTTTCAACTTCCCCCATTTTTACGGTTAACCTAATTTTAAAATCATTAAATTCTTGCGTAGACTTAATCTTTTCCCCTAATGTTTCCGTCATTTTCTCCAATTTCCGATTTGATTCCTCACACATCTGCTCAAATTTTCTGTTCGATTCGGCACTCATCCTCTCTAACATTCTCAAAATTAGTTCATTGCCTTGTTCCCCTCATTTCGTCCTTGACTGATCCCTACTACCTCCAGCTTCCTCCATTTTTTCTGCTTTATCAAACAACGCATTGTCGTCACTTCCAATTTCCACTCCTTGGCTACTTAACCACTCCTTTCTCTGCATACGTAGAAATCACTCTCACACACGCTCAAAAACTATTTTTAAATTTATACAAGGCAGACTCTCTCTCTCAGATCGCCAGTTTCCTAGAATAAAATGTACAAATTTTATTTGGAGCTCAAGCCTCACGTTAGGGTCGCCATAAGATTGCTGTGGTACTCGGGACAACCTCCAGATTACTCGCTTTGGCTCCTAAAAATCATTCAAGCCCCATAAATTAGGCGTCATAAGATTGCTGTGGTATGGGATTTTAAGCTTTTAACATCGTCAGTGTCATCAAATACTTTTCAAAAATAAAAAAAAATTAAAAAAAAAACATTTCTTACCCGCTCATTCCTGCTTCAAAAATCTTCAGCAGCTTCCCTGGCTAGCTCAGCTGTGCCTCTTATCGGATACCTAAATATAAAACCATTCTTCCTTCACACTCGCACACCATTCAATAAAATCAGCAAATAATACAACAATCATACAATCTTTTATTTACCGCTATTTACAGACAAATTATTCACATGTATAAAACCAGTTTAATATACACTAATTACAAACTCATAATGAGATATGTTTTTAAAGTCCTTGCTTTTCTAATTATTTGCAAACAAATTTAATACAATATGAGTAGATGGGCCCTACATATTACCCTAATTGATAGTACACTGGAGTATGGTGAGCTCATAATAACTCAGTTTATTTAATATATGCCTTTTACCTTGCATAAATTAATACAAAATTGATAGACACGTTTACCCTTTACAATCTAATTTATATGCAGAATAAAATTTTGTAACTTTTAAATACTCTTTTTCAATATTTAAATAACCCCAATAGATTGTCCAGTACAGGTATCTTTTCCAATAAGTTTCGATAACCATAAATAAACCCCAAAATTTACTCACACAGCACAAAATGTTACAAAAGTTTGTCAGACAACAGAAATTTCAAATAAATTACCTGGAGAATGCTTCAGGCCTCCATTCCTTCGACGACGATCACCAGAACACCTTAGCTGCGTGCCCATGCGCTGTGATACTGAGCGATTCACAGACCATAACCCCAATTAATTCGTCAAGCGCATTGTTTCAAAATACCATTCCATAACAGCATACAATCCGGTTGTCTGTGATGCTTACCCACGTATATTATGCGTTCTATTTATTGATCTTCTAGATTGGTTTGGTAGGAGCCAGACCTCTATTAATTTAATTTGCACTACACGTATCTCTCGTTGGTAAATAGAAGGCCACTACTACCAAATTACACGTGCTAGCACAATATTTACTGTATTATGAACATATCTAATACTCACATAACAAAAACTCTACTATAATGTTGGTCTATCGTAGTAAGGTAGTATAAAAGCGACGAGAAGACCAAGAGACAAAGAGAACCCCCTAATTTAGCTAGAGTATTTGCTACCTCCCGGACACACTTCACGCGAAAAGCTTATTTTCAAATTAAAATTCTGCAAATTTTGATATCACCGTGTTGAAGATTCCTGAAATTTACTCCGTGAACGTGCCGTACGTATCCGAAGTCGCTCCCACCTGTCGCGTTTGTCTACGTTTGGAAAACTGTCTGTTCTTGACCAATGATATTATTCTGTGTCGTCATAAAACCCCGCCTGTAATATTTTTATCTCTGTCTTATGCATCTTTGCTGTCGCGTTTAGAACCCTACTTGAGTTATAGAAAATCGATATTGCTGACAGCCCATCTCCACTCCACGTGTATTAGTACGTGCGTTTTCAATTCCAATCTATCTTTATTTGTAGTATATAACCGATAGTGCATTTCCCTTGCTCTTTAAGAAATTTGTTAGCTTGTTGTTCGAACCAACTGACGGTTGAAATTATTTTCTATGAAATCCTGTCTTATTATGCTCATAATTTCTACGAATGTAACCTTTTAAAAATGCAGGTGTTCGTTAATTATAAACCGTTTAGCACAACAATTCTTGGAGTTTATTTTTCGTCATATTAGATAAACTGACGTTTGCTTGTTACAAAGAAACCTCTTTCCTTGGAATTATTGATTTTCCTTACCCTAGTGGGTTTTCTTATGCTTTTACTTGTTGAATTAAAATAAATTAAAATTAATTATGCATTTCTATTTGTTTCAAAACTGTTTTTCTTTATGTACTTTTAACCTTTCAATCATTAATTATAAAAATACATCAATACTTGTCCGTTCTCCCTAAATGAATTAAGTAAATTTTGCGCGTAAATAATTTATTTTTTTCTCTATACAGGGTGGTCTAAATTGTACTGTTTATCCCAAATTTAACCCTTTGAAACCACAACAATATATATATATATATATATATATATATTGCTATGATAAAAGGGTAGTTTAAGAGTAGATTAAGTCATAGGGGTCGTAAGAAGAATATAAATATAATTAACGTTAAGGAAACAAAATTACTCCACCATTAAATAGGAGTAAATCGAATATTTTACAAAAGGTCAACAGGAGCACACTGTATATAAATCATAAACAATTTAATTCATAAGAAAGAAGCATATTTTGCAATATTTAGCTAAAATAATAATGTATACGTTTATAATATGCTTTAGGTTAAAGAAACGAACGAAGATAATGTTTTAAATACATCAAGTTTAGAATTTTGTTAGAATTAAATTTAGCAGGGAGAAAGTTAAATGAAAAAAAGTGTGCATTCTTATAGGAAAAAATAAAATTTTTGGGATACAATATAGGATATATTAGGGGGAAAAATAATACAATCAAAGAGGTAAATTCATAAAATAATTTTGTAAAGATGGTCAATGTTGGAAAGAAGAAGGATAGAATAATTGCAGATAAAAAACTTTTAATAATGGAGAAGAATTGTACAAATTGTAACACAAATAATGTAAATAGGGGAGTTAAATCGGGATATAATTATAAGTTAGGATACGGGATTAGAATAAGGACATATTCATAAGTTAAGATAGGTACAGATAGGATTTAGGATAGGGACTTGGATATAGGATTAATCGAATTTTGTAGTAAATTTGGGGGAACAATCAGGAACATAGGAGACAATTAAATTCAATGAAAGGAAATAAAAACATAACAATTTAAAATTAATGGAGATTTTGTCACCATGTTAGTCGCCAAAACTGGCATTGACTAAAAATTTTATATTTTAATTTGGGGAAATACTGCTATGATAGGAGGATAGTTTTAGTGTAGATTAACTCATTGTGGTCGTGAGATAAATATAAGTATAAATGACGTAAAGAAAACCAAATAATTCCACCACTAAATAGGAGTAAATCAAATATTTTACAAAAGGTCAACAGCGAGCACACTGTATATAAATTATATTTAATTTAATTCATAAGAAAAAAGCTCATTTTGTAATATTTAGCTAACATAATAATGTGTACGTCTTATAATATGCTTTAAGTTAAAGAAACGAACAAAGATAATGTTGTAAATACATCAAGTTTCATCAAAATAAACACGTAATCGGTAAAGATATACAAACTGGCATACTAGGCATTTAACAATATCAACACATAAATAAGAAAACGCAATCAAATACGTCAATATTAGAAAGATAAGTACGTGACTGGAATATCATATTTACATGAAAATCCAACATATTTGAAGTAACAAACAATAAATAACAAGCGGTCCCCGATATAATAAAAGTTTGGACTATAATCGATAAATATGAAAGACGTGACAAAAATGCAATGGATATTTGGAAATTCTGAGAATATACGACGAAATTTTACACGTCTATGTACGAGATTGAATAAGGGAACAACAATTAAAGCCAGAGAATTTTGAGAAATACCGAGTTCTGCAGAGATAGGCGCAAAGTACAAGTCTTGACGAACAAACACACCAATTAAAAACGTTGATATTTGGAGCTTATAAATACCATAGCAAAATCGTAAACATTCAGTATCTCTTTAACAAGCCACGAACTACGTCAATTTATAGTGAAAGATTACGTACAAATGAAACTCAGTGAAAGTGAATAAATTCTTAAAAATTGTGTAAAGTAAAAGTGCCAATTTATGCAAGGAAAATAGCCGTTTTACGCTTAAAACGTAAGTTAACCTGTTGATTGAACTTTATACTAATATTTTATAATTTAGGACTCTAAACACACCTCCAATAACAGATCCAATAATACATCTAATAACACATCTAAAAACACCTCTATAAACACGTTTACTTAAACATCGAATTAAATATCCAAATATTCTTCAAAAATATTATAAAACGTGAAGATACTCAAATTGGGCTTAAAATGGGATACGAGATACTCAAAGTTAATCCAGAAATCCGAAGGGAAAAATTCAAGCAACCATTAATAAATCATTCTGGCCAACAAGTGAAGCAAGGCAAGCTCTAACAATCAATGGGTGCGGACCACCGATATTCAGAGGCAGTTTCAAGCAAGGAAAACACAGGTTTGAGAGCTTATTTATTATTATTTGTAAAAGACTGTTCCATTTTTAAATAATTTCTATTTATCAAATATCTGTAAGGGTCAACAAAAAGGTCATTTGAAATTTTGAAGAATAGAAAAGGCATCGTTTGAACGTTCAAAGGTATTTGACAGTAATTACATAGATATTTTTGCTGGCTTTCAGAAAATAAAAATTTGGTGGAAAAGCAATTGTTAATATGTTATTCAGGGGATAAATTTTGAATTGATATAAAACTGTACATATTATACATCATTATATTGTGTAATTTTGGATTGTTTCATTTAAATTATTTCAACAGATAGAAAAAATGGGTTAAACAATCTTTATTGTTGTGAAGTAGCGCATTCTGTGTTTGATAGATAGAGCTAGCCGTGGAAAAACAAATACAAGAAATCATAGATATTAAAAAAGTCTGACATTTACAGCAATTAAAAATAGCAACATCAATCATAAAAAGGCATATCACAGCTTATTTGCAATCCGCAATAAAAAATTTGTAAAGAACAAAATAAAAAATAAGATGTATCTGTAAATAAACTCTTATGAAAACAATAAGAGTTTATTCACCTATACAAAACGGGTTAATAGTTGTATAGCCATTAACAAAACAATAGTTTTATTACTTTACAAGGGAGGAAACATCCACTTACCGGTTTCAACTTCCTTAGGCAAGTTCATTATTACTAAAGTATTAGTTAAGTGATAATTTCAAATTGAGCTAGTAATTGGCATACGCATGAGCCACGAAAGCCTAAGATGCAGGTTCGAATCCTATACGAGACCTTATATTTTTTACTTTTCAATTATTAGTTCGATTTGAAATAATCATTTGGGCTTTGCATAAATGTGTAAGTTATTATTTCATGTTATATATAAAAATACTGCTATAAAAGGCCCCACGATTGGGCGTACCATTTTCATTATTATGAAATGCCCCACGATTAGGCGTACCATTTTCTCTGCTGTGCTATGCCCTTTGATTGGTGTCATTAATAATTTTAGCTAAAATTATTGCGAATGTTTCTTCCTTAATTTTGCTGTGAACCCTTTTTAATTTCCTATAATTTGTTCTGCCTAAGCTAGCTCAAAAACACAACATGCTCTACTTCACGGTAATAAAGATTGTTTAATCCCCTTTTCCTTCTACTACCTAACTGTTAAATTAATTTAAATGATGCAATCCAAACATTACACAATATACTGATCGATAATATGTACAGCTTTATGTAAATTCAAAATTTAGCCCTTGAATAGAACACACCAAATTTATACTTTCCTGAAAGCCAGCAAAAATATCTTTTAATTACTCTTGAGTACCTTTTAAACGTTTAAAGATGATTTCCCTATTTTTCAAATTGTCGAATGACTTTTTTGTTGACTCTTACAGATATATAATATATAACAAATATTAAAATTGAAACAGTGTTTAATTAATAAAAATTTTAAGATCTCTAACCTGCGTTTTCCTTGCTTGTCACTGGAATTGCCTAATATTATCTGTGATCAGCACCCCTTGATTGTTCTTTGCTTGATTGGCCAGAATAATGAATTAATGGTTGCTTGTATTTTTTCCCTGGAATTTCTGGAGTAACTTTGAGTATATTCACGTATATTTTATATTTCCATGTAAGTATTTAAAATAATTTAGCTCGACATATTTTCAGACGTATTGTTTAAATATGCATGTAGAGTATTTATTTACACGTACATTTAAATCTTTATTTTTCGGAGCCGTATTCGGATCCGTTTACTAAGAGCCCTAAATGGTTAAATATTAGTATAAAATTTAATTAATAGTTTACCTTGCGTTTAAGCGTAGAACGGCCATTTATCGTCGCACAAATTTGCACTTTCAATCTTTCACTTTTTAATAAATTAGTGACTTTTCACAAATTGTCACTGGTACGTAAATTTTTACTTTATATTGACATGGTCCGTGCCTTGTTGAGGATGGACTGCCCTTTTTCGAGTTTCCTATCGTATTTATAAGCTCTACTTATGCATGTTTTAATTGGTGTGCATCGCGTGTTTATTGATAAACGTATGCAATGTCCGCCTATCTCTGCAGAACCTCGTTATTTCTCAAATTCCCTGGTTTTAGTTGTACTTTCATTCAATCTCGCACATAGACATTCAATATATCATAGCATCTTCCTAGAATTTCCAAATATTTCTTTCATTTCGTTACGTATTTGTGTCGCTTATAGTCCAAAGCTTATCGTATAACGAACCGTCTGTTATGTATTTGTTATTAAAAATATGTTGGAATTCTCCGCAAATGTAATATTCCTAGTCACGTATTCATTTTCTAATATTGACGTATTAAAATGCGTTTACTTATTAATGCGTTGACATTTTTGAGGATATTCTCAGATAGCTAGAATACCAGGTTGTTGATCTTTCCCTATAATGTGTTTATATTGATGCAATTTGTTGCGTTTAGAACCTTATCTTTTACTCGTTTCTTGAACTTATAGCGTATTATAAGACGTATACATTATTATTTTAGCTAAATAGTATTTGATTATAAAAAAAAATGAGTTTCTTTCTTATGCATTAAATTAAATATAATTTATATACAGTGTACTGGCTATTGACCTTTTGTAAAATATTCGATTTACTCCTGTAATTGGTAGAATTATTTGATTTTCTTAACGTTAAAATTAATTACTTTCATTTTACAACCCCTATGACTTAATCTACCCTTAAACTACCCTCTTATTATAGCATTATATATATATATATATATATATATATATATAAAGACAATTCATTCCGTAGTTTATTTGAAGTGCTTAATAATGTCGTAAGGCGAGGAGTTACAATCAACGTAGCTGAAAAAAAATTAAAAATGAGATATTCTTCAAAGTAGTTGTACACGCATATGTAATCCGTACACTTGCTAAACCCATTATGTTACTATAAAGTGTGGAGTGGATAGACTATTATACATGATGTATTGAAAATGTTGTCCATCCCTTGTGCAACACACTATTATCCAACATGATTCTAAAGTTGAGGTTATAAGCGTATAAGTTGCGTATGTTGAATTTGTCTTTATAATATTGTCACAAAAATTTTGGTTCAATCGTATAAAAAGGTTTAAAGTTAAATAAAAAATTTGCCAAAATCAACTGTTTAATACAAATTTTAATAAAATAATGGATATTTTTAATCTTCGAGGAAACAGTAGCACATCTGGAAACTATAGAAGTACTGACTAACGCAAAATTTCGACGAAAGAAATGGAAGGCATAACTGGTCTTTGCGGTTCTTCAATTAAACAAATTTTTTAACAACAGAAGATTCTTTTGTGAATGTTGCTTCAAAATGTTTTATGACAAAACCAAGCAACTTCTTTAAGGAGCGGCTGTTATAATCAACCCAATATGCATTTTTATTTAATAAGAAAACTCATAAGTAAATTATAACTTAACAGCAATATCGTTTTTGAGTCAATGTGTGGGCAAGCATTATAGGAAATTGACTATTAGACTTAGTATTTTTATTGAATAGACTAAATGAAAAGGATTTCGTAGATATTTTTCGAACACTTTGAAAAATATTCTAGCTGAAACAAGGGATATGTGTTTACAATGAGATAGGGTCCTAAACCATTGCCATGCTAGTTAATACGTTCATTCTTCTGCTTTCATATATTCAGCTACCACTTTATTTAATTACGTTCACACTTCCTCTATTGTCGTTTATTCTAAATTTTAGTATGTTAGATTTGGAACGCCCAATTTAACTAGCTCTTATTTATACAGCAAATCCACCTTTTCACTTATTAGCTACGCGTTGTATATTCGAGTTGAAGAAGTTGTTACCGAATTAATTTAAAAGGCGTCCGTTTGATCTGTATCGCTTTTGCTTTGTGTTCCGTCCTAGCAAACACAACCTTCTCCACACAGTTTCTATAATTTATTTATATGAGCAATTTCACGAATATTCATTTTACTATTACTCCCATTCGTGTGATTGGTAGGTATGCATTGGACGATGAGTTAGACTGTGTCAAAGCTATACGCGGGTTGCGCGTTTTTACGAACCACATCAACGGATTCTAAGTATTACTGTTGTTTTCTGAGAGTGGATGACCATTTTCATCGCGTGTGGTTCATGGTAGTGTAGGAGTACGTAGTTAAGAGTTTGAAGACCTCACCCAACACCAACACAAAGTAAACTCCAAACTTTTTACGATCTACGCTTGTATCACATCGTATTAATACATTTACTCTAACCCTTAATAGAAAAACTTATTGTAAGTGTACGTATAATGTACCGAATACTGGTTTTAATATTTGTCTACAATACTCTATCGTACTAAATCTCTTCTCGTTAACAGTGATTGAGCATTGCGTATGTCAAGTGTATCATTATAAAGGTTTGCCAAAAAGTCGTTATGTTGATTCTTGTTAAACCTACAGTATATAGTTATTGTAGGGTACCTACATAATTGTGGTTCTGAGTGTATTGCGTTATAAGCAGCATCGTATAGACACTTCTTGTTTAAGTAGTAGCAGTCTCTAATGTCCTATACATCTGTCTTCTGTAGTACTGTGCCTGCAAAGCGTTCTGCTGTACCTTATATAATGTTGTGACATTAATCGGAAATGTTTATAATCATATTTCGCTTTTGAACGTTTATGTATTAGTAAATCCCACTAACAGGGTCACGATATTTTCCTTGGGTAATGTAATTTTTCGGTTACATGCATTTTTGATCTAAGCAAGGATTACTGTTGTATCTCATATTGTTCATACTCAAAGGTTATCAAATTTATTATGACGATTTTTAAGGTTAAATATAAGAGTATGATTACTTTGTACTATAACTCATTGGTTTAATATTTCATTTGTTTTGATTAATAATGAATAACTCTGACGTGTATACTACTAGTTAAAGGTTTAGTAAGATAATATTGCATGTGTTATATAGAAAAAACTATTCAAATAGTTTCAATTTGCAGTCTTAATTAATTGGTCAGAATTCTGCCGAAGATATCTCAAATCGTGTACGTAGGGAAGATAATTTTTTTATAGAGCACTTCGTCATTGCTCTTAAACAACCTAACATGCATGCTTGAGTATGTGCAGATAACCTTGAAGAAAATGTATCGATTTGACTAATGCGATTAGTTAATTACGTTAGGAATAAAGCCCTACCAAGTTGATTACTTTTAATTTTGGGAAAATTAATGTTTCAGCAGACAACTTTATGTTGGAATATGGCACGCCAAGTAATAATGTCCAACTCTTTTCCAAAATCCGAGAAGTCCCATACGACCTAGGTAGAACGAATTAAGTCCATAATATACTTACTTTTAGTTATGTTCGATGTACTTACCGTAGGAAATTACTTTAAGTACTGTTGATCAAACTTTTGAAACCTACAATAAATGTGAAAGAACGAATACTTTCTTATTTTAACGGTATAATCTTATAAACATACCCTCAATACGTTCTTCTCGTTAGTTTAGGAATTTAAAAGGTAATTTTGTTTGCCGAAAGCGTTTTTCATTAAGCTACGTAAATTTGAACATATTTGAACATATTTAGCTTTTTTGGTGTTTAGTGTTTAGGGAAAGCATAATCCCAATTTCCAAAAGCCTGGAAAATTACCCGTGTTTGTCCCGTCTTTAAGAGTAGAGAACCAAATATTATTGATAATTACAGACCGGTTTCTATTTTATGTGCTTTCGATAAAGTCTTTGAAATAATATTATACAATAAAGTCTATGAACATTTTAAACCATATGTTTCACCACATCAACACGGTTTTGTGCAAAAACGGTCAACAGAAAGCAATCTCTGCTGTTTTGTTCAATATGTATCCGAAGTACTAGATAGTCAAAGCCAGGACGACGTTATATATACAGATTTTTCAAAGGTGTTTGACAAAGCGAGTCATTCAATATTATTATCAACATTAGACGCTATTGGATTGTCGGATTCGTTAATATCGTCTTTTAAATCATATTTAACCGATAGAGATCTCAATATGAGCTATAATGGTTACACGTCTAGCTGCTGCATTCCAACTTCTGGTGTCCCTCAAGGGTCTAATCTTGGTCCCTTACTCTTCCTTATATTTATAAACAGTATTACTGAATCGATTAGTTGTGAAATATTAATGTTTGCTGATGACGTTAAAATATTCACTTCAAATTCATTCGAGAAGCACTTCCGTTCTTTGACGACTCTGCAGTGTCGATGCCGTTTCATGTTAGCCCTCGTTGATGGCTTATTACCCGTCTTCCCGTCCTTTTTCTTTCTACTGTTGTTCTAGTAACCGGTTCACTCCAGTGAGTGTGCATTTTCGAACTTGGTTACTTTCAATCTGCCCTGAAGAGCAAATACACGTGTTTCTTCTGATTTTCTGTACTTCCTTGGTAAGTGTCAAAACTGTTTGCTGTTTGGTTACATTATTGTTACTTCTACCCCTTTTCCATCTGTGGTTTGTTGTTTTTTTTACTGACCTTATTTTATCTTATCGCTTATGGTAACTAGTTTTGATGCTGATTGGATTACACGTAATTAGTACTGTCGTAGTCCACTCATTATCATTTGTTTTTCTTGTCCTAAGTTGCTGCTTTTGGGCCTAACCCAGAGCAGAAAATACCTTTTACGATAACGGCTTATGCACCAATTGCCGCACGTGTGGTGTACTAATTGAGAGTTTTAATCCCTTATTTTTAGAGATTTGCATGTAGAGATAATTTTGTATTGCGTGGTCACGTTAGGAAGCTCATGAACTTTGGTAATATTTAATATTTAAGTCACTGATATTTCCGTTTGACTGTGAGCGTGTACTACAATCTTAAGATCTTTTTTTTTGCTTTTTGTGATTTGTAAAACACTGAAAATATACTTAGGAGTTATTTCCTACATGATAATAATAAACCAAGCTTAAGTAATATGTTGTCCTTTTTTTGTGTACCTATAGGTTGGTAGATAGACATTCGTGCTGTCATGGTATACTATGGCCTACAGGATACAAATAGTTTCATTGTTAACCCTTGCTTATATTTGTCCTGCCCACCCCCAATCTACGACTACTGCTAAACGTCGGTTCTTTTTTTTTGTTACGGGTACCATTTTCGTTTTCAACATTTACTTTTCCTCCTGACCCATGGTTTTACCGTAACAAACCCTTATAACCACCCTTTCTACTGAGCTAGTTTGCAACAATCCTTATTAGTGCAGTCGAAGTTTTCGGTGCTTTATCGAAACAGAATTTTTAGCGCGTACTTCACAAGACGACTCCTTGACTTAGTTGGTTTGTATTTGAATACTAAGCTTAATGTTCCGGGTACGATACACGACACGGAAAACTTGAAAAGTGTTAGACGAGCATTTTTCACAAAAAGATGCCCTCGTTCGGATAAGAGATAAAAAGTAGGTTCCGGGTGCGAGTGTTATCGCGCACGTTAAAGTGCTTGAAACAGCAAAGGTTCGGCAAAATTCAAAATTTCTAAGAAGAAAACCTCGCTTTCTGACTAATGCTGGTGGAGTATTGGAAAATCAAATGCAGGGATACTTCACCGAGTTTCTCTGTGGATTACCGGTTAGATATTCTAGAATCAAAGTTTTACGTAACAATGTTTAGATTTAGGTTTCAGAAAGTCATTAATTTTAGCTAATGTTTAGACTATTTCTAGTGTTAGTTGTACCCGTGGCGCACTGATACTGCTTTGTAGCAATATAGCGGCGTATTGAGATTAAGTTGTGGCCTTATTACAAGCTTGTCTTACACTACTTTTAAATATGTGGTACGGAAGAAAAGAAAAACAGAATTTGAATTTAGTAATTGTTAAATAAACGAAACATAAAAAAAATATTCTTTTTAATTCTGCGCCGCGAATTTATTTCATTTTTTTGTGCGAGTTTTCTTAGTCACCCCTCTTCAATCTTAGACTAGAATTAGCTACGGCATCCTGTTAGTTTCTTGCGGTAGTTTGCGGGGATATAAATACATTGGTCTGCGTAGATTTCTGTTGCATAGTGTTCAATAGTGGTTAAACTAACACTTTCCAAAAACTGGATTGCTGCAAAGTGTTGCTATTAGTTGACCAGCCAGAACAAAAAAGACCTCCTAGATTTTTTCCTCCGGGCATATGTAAAAATCCAATATCCAGAGAACACCCGTAGAAAAAGAAGATGTTTTAAGAGAGAAGATACGACAGCCAGTGATCTTAGAAAATGTACAAAACAATGTTCATAAAGCACCGGCCTTCTTAAATGCTCAAGGTCAAAATATTGAACAATTTTTATAACTGGCGCATGAGGTTGTTAATTCCGGTTTTTATTGATTAGTAAAACTATCATTTCTAACTTTGTTCTCTAATTTCTTATACTTAAAACTTCAATACTTTTAATTGAAATATTTAATACTTTTACTGCAATCGACTTCGTACTCAATAGGGAGCAACGAAGTAGTCTTATAATGGTGAACACCGTTATTGAGACACCCTGTGCAAGTATTAATAGACTACCACAGCTGTTAAGGTTTGAAGTTCGATTTCCATTGAGCCAAATATTTTGGGATATTTGTTGTATTACTACTTTATAGATACTTGTCACAAGAATACTTTTGCTATATTAAACCCCAACAATTTTCAAGTAAACGTTTCCAATAAATAACTCTATCAAGTGTAACATATTAAAAGTCCTGCACACATTTTTGTATATAATTATCATACAGCTACATTAAATTATGCAGAATTGGTTTCACATTTTGTATTATATATTAAACGGTTGATATAGATATTAATATTATTGCAATATCCTTCATTATTGTGTATTTTGTCATTAGTAATTGGTATTTCGCTATTGGCTCTTATTTCTATTGCGTCGTAACTCAGGTGAATTTCAAACAACGCATTCAACATTGTCACTTTAGAGATATACGTCCTATAGGTTAGCGCGGCGCACGAAGTCAGGAAGAATCAATAAAGCGATATTAAAGAAGATGTAGGAAGACACTACAATTTTGTTTGATCAGACACTCGAAAAGTGAGATAAAATATTTTGCAAACGAATGGCATGGTGAAGGCGGATAGTATTTCGGAGAGGCAGCTTTTAGAGGACAGTAGTGTCGCTTGGTGAAAAATAGACATGGATATTAGAGTATTTTATTTGAACAGTTGGAATGGGTGTTTAAGTGGGGATAAAAATGACGTAATATGAAGCGTCGTTACGAATCAGTAACATACTGTAATAATAGTGTATTCTTTTTTAGCTTCGTGGGTACACAAAGTATCAGATGGGGATCATTGTGTAACAAAATGTGTTACGCTATATCTTTGGCTGTAATATTGTTTGTGTCAGCAACTGCTTTTCCGCAATATTAAAAAAAATAGAACCTGTAAAATGTTATAACCAGCTGTATGGTTATTTGTTACGAGTGCATCGATGGGAATAAAAAACTTCCATCACAAAAATGATTAAAATGTTGAACTAAGTATTAACTTCTGGCTATCTGGACGGATCCAGTTAGAAACTAATGTAATTTTGTATATGAAACCCAGCTAATTTATAGTTTAAAATCACCTAGAGAAATTTCTAAAAAGTTATCTTAAATAAAACTTCCACGATGTAGCTACTTGAAGCAGATTTTTATTCCTATTAAAGCTAGAACGAATTAATTTTCACAAAAGGTGTCCAGAAAAACTTTTCTGTTTATTACCCAGATGCTAAATTTTATTTTTGTTAATGTTTATTACAATTAGAATGATTTTTTTCAATATGCGTTTAAAAACACTTTGCTGTTTATTACCCAGATGATAAATTTTATTATAGTACAAACAATATGTTTTGTTATGAATTACCTTATTTGTGATTCAAACAAGCCAGGCTGCCCGGTTGGTCTTCAAACATAAATTTTTTTGTAAATAACTTAAATAGTTTTGTATATCGTAGTAATTGAGTAACTGTTGATCTCCAAGACTGTTGATTTTGAAATGCTTAGGAGTAATACTCTAGAAAACATTATATTTTTCACTGCAAATATCTTATGCTTTTATTAGTTTTAAAGATTTTTGAAAGTACAAATACACATTTATTGTGAGGACATAAATGGTGTTCTCTGCGTGATAATTTAGTTGTTTTGTTTTATTTTTCAGGTTTAACTTGATATGCTTTTGCGTGTACTCAAGTCGTGGGTCCATTGATAAGGTACGTCACTAGTGAACATTTTTTTTATCATACCATAAGGTTTCTGGATTATGGTTTCTCCTTTGTTGGTATTTTCATAAACGCAGTGGCGCCTAAAATTTTTTTTGGTCAACAAAATCGCCCATGACCTCAATTCATGCCTGTCCGCATAAGGTAATTCTTAAGCTTAGCCCGCAAGTAGTAAGTGTCCCTATAATTTTTGCAGCCACCCTTTAGCTTTCATACTTAGGCTCATCTCTGTGTGTCTATATTAACGTTTGACGTCTTGGGTCAAAACTTGTAAAACAACAATAACTGCAACTAGCATCAGGATAAACAACGTTTATTATTCATGATAGTATTTAGTAAGAGCAACCGTGCAGTGTAAAAGATAGTTATTTTATTTGTATTTATTTGAATCCACTTCAAGGTTATAAGACTATCTTAGCAATGGAATGCGTAATTAATTTCACGGAAGTTTATCTATATCAGGCGTACTTGACCTGTATCAAGCCATTAAATCCCAAAAGTGCTGTACCACAGCCTTATTTTTGAATTTTTTTAAAATTTTAGCAGGAAAGTTTTACTATTTTGGACAAATTAACTAACCTTTGCATACTCTTTTGTAAATAAAAATTTAATTTGCTTTCCTGTATAAATATTTGAAATATTGGAAATAGCTTATGTTGGTAGTTCTGTTAAATTAAATAAGAGTTACAGACAAGGGTACGCCAACTCACCATTGGGTTTTGTATCATGGGCGTAAAACTCCTCGCATAAGCTCATTGCTGATTCAAAGCCGTCGTGGTCGACACATTATTATTTACAGATTGTAGGTTTTTTCCGTTCTGAACAAACCTGCACCTTGGCGAAGTTCTAGAATGCTAGAACGGGTAGAATGGCTTGCTTGTTTTAGTGAACTAAAGAGCGATTTAACCAAGTTAATGGGGCCTTTAGTGAGAAACCCGCCAAAAGCAAATCTTCGAAAGAGGGAAGCCGCATATTCGGTACTTGGAGTGACGGATACTTTAGACGTCGGTATAGCATTCTAAGACACATCACTGCGAAGTGGAAAGTAACAGGAAATCACCACATTACCTCCCATGAACACAGCATTCCAAAAACGTTTTTCAAAAGAATGACATCTTTTGTTAGGGTTTGGTCCTCCATTCGGATCTCCGGGAGGGACTTTTTCGGAGGATGCGATCGGCTAGTTTAAAAAAGAAACCGGAACATTTTGCGACTCGAGGCGTGAAACATTAGAGGCATGGAGCCTGTTACGTTTGAAATCTCTGGGTATCTCGCCTGTCTCATACACATAGCTTACAAGTTAAAAGAGACGTTCTGTTACTGCATGTCCAGCGGCTTTTAGAGTTTCTGCTTGCACCTTATCTGTACTCGGCGCCTTACCATTTTTCAGATCCTTTATTGCTAATTCAAACTCATTTCTAAGTATAGGATATCCAAAGTCATCATTTTCAATGTCTGATTCCTGTTCTAATGCTGTTAGTTCCTCTTCTGCATATAAATTACCTATATATTCTTGCCCTCTAATAACTTTCTCTACATTTTTTATAACGACGTTTTCTCCCGCGTCCCTTATATCTTTGCTATATGGTTTTATATCCCTAAAATTCACTCCAATTAATTTGTATGCTTCGTCTGTCTTTCCTACTTCCATCTTAGTTTGTACCTTTTTGCACTTTTCATCAATCCATTGTTCTTCAGTTTTCCTGCATTTTCGAATAATTTCCCATTTTATGACTTTGTATCTCTGTCTTCCTGTTTCGTTAGATCTATTTTTGTATTTTAGTCTTTCCTCTATTAAATTCAAAATATACTTTGTTTTGACTAGGCGCTTGTTGTATTTGCTTTTTCGAGACGGCTCTGTGGCTTAGTGGTATGTGTGTGACTACTACGCCCAAGCTCCGGGGTTCCAATCCCGATGCGGTCCGATTGAAAAATGTTAAGCGAGCAATTTTTACAAATATACACCCTCGTTCGGATGAGAGATAAAATAGAGGTCCCGTGTGTGAGTGTTGTCACGCACGTTAAAGATCCCTACCTTGCTTGGAACAGCAAGGGTTCGGTAAAATTCCAAATTGTCCAGGTAAGAAAAAACTTGCATCCTGGCCAATGTAGTACCTTTGGGTAGAGCATTGGAAAATCACATGTAAAGACTTTGTTGATCCCTACTATGTCTACTGGTAACCTATCCATTCCTATTTTCAGGTTCTCTAGCTTACCTACTTGCTTCATACTTCTGACTTATGACGCTCCGACTCGTAGAATGTCCACGAATCTTTTTTTATATTTTCTAACAAGGATTAGGTAAGAATTATTTTTAAGTAACTTGCGGAATTCTTTTTTGTATGAACTAAAACTGTGAACTGTTTTATAAATTATTTTGTATGAAAAGAAAATGTTTTTGAATTTATAGACGTTTCCTGAGGTTGCTGTAACTCATTTCACTTCGTAAATTCCACAATATAATTTTCGTTCGGCTAACCGGGTAAAGCAAAGAAAAAGGAAGGTAAGATAGTAATTTCAAGTTTTTCATTGCTGTACCTAATTGACGACAATAAAATGGGCAAACCCCATCTTAAAGTCGCAACACGGCAGTATGTGTCTCTATGTATGTGTCTCTAAATAAACTAAGATAAATTTTAAATTTCACGCAATTGGTTTTGTTATGCCTCGACTAGCTCAGTTCAACCCTACACAGAGTGTACGACGATACGATAACAGAGAAGTTTTACCCTCCCCCACTCCTTTTTTTTTCTCTAACACTTTCTTTTTGAATAAGATAAACGAAATTAATCAAAATTAATATAATAACCAAAATTATGTATAATTTGTAGCTCTATAATATTATTCGCTTAGTTGATAAAACCCCCGAATCAAAGTAACAATATAAATCGTTTTGTCCTCAAATTATAACTCTCTTTAATCAGTTTAAAGTCAGCAAAAATAACTGTGTATACTACTTGAAGTACGTTTGAACGTTCAATGATCTTCTTTCCCTTTGACGTTATTTTCGTACCAATAAAATTTTTGATGATTCTTATATAAATATTTCAGTACATGCAAAAATCAAAATGTTCCAAAAGGAAATAATGCCTTATACTATTAAGGAATACTTTTATCTCTGACCTGTTGTTTTTCCTTGTGCGTCTCTGTGTGCCCCAATTCTTAGAACTGCAACTGCGTGCTGTTGACCAGTGTCCTTGAATTGTTTTCAGTTTCTTATTGATTTTGTTTGGTAGTTGCTTATATAATTGCGTAGTACAGTTTGGTTAAACTCTTAATTTAATTCTTGGTGGATCCTTAGATCAATGCTTATTTTAACGCTTAGATAGATTCTTAAATCGACTCTCAGATAAGTTCTTGGGTATATTCTCAAATATATTCTCAGATAGACGCTTGAATAAGTTCTTCGAGCCCTAAGTAAATAAATATTAAAATTAGGTTTAATTAAAATTTTTGACTTACGTTTTTAACTATTAAACGGCGAATTTTTGTTGTATATTTGCACTTGAACTATTTTCACTTAAATTATTATTTAATATGATATTTTAACTTCGCGTGTTATCTTTATTCAAGGCAGTACGGAACGTGCCTTAGTTGTTGAAAGACTAATTTGTTTATCAGCTCGTGAGCTATTTAAAGGCCCGTCTATCACCTGTTATAATTAGTTTACCCAGTTTACTTTGTTGATTGAGGTGTTGCACTTTGTCTTATCGCGTCAGCCTTCGGATTTCCATGTAGTTACCATGTCAATTTCTCGTTTCAATGCTGTAGCACATCACGTAAACTTCTAGCTTTATATTGTGGATTTTGTTTGGCTATGGCTCATTGAACTTTCCCAAGTCACGTATTTCTATTTTGTAAAAGAATATATAAGTTTAAATTGCACGTAGCCAACCGTATGCTTTCTTTATTTGTTTTCCTAATCTGTTTGGGTTTTGTGTTAATTTCACATAAAGATCACGTAGGCAAATTTTATAATGCGTAAATTGAATGCGTTTGTTTACTTTCTGCGTCTATGAAACATGTTTGTTTTGATAGATCTGTATATTGGGAGCATTCTTGTTTATTTTGTTTATTTATTTAAAGTTATTGCATGCATTACTGTTTTAAAATGAATTGATGGCGCACAAAATTATTTATCTTACTGAATGCGATTAAATCTATGAACAAATGAGCTTCCCTTCATTGAATATAGTTAATTGTAAATTTTATACACTGTTTAATATTTGCTTTTTGCATAATTGGCGAATTTCGTACTTTTTATGATTGAAATGTTGGTCCCCTAGTCGCACTATTGCTTCTAAAATCCTCTCCTCGTCGTTCCCAATTCGGTCGAAAATTCTTATTATAGTCAGGCCGTCTCGCAAAATTCTGTGTCCTGTTGTCAAACCTAACCGTGTTAATGTACCGTTCCCGTATCTCTCTTGTCAGTCCTACACATACATCGTCATATCTCTGTAAATACTCTAAAAAGGTCTCCCGTTCTGTGATATTTTGTAAGGCTACGTGTTGTCTAATTTCCAGTTCAAAATGTCGTGATAAGTACTTGATTATCTGTCTGTCCGTCAATGGTGGATTCAGTTGTTTGGCCACACTGTATTTTCGGATGGCATATTGCTCCCTAGATCCTGCAATCTCTCCCTTAAATTTTCCTGTAATCAAGTCGTCCCTAATCTGATCCTGTTTGTGATCACTCCAGTAGTGTTGTAAAAATTTGTTTTCAAAGTCCTGATATGTGTCTATGTCCTGTCCTATTAAATTGTACCATGCTTCCGCGTTGTCTTTCAATAAAGCCTTTATCGTATTCAGTTTAGTCTGTTCGTCAAATAAATTTCCCACTAGATTTCTTACACTATTAATAAAAATTTGTGGATTTACCCTGTTATCGCCATAAAACTTCATGTGTTGGTCCAATGATACTCCACCTGTATAAAATCTGGGACCATCCCCCGTTAAACTTGACATGTTGTATTTAATACTACTAACTTCGCGTTCTACCCTGCCTAACTGATCCCTACATGAGTCCGTTACTTCAGTCATTTTTACATTTATTTCTTCTTCACAAAAAATGCGTACTTCGGACCTTAAATGCCCCATTTCCTGTCGAAGACCTGTAATATCCCGCTCATTTTTATCAACCCTATTTTCAACTTTCCCCATCTTTACGGTAAGACTATTTTTAAATTCTGTAAATTCTCTCGTCGATTTTTCTTTTTTATCCCCTAATTCCTGATTTAATTGGTCAAATTTCTTATTCGATTCGTCACTCATTTGCTCAAATCTACGATTCGATTCCTCCCTTGCTCTATTCGATTCATCGCTCATCCTCTCCAGCATTCTCATTATCATCTCGTTTCCTTGATCCCCTGATTCCGTCCTCGACTGATCTCTACTGCCTCCAGCTTCTTCCATTTTAGAATTTTTCTCACACAATGCACTATCGTCACTTCCAATTTCCACTCCTTGACTCCTTAACCACTCCTTTCTCTGCATACGTTCAAATCACTCACACACTCTCTAAAATACTCCTAAATTTATACACACACAGAAACTCTCTCTCTCAGATCGCCAGTTTCCTGGAATAAAATCACAAAAATTTTATTTGAAACTCGAGCCTCACTTTTGGGTCGCCAAGAATGCTGTGAATCCTCTCATATCTGCAGGAACTGGCCCTTTCAACAAAAAAAAAACATTCGAGCCCCACAGATTGGACGTCAAGAATGCTGTGAAATGTACAAAAAGCTATTAAATTACCTGGTCCGTTGACTTTCTTCTGTTAATCGCCTCTTTACTCTTTTACGCCTCGGCTGCTCACCTAGTTAAACTTTCATCCTCAATCATAAAAAAACAAACACATTCCTATCACAAACACCAACGTTAACTCTATTTACATCAATATTCACAATACATTAAAATTTCAAATTTAAAATTCAGCATAAATTTCAGTATCAGAAAATTTCAAGATTAAATTTGTTATCATTTTAATGTGCATCCAGAATTAAAGTCCTTGTAGGATGCCTACTAATTAATATAACAATATATGCAGACCTGAGTCTGAGTACAAAGGGAGCATCTCCCACCCTTTTACGTTAATTAACCAGGTTCGTCTAATTGAGCTCAAAGACATACCCAAATTTTCTTCATAATCAAGAACATAAACTGCTAAATACTCCTTTCTACTTAAACAAGAAAATTTCACCTTAAAATTAAAAATTTGTTGTTTGTACAAATTCACTACTGTCCATTTTAAGCAAATAAATTATAAACTTATTCAACACACCCCAAAACATCAAAAATCGAACAACAAAGCATAAGTTACCTGAAGGTTAATGCACTCGTGGCTCCAATGTACATCGTCCTCTGTTAATCACACCATTCCAACTGGGTTATGTTTAGGTCCTCGGATTACTGGTCGTCTTTAAAATTTTCTACACCACCATTCATCTAAAGTTGTTTCAGTGCTTTTCCGGAACTCATCTGTGTATATCTGTATCTTGTTTTGTGGATCTAGTCACGCTTACGAATCATTTAATTATTAACACCCCCGAAAAATAGCAAAGAAATTCATACTTCTTTCACGCTATACGCCAAAACTGCCTACTTTTGTGTATTCATTTGTCGTTGCAAATTTGAATAATTGGTACAGTGATACTAGACTTTATTACCTTGCATCTTCTTTTCTAAGTGCACTAAATTACTGTCATCGTAGTACGTAAAGAGTAAACTGTTTTAAAGTATTAAATAATCACCAAAATATACGAGCAAACTGTTTAAATTATTCAATCAAAATCGAAAAACTAAGAGAGAGAAACTCATATTAACACGGGTATATATAATAGCTAGCCTGTGCGTCGGTATTGTCCCGCAAACGTACAATTTCCAGAATTTCGTCATTCTATGTTCCCTTTTCGATCGCTCGGCACAGCTTCCACAAAATTTGCACACGTCCAAGTTTAAAATCTATGAAATTTCGACACGGCTCGCAACGTCTGAGAATAACTAATTAATTTTTATACAGAAATGTTATTTTTACCTCTCATGTTTGCCTCTTATTTTCAACCAATCGCAACCCAGTGACGTTGCTCATATCACGCCTTTTACTATATGTGTCTCTGTCTTGCGCATATTATCTGTCTCTATCTACCCTGTTCTGAGTGGTACAAATCGATATTCTTTAGTATCGGTTATTTTCAATCCACGTGGGCTGTGAAATAACCCACCTTATTAGCATTTCTCGTGAATATTAAGCGACGGTTTCTCCAACATTCTCTGTAACCATTCGTTATCTGCAAAATTTACGCAGAACGAGACTTTTAAAAATACGCAGGTGTTCAATCGTCTTACTTCTAACTAACACTTCTACGATTTGAATATTATTGGGTTTTTACAAGCTTTTATGCATATTATATGTTACTAATGGTTCAATTAACTCCAATTAAAATAATTCCCTTTAATTTTTAGTGAATCCTAATTAAATATTCAATTATTATTTGTACATTTTGTTTATTACCGGTTACTTAAACTTGAATTAATTAATATAAATTTTGCACGTAATTTCCATGTGTTTCTTTACTTGGAATAATTAAACTACACGTTGAGCATTTTAATACTGCTTCTTTTTATAGAAAGCGTCTTGTAAATAATTTAAATCTCTTATTTTTAATGAAACGAATGAATTTTTATGCTCCACGGTTTTTTTAATAAAGCGTATTATCTAATAAAATTCCTTATACACGGTGATTAAAATTCTTTGATGTAATTAATTAATTTTCTACCCTGGTCTAAATACAAGTAATATATATATATATTTGTATGCCAAAATTGCAATTCGTGTTTGCATCTAGAGTGCATTGGAAAATTTTATACGCGTTAATAATAAATGTTAGCTTTTAGTTTGTTCTCTTCTAGATAATCCCAAAAAAGGTGCGTTCATGCATCCCATGTAAATAATTACAAAATAATTTTGGTTTTTCGTGTTTGTAGTTTTCTGTAATATCGAGTCCTGTTTAGGTATGTACGAAAGAAATCCGAAAATGAAGAGTGTTTTAGTGCTCAAGATTTAATGAGTAAAATGGTGTGAGCGTGACTATGCGATAAAGTGCGTAAATGTATCTTCTTCCTATTTGCGCGCGTACCTGTAACCAGTGTGCGTGTACCATTGGTCCCCTCGACCCTGTCCAAGTGTACGTACACATGTGTGCGTAAAGCCATGCGTGAATTAATGCTTGTACGCTTGCGTGTGTATGTGTGTTTGTGTATGTGCGTCATGATAATAGCGGGTGGGAGTCTGCTTGACTGCATATTAGTTTGGTTGCTTGTGTAAGCGGCGGCTTGAATTCTTAATGAATAGGCACAATCCAGCGGTTCTGCGTGTGGAAGAACGTGCAACCACGTACGTGTGTACCTGTTTAAAACTGCGTTTGCAGGTGTGCAGGTGTACGTTTGTAGCACGCGTGCTAGTTTTTGTAGTACTAGCCTACATTCGTACTTTCGTACCGTTTTCTACGTTGCTGCAAGCGTGTTTACTAATAGATATTTACGTGGGCGTTTTTATGTTGTTATAGACCTCTGCGTATGAATTCGTGTTTCCATCAACCTGCGCGAGTTTGAGTTGTGTATGTACGTACATGTTGAGGTACGCGGTTGCGTCCTTGCATTTATACGTGGGTGGATGCGTGTGTGCATGCTTACTTGCATGCATGCGCGTGTATGGGCGTGGATTTGTAGAGCGCGATTGCGAGTGAATTTGTGCACGTGTGCACCCGGGTAAATGTAAAGGCGTATATTTAGGCACACGTGCTACGTGTGTGTCTGAATGCGTAAGTACTTACATACATACTTTCGTGCATGAATGTGTGCTTATGTGCGAGTGAATACATACA
Source organism: Platerodrilus igneus (assembly GCA_036346225.1). Taxonomy (NCBI): domain Eukaryota; kingdom Metazoa; phylum Arthropoda; class Insecta; order Coleoptera; family Lycidae; genus Platerodrilus; species Platerodrilus igneus. The sequence continues at coordinate 4,904,284 of JARFIW010000910.1, forward strand.
TGCGTGCCTACAATCAAGCACGTATTCGTTCATGTGTGTCTGTATTTACGTTTTAGTGTGTGTATACACAGATGCACCAATATATGCTAGTAACAGTAAAAAACTATAAGTAGTGTGGATATCAGAGATTGCTAAAGGTTGTAAGAGTTTATTCTTAGAAATGCTTCCTCTTAATAGTGACATTATTTTGTATTTTGTTTAAACCAGTTTAAACCTATATAGCGCCGTCATACTGTTTTCAACAATAGAATGTCTTTAATTGTATTGGAACCGTCAACACACCTATTTCTCAAACGATAACCAGTTGCAGAAAGCAAAATAATATTGATAATCATGTAACATAACTATGGTTTATATGGACTCGATTAGGTAAAATTTCTTAGTGTTTAAGCAACTATTTTCAATGTATTTAAATAGTAATCAAAAAGTAATTTATAGAGCTTTCATAATCGATTTCCCGATTCGTGTAATTTTGTGTCAATATTAAGCTTGCTCAATTGTTTTCAGGTTTTCTCTGATTGAAGATTTTCTGTCCTACTTCTTTACTATGGACTGCTATTGGTTTAATTTAAGAAAATATACAAAATATTGCAGTAGTTTATATTAGGCAGTGCCTCGGAAAGGAATAAATGCATTAATTTTTTGCATTTAGCATTATGGATTTCGTATATGTCAAAAACCGAAGAGTATTATATGATAGCAATGTAGAAAGTTCATTTAAATTTATCATTGTAAAAGTATTTACCTGATTTACGTCCTTCTAGTAAATTTCTTATAACAAGGCAGTAGCCTCTGTTTACACTTATTTGGTTCCATAACGATCGAGCTTTACCACTAACAAATTGCTTTCACCGGAGGCAGGGTTCAGTATAACTAACATTGAATACTTAATATCTTGACAATGTACATAGTGTATACCTATAATATCCTATCAAAGCTGTAATCTATACAGTATTATCTAGCTATACGCATTACAACGGTAGGAAAGTTGCGTGATCGTCATTTGCATACTACTGATAAACCAATTTAATATTAGGCATTACGTACCTATTGTAATAGCACCCCTGAATAGTTTATACGCACTATCATCTACATTGTATATTATGTAATTACAAAACTAATTTCTAACTTTGTTATTAATATGAGAGGAAGTTTAAAACTAATTGATGTCAACATATAAATACTGTACGTTACACACTTCCTACAACGTATTACGTGTCAACGAAAAATGCAAGCAGACAAGCTGTTATATCTTTATTTTTTTTTCATGTGTGTAATTGTATTAACTGAATTAACCCAAGATGTCTATCAGAGATTGTCACAAATAATTATGAACTAGTGAAAGTTTCATATTGAGTTACTGCTGTGTATTTATAAGTGACAGTCCATGTACCGATTATTGCCACTAGTAATTCTTTGAATAAAGAAGTTTAACGAATATTATGCTTTCCGGTAGCATAAGTTGTGAGAAAACATTACAAATCAAAACCACCTGATCAATGACGACTGCATCGCAAGGGTAACGAAGTATAGTAATAAAAGTATCGTAGATCGTACAGCAATTAGATGAAATAAGACCATGAGCATTATAATGTACTATTTCAAGGAGTCGGACTTTTTCCTAAAGAACAAGGAAAATACGCCCTCATACGTACGCATGCATTATCGCACGAGCACTAACATGCAATGTTGGAAGTGACACTGGACAAAAACTCAATTACAATCACCATAACACCAAAACATGTAACAACGTGACTCAAGTAATGTAAGCCATTGCCAGCTTGGCACAACACAACTATAAAATACCACTACACAACGTGCGCCTGTAACTTGGCAGTGTGCTGACGACGATGTGTTGTGCTCCGCGAGTGTATGTGCACACCGAATAACATTACTGAAACCAAGGCAAACAGTTAACAGAACGCAAACGGGCACACTAATTCGACTGACAGGTACCTACAGGGTGACCGCCACTGATGCTCTATCCGTGATTACCGGGATAATGTCGCTAGATCTGATAACAAGAGAAACAGCGGCAATGTTCCACCTTCGTAAAAATCGACTGTAGAAAGTAGAAGAAATGCCACGATCTCCAGCAAACGCAAAGAAGCGAATATAGAAAGCGATCCTCTCCGAATGGCAAAATAGATGGGACAATAGCACAACTGGGCGACGAACATACAAATGGATATCGGATATAAGACACAGACTAGAGACCGAACACATACAACTAAACCAAAGTTTAATTCATTTACTGACGGGCCACGGGTCATAACTGGCATATACATATCGGATACACTTGACAAATGTAGGACAAGGGTAGGAAACAAAAAAGGCTCTTTAACGATTTACTAGAAAATCATCGTAAATGATTTATTACAACTTATACTGAATGTAAAAAAATTAGTTATTCACAGTTTGTAAGTATCGTCCGTTTTGGATTTTTATACCTAATACTAGAACAAGAGATACGTGCTTATGTGTTTTACATGAAAACATCCTCTTAATGTTGCGATTATCAAACATAATACATGTTTCGTTCCCAAATCAGTTTTCTAAGAAACTTTCTTGTGAAAGAACATTGGCAGAAAGTTGTTCAGATCGCACATGTCACAAGTGTAAGACTAAGGATATTATTAATAATGACTACCATTCATAAGAAGTTGTATCGTATAAATAATGGAAAACCCAAAAGGTAAATATTCTGATTAAAGGAGTAGAAAAACAAATAAAAAAACTGTTAAAAAGGACGTGCAATCTATCGCAAATTACATAGTAAACAAAAAAAAAAGTTTACCAAAGTTTATGATTCATGTTCGAAATATAACATTCTAGTATCAAGTCATCCATGCCTTAAAGAAAAAGCTCACTCGCAAAGAAATTTTAGTTCATATGGATTTCTCCGAAAATTATAATTGCAAATTCGGAACGGAAATTCAGTCTGCTTACTTGAGAGCTTCGAAATCGCTAGTGTTTCTCCATAGTATTATTGTTTACCACAAAACCATTTTGGAAGAAAAACTCAGACATAGAAAGTTTTGTACAGTTTCCGCAAATTTGTAACATGACCCGTGTGTAATATGTACAAATTTAAAACCAGTATTTTCTAAAAAATTAAAGACAAAATACCTGAAATTAATATGGTTCATTTCCTGAGAGATGGACCGACAACACAGTACAAAAGCAAAATTATGTTTTACCTGTTATCAACTGTAAGTAGAAAAATGTTAGTGCAGACCAAGTTCATTGACACTGTAGTAAAAATGGTCATGGAAAGGGAGTACCCGATGAACTTGTGGATGAATTAGAAAGATGACAGATGTTGCTATAGCTTGTGGTAAAGATGTATCATGATTTAATGAATTAACTTTAGTATTACAACTGCACCGTAAAATTCAAATTGAAAAAATTAACGAATAACAAATTTTATATTTGACAACTTAGCACCTGACAAATTACAGGCATTTAAAGGTATAATGAAGATCAGACAATTATTTGGGTCTAAACTTGATCCCAACATTCTATAACTTCGTTATCTGAGCTGCTTAAAATGTTTACATCCCTTGAACATTATGGTCTTGGTAGTCTGCTTTTCAAAATTGTTGAAGGTGAGAAAGCAAGATCAAAGTCGTTAATTAATTTAGGTAGGCTAAGATACTCCGATGTATATTCATGAGAATTTTCAAATGGCAAACAAACGGAGAACAACGTAAATACTGGACAAATATTAAATAAAGTCTATGATAAATATATCGTTCAGTTTTTGGGGAAAAGAAGAAAGAAGCATTATATAGGTAAAGTAGTATCAGAAGCTGATGGCGAATATTTAGTTGATTTTTCACGACGAAAGACTAATGTCAACTTTGTTTTTCTCAATGAACGCGACATAAATTCAGTTCCAGAAAGTAACATTGTTCTTATTTTTGAAAACAAAAAAAAACATGAAAATCAGTACTTTTTAACTTGCAAGAATTTAAAAATAGGAAAAATTTAAGATAGCACTGCTTATAACAAAAATTGTGTTTTATTATATCTATCATTTGAAGTGACTGCACAAATTGTTTTTGTTTTGTTCTACGTTCTGTCAATTAATATGTTTTATATTGCATATTGCCTGGTAAGACTATCTTATATATTGTGTTAAGTCGGGGCGTGTAATTGATTTTTATATTTATTAAACTTCTTTAATGTTCTTTAGTATATAAACAGAGAATAATTATCTTAACCTGTTACTTAAAATAAAAATACAAAACCTCCAATTTGTATTTTAATAAACGAAGAAATTACTTTTTGAATCCCTACTGAAATTTATTTAAAATTTTTTATTATTTAACTACCCACTTTGATCATTTATTTAAATAAAAGTTAAAATTTTGCCGATGTTTTAGTGTCCATCAATTCCGTTACTGCTTCTATCATTTCCTTATCATTATCTTTCTTTAAATTTGCATAAATATTTAAAAAGACAAAATTAAGTTTGATTATAAGTCTAAACAATTGTTTTAAGCTATACTGTTAATACCAAACACTGTTTTTGTTGTATTTCTTCATCTATCTCTTTAAAATATCTAAACACTAAATTTGTCATTTTTTGAGCATGATCCCTATAAGTTCGCTTTTATGGATTCCATAATTGTATAACCGATAATGGTAAATTAAAAAGAAATCGTATGTATTATAATAAATTACATTTTAATAATTTAAAACCTATTTTATACTACTAACGCATAATTCCTTCTTGGTTTAGAAGCATACTGCGAATCCCTCAATACGGTTTTTAGGTAATACTTTCCCAGGAAGTCATCTACCATCAGTCGTTGTTGCACGTAGCGGGATGGCGTTTTCGAAGTCTTCACTTTGTATTTAAATTTCAGTAATGGTAGAAGTTTTACGACTTTGTTAGCATTTCTGAACGGAAACCTGATGGGCTGTAATAATAGCGTGGGTTGTTTTCTTTAAACAAATTGCTACCAAGGATACTGATGTTTAAAACTTATTCTTTTAATAATTTAGTTATAAAAATGCAAAATCTTTAAATTAACGATGCGAACAGTCGATCACCTGGGAATGGGTTCTGTTCTGAAATTAGACATGACATCAGCACCAATGTTGAGACTTTTTCAAAACCGGAACATAATGAGCAAGATTTGGAAGAAAATCTGAAAATTATCTCCGCAGCTAACTGAATACATGGCGGGATTAGGCTATATTCAAAATAGCCTTGTTTATGCAGTTCATTACGAAGAATGTTGTAATAAAGGGAAGTTCTAGAGAGAGACAAAATAATAAGGTTAGTTAGTATCTATAGAATTTGGTTTTCTTGAAAAGTCGATAATAAACAAATTGGGCCGACGTATATGCGGAGACACATTAGAAGTAGCGCTAAGAAGCATTCTACGGATCAATTAATTGCATTTCAAATAGCGACTATATTTAACTCTGCTACACAGGTGTTTACTAAACTAATAGGTAGTAATGCAGTTCATGTTCAGATGTTTGCACATAGTCCATACCTTCATACCGTTATTCTATTTTAGCTACGCAGGGCATAGCGTAATTGAACATTTATTTGTTTATCTAGGATTAAATAGCAATAGTTAGGAATGTTTAGATATGTTTAAGAAAGATGTAAATATTGTAGGCATATCCTTGATAATTTATCCTGGTTTTCCAGTTAAACGTTTTTAAAGATTTTGTTCAATTTACAAGAACTCAGAAATGCTTATAAGAATATATAGGAATTTTCAAGCATTCGTAGTAATTTACAGGGATTCATTATAGCACGCACTTCAAGCCCTTATAAAGTTATATAAGGATTTCTGGGATTTTACGTCCAAAATGAGATTGTATGAGTATAAAGGTCGCATGCTGATACTATGCTCCTTGATTATGCAATATACTGTCTTTGTAAACCAATCTAGGTGTCTTGCGTGAATTAGAAGCTAGTTTTCGAAATTAGCATAGTGTATAAGCCAATTGCGGTATTTAACTAATAAAGCCACAAAAGCGAATTAATTCGCTTTTAAATATTTAGTAACCATTAGTATTAAAAACGGTATAATACCGTCTGAGTAGCGGAGTAAGGCCGGTCTGACTTCAAAACGGTGTACGCGTATGTTTTTCCATGTAACATACGCGTGCACCGTTTTGAAGCCAGACCGGCCTTATGTACCTTCAACGTAAAATACGTGTGGACACGTTTTGAAGTCAGACCGGCTTTATATTACTTTCAATGGAACATACGGGTGTGACTTCAAAACACACGTATGCTACGTTGAAAAATGTAAGTGCAGAGAAAATGTGGAGCTGTTTTGAATTCGGTTTTCTAGCGAGAAGTTATAAAGTAGGTCAGATGCAAAATATTGCATTCAAGTCAATTGTGTTTAATTAAAGTGGATTCTGATTTATGTTTTTTAATTTTGTTTAGAGGCTGCAAATACATATATGCCGGTTTGACTTCAAAACGTGTCCACGCGTATGCTACATTGAAAAAATGTAGGTGCACGTAAAAAATGTGGAGCTGTTTTGAATTCGGTTCTCTAGCGAGAAGTTATAAAGTAGGTCAGATTCATAATATCACATCTAAGTCAATTGTATAAAGAATGCTGTATTTAATTAAAGTGGATTTCGATTTATGTTTTTACTTTTGTTTAGAGGTTGCAAATACACATAGGCCGGTTTGACTTCAAAACGTGTCCACACGTATGCAACGTTGAAAAATGATCAAAGGCAGACAGACTGATTGCATCAATTTTTCATTCCGGTTTAGCGAGAAGTTAGGTTGAAAAGTAGGTTAGCAAAGTACGCAGACGATGGTAATCTGCTATATAAAGAGATTACTCCTAATATTAATATAATTAGTCGAAGTTTACTGCATATTTACATATCTACATATACAAACATGTATATAATTGATATTCAGGGATTTAAATACTAGAAAAACGAGTTTGTGTGCAAAGAAATTACGGTTTTGGCCTTGTTGAAAGGTGTTGTTTGGCATCAAATTTTTAAACTACCAATACTGTCTAGTTGTTTGAGCCAAAATCATATAAAACATAACAAATGGGTGACAAGGAATATTCATGGTCTTTCTTGGGATAAATCTTCAACGGCTGGAATGGTGTCATCATATAGCGCTTTATTTGAAGCAAATTATCCGACCCGGTGAAGAAGTATGTGTGAAAGGTCTAGAAAAGAAAAAATGGATGGAAACCTATCTAATGCAAAACGCCGCTAATATTTACAATCAATTTAAATAAAAGTTTTGTTGTACATTTCTCGAATAAACTAACTGGTATGTTATTAACAAACTGGATTTTTTTTAACAGAACGGTTACTACTATTTTTCTATACAATACATTTATACTAATATAGTTTAACTCGGACAGATTGAAAAGTATCCTATTTTTAGACACATCCAAAAAAAAAACGGTGTGTAGGTATAAACATAACACTGAAGTTTTTATAACTAAAAAAATATTATATGTTAATCGGGATAAAATAAATTGCATTCTTTATTTGAGTCAGTGGTTGAAGCTTTACAAGTCATTTCTGAGTGTATAGTTATATCCCCAAGGTTTAGTATCAGTGGTTGTGGTACTAAGAATTCTTTTATCATCACTTGGATTAAGAACAATTTTGGTTTGTTTTATAGTAAACACATCATGCTTGACTGATCTAACTAAACATTGCTGTTTCTGTACAGTCTGTTTATAAAACAAAGCATTCTTATAATCATCAAAAGAAATTTGCTTAATATTTGCTAAGGAAGATCCCTTTAACTCTTTTATTACCCTATCCTGAACTTTGTAAGTGTACATTTTAGATCTAAGCCCTACAAACTCTAGCATGATATCACCATTGTTTTCATCTTTCATGAGACCAGGAACCTTTTTATTTGATAATGGGATATGATATTTGTTATATATCTTGTTTGATATAAGAGTAAATATCTTCAACGCTAAACTCATATATCAAACTATCCGTATCTGTGTACAGAAGCTTTGCTTTGTTAGCAAATTGCGATTTTATATAACTATAGTGAAATTCATATAAATAGGTTTTCGAAATATCTAGAATACAGAAACCTGCATAAATGCGTTTGTTTAAATAAACCTCTAATTTATTCATTTCTATTAAAACAAGATTTTTGCCTAACACAGTGTAACTGTGAAAATTAGGTTTCGCTATGTAACTACGAGCTCCAAACCGTCCTTCCCATTTGCTCATTAATTTCACATCTTTCCATTTCCGTACGTTTTCCATCATTTTTCCATAAACCGAATTTATCATATTCTTATAAAAGCATATATCAAAACTGTTTTTTGACTGTTGTCTTAATTTCGTATTCAAATCAATGTGTTCTTTTAACCGAAGAGCTTGTTTGAACCGAAGAACCTTATGAATCTTTTTCAGTTCTATACCGTAGCTTAAATACATTTTTAAATTCTTGTAGTGAATAATATAGTCGAGTTTTTGATATAAAGTAGTAAGTAATTTTTTTAGGTTTGATTCATTAGAAGGTACTGGTGGTATCATATGTTCAGGCACCAAAGGTAAGTCACTGCGATTTACATGTAAAGATACTGGGTAGTGTAAATCGCATTTAAAAATATATCCTACATCAGAAACATCGGGAATATTAAGTATGTCTAAACGTACTATATCTGGACTGGTGCCATCTAAAAATTCAAATTCTCCATATGGAAGATATTCAGACATTGCAGCCCCATATAAATTATTAACATCAAAATACATTAAATATTTAGAATCGAAATTCGGATCATAATCTGTATTCATATATTTGTTATTTGCTTTGGCATATTTATTCGAACATTGAGAAACGCCACCACAAATTCCCCGTTCTAGAAACATTATTTTTTCAATATCAGTAAGCAACTCGAGTTTAACGTTCGTCGCTTTTAACATTGCGTCTAGAGCTAAACCAGGAGCCGTAAAGTAGTGAAGTGGATCTAACTTATACGTGAACATGCAAATTTTTCTAAAGTTTTCAAATATGTCAGTTAAGAGCAGTACATCTGTTTTTAAATATAGATCTGAATAGTCCCCTAGTGTTTTTATATTAAATGTTTGCCAAACGTGTTTAGCATGATTGTAGTCTTCATCAGAGACTTCTTCATTGCGCAAACGATTAAAGAATGGTGTTTTACAGGGTAAATTGGTTTCATTGAGCCTACCCCAAGAGTTAATGTAATCAGAGGGAAATATACCTTTACGCGTAAGCAATCGAAACTCATTATCAGTGTTACAATTTTTCCTGGTAATGGATGTTTTATTATCATCTAAGTATGAAGCTAATTTTTCGATGCTAGATGCCATAAACCTGAATTAATCGATAAATCAAAAACTAACTTTTTTACCTTTTACATATTTTGTAAAAGATATGTATTTTTCCTTATTTATTGGTAGAAGGCTTAACGAACATGAAAACCCTAACGCGATTTTTTTAATAATGAAATGCAAATCGTAGCCTGATAAGTTATGAAAAACTACTGGTATCATATAAGAATTATGATAATTGATGTTACAATCTTGATGAGCCGCTTCTAGAAATTCACCTGTATAGTGACAGTGACCGTGAACTCTAATATCATCTATACTAAAAGGTTTATTGCAAATGTGACAGTGAAGAGCAAATTTAAATGCTGACTTTTGTTCTTCTGTTAAAGGATTCATAGATTTTGGGTTACAGAGAATTTTATTTGTCGTTTGTGAAATCAGTTTCAATTGAGCAACAAACCATTCTATACAATCCATTCCACAATTCAATTGAAATTTGGCATATTTATTATCATACGAGCATTTCAAATAGTACGCTACACTAAAGGGTATATGTCTTTGGTAACGGACTGTGTTTAATATTACCCCCGGCTCATTGCATGGTTCTAATATACTTTCGAGATCTGCATAAACTACAAATGATACCTTTTCTTGGTAGTGCAAATGTTTAAATTTTAGATACTTTTCATATTCTTCAGGTAATTTTATTGAGCAAGTATTCTGTTTTTCGCAATGATTTGAATGATGCTTAAGTAATGCTGCTGTACTAAAGTTATTTAAACATCTATAACAAAAAAATTTTCTATGGTGATGTGAAGACAACTGTTTTGCAAATAATTTTGACATATCCTTAATCCAAGTAAACTGAAAGTGATTCTCATTAGCATTTGTTGGACAAGAATATTGTAAGGAATCATTATTTAAAACTAACAGATTAATAGGTTCTATTTTTCCTAAATTTTCACTTAAACAAAATGGCAGTATTTTAGCATTTTCTATGCAATATAAGCTAATTGCAAGATTGTTGAGCTTCTCAATTTTTTTATGTCTTTTAATGCGATTAGAAACTGAATTGAATTGTAGCGTAATACTGAATCAAAAGGTGGATAGCTAGATATTCTATAAATATTTTGTTTAGCAGGATGTAAAGCGGAAACCAAGGCCCAAAGAAAGCAATGTTGGTCGTTATTTATTACATTTACCACAGTTCGTTTTTTTGCTATAAAGTCCGGAACCGAAACAAACGTTGAACACCCTCCTTTAAGCGGATCATGATTTTTTATATTTACCTTCAAGTGTAAAACTTCTTGGATTGCCCAACCTGAATCCTTTTCGCTAAATTCCTCCAATCGCTTCGAAATCTTGTCCAATACGTTCTCCTTATACCACTGCTTGAGATTGGTGTTTATATCGATGTGACAATTTGCAGTAGGAAACGTCTTCAAATCTATTTCACCAGTTGTAGGCTTAACAAAGTTAGCAGTAAATATTACATTAACTTTCAAGATTGACCTTTTTTAAGCAAGCAACAAACTTGCGTTTAACCCTAGCGAACGCCTTGTCTAAGAACACTAGAGGATCTTTATAACTTAAATTGGTAATAAGTCCCGTAATTATTCGACTTCCAAAACATGATTGTACATCATGCCAAATCAAATGTCGAATATGACCTCTAGAAAGCGTTGCATCAATACCTTTACCTTGGTATTCCAAGGAGCGTTTCAAGTGTTTCAATCGTACAAGGTAACCTCTAAGATGTGCCAAATTAGACTCCAGCCTACTAGGATTTTCCTGGCGATTGTCTTCGTATACCTTGTTTTTAATCGCAAGCTTTAATAAACCTATGTTTGTTTCTAGAATAATCGTGTGTCTCGTAGTTTCGTCAACTGATTTGATTAGATTCATACACTTCACTGTTAACTTTAAAATATCACTACTAACTTCGGCTACCGTTTCAGAATTCATGATGGTCGTTCTTTACAATCACTACACTACTTAACAATTAATATATGTAGAGATTTATTGACTATTTATACATAAATAACTTCTGACGTAAACAAACAACTGTAAAAGAATTAGCATACAAAATGTTATAATGCAATAATATTTATGTCTATGCAATCAAAATAATTGAATAGCGAATTGCTTTGGATGCAATTGTTAAAATCATCTTTATTTACGTTTTGATTCAAAACGATTTTCAAGCATGAATGGTTTAATTATTAAAGAATATTCAGCAGAAAAATTAACACTGAATTTTTAATTTCCAACAAATCCAGTTTTAATAAGCAAAGTATCTGATTTCGTTTTATTAACAGTTGCATCAACACGACGACCTTGTATCATTTCATTTATGCATGTGTTTACGGAAAATATGCTTGCAGTACAGTAGTAATATTCTTACACGACCTTTGATTTATGCTCGTGTGTACGGAAAATATGCTTGCAGTACAGTACTTTTTTTATTTTATGGTTACGTATAAAATTTTTTCAGAAAAACTAAAGCAAATTTGAAATATCTCAGATTAAACGTCAAAAATTGTTTCTACATCCGTTCTGTAAACTAAGATTAAATCAATTTAATTCAACATTAAATTAAACTCAGTTTTGTTTAATAATTTACACACTCATGGCTATGTACGAATGAAACGTTAACAAAAGCGATCTTGTACCTATCATAAATAGAATGCCGTTTTTTGGTTATGGTTAGGTACACAAATTTTTTTTAAAAACCAGTATTTAAAAACATTCTGCAGTTTTATCATACAATTAACGTCGTGTAATTTAATTTATTGTAAGCTATGTTGCAGCACCTTGACAATGAAAGAATTTCATGATGTAGCATGACTCGTGTAAATGCTTTCAATGTAAATGCAATTACATAACTATATATATATATATATATATATATATATATATAAAGTCAATTTTTTTCAGTTTTACTGAAAAGTAAATTGTGTGGCCAATAATTTTAAACATATTCAATATTACTGTATTAGTTAAGAGCCATTTGCATCGTATTATTTTAAACGACATTTAACTAATTTAGGTTTTTTATTTTACTCTGTGCCATCGTTGCAATTTTTCAGACAATGAATTCAATTCGTTATTTCTGCTAAGGCATAATTATATTTGCTTACATACTGTTTTTTATTCATTAGAATAGATTACATAGCTGAATATATAATATTTTCATTTGCAATTTTTTCAGAAAACGATGCAAATTTTTAATTTTTTTTCTAACAGACCAGTTTCTTATTTAATATAAATACTTCACATAGATTTTACCAACAGTATTCAATCAGATCTCTTGTATAATTATTATTATTAGTTTCTACTAGCAACTTTAAAAAATGAGTAACTTATCATCGATCAAAAATGGTAGCAGTACCAACGATAGTGTAAAAGTTCTAAAACAATTTATATTTCATTCTACCGAAGACTTGATTAAAGAAGTTTTTGGTTCTTCACGTCAACTTGACACTGCTGCTATTTTTGATAGTGACGTAATAGATATATCACGATAAGTGCTTTTTCACATTTATACATGTGTTTTAATATTGATAGATTTGCGCGTTTTAGAAGCAATGAAATGTCCGAGTCTGCCGCTCCTGTTGTTGATCCACCGCAGCCAGTTCCTCTACTCGAAATTAGATGTACCAAAGATCAATGTCATAGTAAAGCAGAACCATACATGTACGTTAGAATATATTTATGTTTATGCAAACACTACTATTTTATAATTTACATTAGATTAGGATCAAAAAACCATTCTGGAAATTCTGAGGCTATCGTTGGATCGTTGGCACATTCTGATCCTCTCAGAAACATCAGGTAGTATACAAAAGAAAAGGGGAACCTACAATAATCTGTTATGTTATGCTCACAGATCCGGCGAAACATGTTGGCTATGAATAAGTTATGTGCAGGACCTAATATGGCTGTTTGCTGTAAAGATGACAAATTCTACGAAGATGACACAGTAGAGTTGCTTAATGCATTCAAAAAGCGTTGAGAGAAGCTACTGCATCGTCTAGATTTGGAACTAGAAATAATAAAGCAAAAAAGAGAGGAACTGGTTGCAAGGGAGCAGCAGATACTTCAAGAACGGGAGTTAATAAATACTTTTTCATTTATAAATAGTTAGATTTTAACTGTAAATAGTTAGATCAAAATATTCAACAATTTGTAAATAAAAGTATTTTATAAAAGTTTCTCTTTTGAAACAAGACTTTCTCTAAACAAGGTAGTAACCTCAAAGTAAAACACAAATCAAAACCCACTTTAATTAAATACAACATTCTTTATACAATCGACTTAGATATGTTATAATTAAATAAACAGTAAAGAACAAGATGTATATTATTATAATAAACTAATTTCTTAGAATAGTGACATATTATTCTGAAAATTCTATGTTGACAGTTAGACCGATCGATCCCTTACTAGTTATGTATACGTGTTTGTTCGATCCAATACTTTCATTAATTGTTTCACTCCGTGTGCTTGAAGGTATTCAAAATATCTCAATGGCAATAAACTTTTGAACTCTTCTGTTTACACTAATACTTTTTCTCCAAATTTTGTCTTGACAGTTTCCACTTTCAAAACTTCAAACTTCTTATTCACTACAATATCTTTTAAATTTACATAAAGTTTGCGATATGTGGTTTTATTAAGAATATTAAAATCCATATTGCATGTAATTACTTGCTTCTATCTTACACACAACACTCCGTTAACTAATTTATGTTGTTATGATTGTTAGTCGAAGATTTTTCACTTATATTAGATAGGATTGACCTTGATTACCACCGCTGCTTTTTCTACTGTTGAGGACACTTTAAAGTCAAACCAGCCTATGAGTATTTGCAGCCTCTAAACAAAAGTAAAAAACATAAATCAGAATCCACTTTAATTAAACACAATTGACTTTAATGCGATATTTTGCATCTGACCTACTTTATAACTTCTCGCTAGAAAGCCGAATTCAAAACAGCTTCACATTTTTTCTGCACTTACATTTTTCAACGTAACATACGTGTGTTTTGAAGTCACATACGTATGTTCCATTGAAAGTAATATAAAGCCGGTCTGACTTCAAAACGTGTCCACACGTATTTTACATTGAAAGTATATAGGGCCGGTCTGGCTTCAAAATGGTGCACGCGTATGTTACATAGAAAAACATACGCGTACGCCGTTTTGAAGTCAGACCGGCCTTACTCCCCTACTCGTTTGTGACTTATAACCAGTGGCGCAACAACGAGGTGAGGGGTTAAGAGGACCAGAGCCCCCAGGAATAAGTGTTTTTTAAAAATCATAACTTAAAAATGTGAAACCACGTTTTAAAACAGCGTGACTAACGAGCGGCGATGAACTAATAGCGAATTGGCACCCTATTCCAATACCGATTAGATTGAATTTAAACTCTACAACTCGTGCAAATAAATTTGCTTTTAGCACTAAATATAATAGTTCTAATAATTTAAAGCCATTAGTTTTCAAAAACTTCCGAATCGTGAACCTCATCGACTTGATTTTAATCTGTAGTGCTGAACATATATGCAAAAAACCACATATATATTGCAGTGGATTCCTTTCGAAATCGGGCCCCACAAATTGGGAGCAATAAATATGCCCTGTACTTCTCTTTTGAAGAAGCTCCACTGTTGGATCGACATAAAAATGCTCTGTATTTACTTTGAAGGAAGCCCTAAAACTTCGTGCCTGTATTTGAATTGATATAGTCCTTGCTGAAAACAAAAATTACTCCACTAATTTTCCACCTAAATAAATTTTTGAAGCCCAGCTTTGATTACTAAATGTTTTGGTTGAGTACCTACTGAAAATGCTTTCCAAACTGATATTCCACGGCTAGCTTTGCTCAGTGCTTCTTAAGAGATAGTCACCACAGCTACTCATTCTCTCAACAACCTTTATAATTAATAATAAAAAATAAACAAATAATTCGATAACCTTTTTATTCCCACAAGATAAAAAAATTAATTCACACCATCTCAATATTTACAATATGGATCTACATTAAACATTTTTATAACCCTGTTCGGTATTAAAAGAAATTATCTTAATATCCCCCAATTTTATGCTCCTCTACATTTCATTATGTTAGTTTATAGTAGATGGGCCTATCCTGGAACCTTAATTTACTTTCCCCTGGTCTATGGTGAACGCAGTATAAACCTTTTTATATTTGTGTGCTCAAATTTTAGCACTGGAAAATTATACAAGAGACCCGTTTACCTCTTACATCAGTAAAATATCATACAAGCATTTACACCCTCAGATTTATAATAAAAGAATGGTCCTTTACATATACCAATAAATTAATTTTCTGTTCATAAATATGTTCACCAAATAAACTCAAATCATTAGTAGTTACATAAACACAACACAACAGTTTCAACAAAAAAAATTGTTACCTGGAGAGTATACTGCTTTCAGATCACCACCTCTGTAGATGCCTTCCACAAGACTGCACGTACTAGGATCACTCCATACTACTGGTTTTCATTTTGAACAGCAATTCCATCGCAAACTCGTTGTTCATCCAAATCATCAACAATTCCTGCCGCTCCAGATCCAAACATCACCTCCTCTTCCACGCGATGTGCATCAACCACCCTCGTTCAATTTGTAAATAAATCTGTACTTACAAGTCATCCTGCTTTAATTATAACGATTTACTACGGCTAACTCCGTTTTAAATTACCCTGCACCAACTTGTGCATAAAAACACTTGTACATCTTAAGTGGGACTGCACCTGTCACGTGGTTTAAAGCTAGGATGATCTTCTTGTAGACTTGGAAAAATAAGAGAGAGCTAATGCCACCTTCAGAAACGTTTATATAATCACCACCCCACTTCGGTTGTCTGTATTTTTGCTATCCATTCTTCGTAAATTTGCAAACGGTTACTCAATTCTACAAAATCCCCTTGCACGTAAGTACAACCGTCTTTCAAAACCCAGAAATCGTCAACATAACACTTCATTACCGCGATAAACTATCTAACCAAAACCAACCGTTCAAATATCCTTTAAAATTTTCCCTTTTTTTTTACGTTCATACTAATATAATCGCGCCTATCGTGTGCGTGTTCATCCAATTATCTCTCTTGCACTCTTATAATCACATCTCTCAGGTTTGTCTATATTTCCTACCTAAAGTGTCTACGTTATCTCTGCCTTTGTGGTATCTCTTTCCGTCCTCTGTTTTCTGTCTTGCATGTAGCCCCTCTATTACAATATTGTACACGGTAATTTCTCCGTTCCTTTAAGTGTGTCTTGAAAAATCGATACCGTCCACAAACATGTTGCGTCCTTGTCCCTTTTATAGCCGTTTAAAGTATACTTGTCTAACACGCGCTTGAAAAGGTTTGTCACTTAAACACCTGATATCTCTCATCTGCCTCTGTTACGTATTCAACATTGTCTGTCTCTTGATTGTATCAATCTGTTTTGCACTTGTAGACCGTTTTTGTTAACCTTGTATTTGTCCGCTCTCGAAGTATTCTAAACCTAAACTGGCTTTTACAAGAATTCTGTTATTTGCCCCAACACCTGTTCTATAAAATTCTCGACGGCTTTAACGTGTTTGCCAATAATAAAGCTTATAGCGTTCCTCGAAAACTTTTAACTTACGCTACATTTAATAAATGTACTATTGCTTAAATTATTGATTTTTATAGTGAAAAGCTTTAATCGTATTAATCTTTGTACACGATTTCCAACCTTGTCGTCGATCTTAATTGTGGTCCTTGTATTATATTAAAGTATACAAATTAAATCTACACTATAGTATGTAATTTAATCTCAATCTAATTATTGAATCGTTTTAAATAAATTATTGATTTCTATGTACAGGGTACCTACAAATAAATAACTGCTTGGCTTATTTACACCTATCTAAACCTACCCAATCACAATAATTTATATATATATATATATATATATATATATTGCTATGTATTTTTCACCCCACGTTGTGTCTATAAAAATTGATATGATAACGCCGTACTCGGTGTAATAAGCGTTCTACTTAACGCCACCGCTTTGTGTTTCTTTTCACTTCTATTTTTAATTTTATTATTATGCCACGACTAACCCTTTTTAATCTACACAGAGTGCACAACGTTACGATGATCCATTTTCTTTCACCCCTTTATGATTACCTGTGTGAATTGATAAAACGAAGTCAATCAACATTCATATAGTGAAAGGAAATAATATTTACAATTTTTGAAATTCTTTAAATACACCCATCAATCAATTAGTATTATATGGAATATTTATCCCAAAATTTATATTCTTTTAGTTTAAATTAAAGTCACCAAAAACAACACCTTTACAAAAAAAATCTGGAACGTTCGAGATCCTTTTATGATTTATTACGTAAATTTAAACGTATGCAATGTTCCTGTTGACTCTTTACAAGTTCTAGATAAATTTAATAACTTCAGTATTAAAATTAAATTGAAAAGATTCCTTAAAATTAAGTAGATCTGACCTGTGATCTCCTGATATGTTGTTTTGTGTTGTGGATTAACACCCCCTTGTTATGCTTAATCGAAACTAATGCTCTGTTTAGTTAAACCAATATTTAAGTACGGTTACCCCTTGCTTTCCAAAAACCGCCTCGTGCTTTATTTCTCTGTATATGCTTTGAATCTCTTCCCTTAAATACCTCTTCAATTCGTGGGTTACTTAGTATTATGAATTATCCCAGAATTATACCAGAAATAAAATTAGAATTGTTTTCGACGCAGATTAGAATTATCCGGAAATATACCAGAAGTATTGTTTTCGACACAGATTAGAATACTCCAGAAATATACCAGAAGTATTCTTTTCGACGCAAATTAGAAGCCCTATATCATTATAAATATTTAATTTAAATTAATTAACCAATTTCTACTCACGTTTTCTGAGAAAACGGCAAAAACTTTTCATATATTCTGAACACAATTTTATACAGCACTCTTTTCACTGTACTATAAATTTTTATTTATCTTACACGTAGATTTCTGGTTAAAAGTGATGTGGATTAAACGTGCTTCAAGTGAAAACTGAGCTGCCTTATCACCGGTGGGTGTTAAATAGCTTTTCCCCACTACCATTGGATTGGGTTTCCAAGCAGTTTTGCAGATTGTCGCTACCAACCAGGTTTTGTTTTTAATATTTCAAACTGATTTCTGATGAAACTCTTTCGGATTTCCGTGTCATGTTGTTTATTTGCGATCTTTGCTTGCCTTATTATTTGTTATCGTGGCCGGACTTTTAATTTACGTCTGTGTTTTGTATAGATAATGCTTTTGGATAATTGTACAAAAATAAATGATGTAACTCTAGTGTTGCTTTCGTTCATGTATTTATTTAGACTGATCTGTGAAAGTGCGTTTTCTTATCAAATCGCATATTGTTTCTTCTTTATCACAAACGTAATTGCATGAGGATTTATTAGGTTTTGTCTTATCTTCGGCGTCTTTATTTTATAAACTTGTTAAACATTCTCAACGTAGTTTTAGTTACATGTACGATTGTTTCTCTGCTGAATGCGCGTTCTATTACCGAAAGATGTGCTTGCTGGCATTGTTTAAAGTTAATTACGGTCTATATATAGGGTGTTAAATGCTTGCTATTTACATAATGTACGAATTACTTATTTTTCTGCTAAATAAATGCAGTTTTCTGATTTCTATTGCTATTTACTCTTACTACACGACCCCTACTACTCAATACACCCGCAAACAACCCCTTATAACAGCAATATTCCCCCAAATTAAAATATAAAATTTTAGAATAATACAATTTTTGGCGCCCAACGTGAATTAACCTCACATTGGTCTACAAATTCTTATATTTTTATTTTGTTTTATAAAGCTAGTTCCCCCTTTGTTAATTTTCTATTTACATCTACCTTATCTTATACCTATTTCCTATTTTACTACCCTTTTTATACCTATTCCTAATCTTATAACCGTAACCTATTTTACCACTCTATGTATACCTACACCTAAATTTATTTTACATTTTATTTACTTATTCATGTCCCTTTGTATAAGTATAAATTAAATTTATTTGTAAATTCTTTTTTATTGTTCCCAACTCTATGTCCTTTAGCTCATATTTGTTTATAATTATAATATTATAATCATTATATTTATAATTATTTATAATTATACCCTTGTTATCTATTCTATATCCTAGAAATTTAACTGTATCTTGAAAAAATTTGCACTTCTTTAAATTAAACCTTAAACCTGCTATATTTAACTGTAATAAAATTCTTTCCAAATGTACAAAGTGTTGTTCCACACTATCACTAAATATCAAAACATCATCCACGTAGTGAATACAAAATTCCTCATACGGTCCCAAAATATTCTGCATAGCTTTCACTAATGCAGCCGTACTTGAGGACAAACCTAACGGAACCACTTTGAATTGGTATATTCTTCCTTCTACTGAAAAACCCGTATATTTCCTTGGTTCTCGCGCTAATGGAATCAATCAAAATGAATTCTTTAAGTCTAATTTGATGAAGATTTTCTTACTACCTATCCTCGCCAATATGCTATCCATTTTTGGTGGACAATTGTATTGCGGTTTCGGTCGCTCATTAATCTTTCTCGCATCTAACAATCGGATGCTATTATCATTTTTCTTCGCAACGATTAATAGATTCACAAAGTGTGTACTGGAGCTTGCCATGATACCTTCACGTAACATTTTTCGTATTTCTTCTTTTACTCTATCCCTGTATGCTACTGGAATAGGATATAATTTTGTGTTAAACGGTTCGGTGTTTACTACTTCTATCTTGTGCTCATAACCTGTGGAAATTCTTGATTTCGACTTTATTAATTCTGAATGCTTTTCTAATAAAATTTACCCTTCTGGACATTTAATCTCTTTATTTGTATTCCCCTCATTATCTATTTCATCCTTAAACTGATTCACCCTATACTTTTATATTAACCTCTTCATACCATTTAATATACTCTCCATTGCACTCTATTTCTTTGCATTCTGCATTTATTTTCAACCCCAAATTGTCTATAATATCCTTCCCAAGTATAATATCTATCATTCTCCCATTTTACACCTACCATTTCACATCTCAGAATTACCATTTCATTTATTTTCGCAAATTTATTATTATTTGGTGCCACCAAATTACACCTCGTTATAGGTATCGCCTTATCCATCAATTTCCCTCGTTTAACAAATTCTTCCGCAACAAGTGATGCTTCTGCCCCAGTATCAATCAATACTCTAACTATTTTATTTTCAACCTTTAAATTAACTATCGTTAATAAATTTCTTTAAAATCTTCCTAATTCATTTTCTGTCTCATGTTTATTAAATTCGCGCTGATGTTCGTATTTGTTTATCCGTAGAAGTTCACATGGTTCGTCCGTATCTAAAAATTTTGGTCTCGCTTGGAAGGTCCTGCCTGACTCGTTATCTCTGCGTGTGTGCAATTAATATTCCTTGTTTGCGTGCAATCAATATTCCTCGTTTGCGTACGTCGATCCTCATGTTCCTGTCTATTTATTTCTCGATTATCATTTCCCTTATGATAAGTCCGTTCCATTTGTTTCTTTGGTACCTGACCCGTATTTCTACTTCGCCCTTTTTTTGTTGTAATTACCCTTATTAAAATTTCTTCCATAATTATAATTGTTTCGTTGATAATTAGTACTCCTAGTCTCAGTATTTCTTTGCGTCCTTATAAAATCTGTGCGTCGATCTCTAGCATTACTTTCCGTTTTATAATTTGTTTCCAACTCATCATCCCTTTGTAGATATTCTATAAATATGTACCGGTCTAGTATATTCTGTATTGTAATATATCTTTTTACTTCTGCGTTAAAATGCCCTGCCAAATACTTTATGATTTGTTAATCGGGTAAAGCGGTATCTAATTGTCTTGCTACGGTAAACTTTCCAATAGCATATAATTTCCTCGTCATTCCTCTATCTGAATTATATTTTCCCATGCTCAGGTTATTCCTAACATTGTCTTGTTGATTATCCCCCCAAAGGTGTCGTAGAAATTTCTGTTCGAACTGTTGAAATGTTTCTATCTCGCTTTCAACTAAGTTATACTACATTTCTGCTCCCCTTTTAGCATTGATTTTGCTAAGTTTAATTTATATTGTTCGTCTGTTGAGCCCTGTACTAACATTTTAATATTTTTCAAAAAGATTTTTGGATTCAATTTTCCGTCCCCGTAAAATTTTGTATATTGGTCAATTAAAAGATTTGGTTGAGTTAGCATAATTGGTTCCCCACTATTAAAATTTTCTGAATTAGATTTTAAATTACTTATTTCCCGATTTATCGTCCTGAATTCCGTTTCACAATTTTCTTCTACGTTCCGTTATTTAGTGTCTAAATTCGTGAGTTTGTCGTTCGTTTCACTTTCATATTTTTCTTGTTTGAATTTCACCGTTCCAACATGAACCCATACACAGTCGATTCCCTCCGTAACCCTCTCAATTTTCTCTTGCATTTGTGCTCTCATTTCCGCAATTGTTTGGTTAGTTTCCCTTAATCCATCGCTCAGAAATTTGATTTCCTTATCTAATTTTTCGCTATTTTTGTCAATTTCCGTAGTCATGTTTTTCATAGCCTCTTCATTCTTGTCCATTTTACTGTTCAGTGCCATCAAAATCTCCATTATTTTTGTTTCTTGTGAGGTCCGTTGTTCTTCGCTAGAACTCTTTTCAAGCGTTGTACTTTCTTGAGATTCTCTTTCCATTTTTGAAATTATTATATTTAAACTAAATCTTAAATACTAAAATAAATCTGCCTAACTTTAACTAATGTATAAATATCTCTACATTTTAGTTTCCGTAATTTTTCTCAAATTAAAACTCTTTAATTATAGCCCTAGTTTAATTTAATTATTTTATTTTAAATCCCACGGTTGTATTGTCAATTTTTTTTAATTTAATTTGAGTCTCTTCGTAGAGGTCGCTGTATTTTATCGTGGTAAAATATTCTCGTCCCTACATTCGGGTCGCCATATAAATGTTATGTATTTCCCCCCAAAAGTTGTTGCGTATAAAAATTGATATGATAACGCCGTACTCGGTGTAATAAACGTTCTATTTAACGCCACCGCTCTGTATTTCTCTTCACTTCTATTTTTTAATTTTATTATAATGCCACGGGTAGGCCTTTTTAACCTACATAAAGTGCACAACGTTACGATGATCAATTTTCTTTCACCTTTCTATGATTATTTGTGAATATTGTTAAAACAAAGCCAATCAACATTCATATAATGAAAGGAAATAATATTTACAATTTTTGAAATTTCTTAAATACACCCATCAATCAATTAATATTATATGAATTATTTATCCCAAAATTTATATTCTTTTAGTTTAAAATAGAGTTACCAAAAACTACACCTTTACAAAAAAAAATGGAACGTTCGAGATCCTTTTATGATTTATTACGTAAGTTTAAACGTATGCAATGTTCCTGTAGACTCTTTACAAGTTTTAGATAAATTTAATTGTGAATCAACACCCCTTGTTATGCTTAATCGAAACCAATGCTCTGCTTAGTTGAACCAATATTTAAGTACGGTTACCCGTTGCTTTCCAAAAATCGCCTCGTGCTTTATTTCTCGGTATATGCTTTGAATCTTTTCCCTTAAATACCTCTTGAATTCGTGGGTTACTTGGTATTATAAATTATCTCAGAATTATACCAGAATTAAAATTAGAATTGTTTTCGACGCAGATTAGAATTATCCGGAAATATACCAGAAGTATTGTTTTCGACACAGATTAGAATACTCCAGAAATATACCAGAAGTATTCTTTTCGACGCAAATTAGAAGCCCTATATCATTATAAATATTTAATTTAAATTAATTAACCAATTTCTACTCAACTTTTCTGAAAAAACGGCAAAAACTTTTTATATATTCTTAACACAACTTTTGCATTATTTTTATTATATTATAAATTTTTATTTATCTTACGCGTAGATTTCTGGTTAAAAATGATGTGGATTTAACGTGTTTCAAGTAAAAACTGAGCTACCTTATCACCGGTGAGTGTCAAATAGCTTTTCCCCACTACCTTTGGATTGGGTTTCCAAGCAGTTTTACAGATTGTCGCGACCAACCAAGTTTTGTCTTTAATATTTCAAGCTGATTTTTGATGAAACTCTTTCAGATTTCCGTGTCATGTTGTTTATTTGCGATCTTTGCTTGCCTTATTATTTGTTATCGTGGCCGAACTTTTAACTTACGTCTGTGTTTTGTATAGATAATGCTTTTTGATGGTTGCACAAAAATAGATGATGTAACTCTAGTGCTGTTTTCGTTCATGTATTTATTTAGACTGATCTTCGAAAGTGCGTTTTCTTATCAAATCGCATTTTGTTCCTGCTTTATCACAAGCGTAATTGCATGAGGATTTATTAGGTTTTGTCTTATCTTCGGCGTCTTTATTTTATAAACTTCTTAAACATTCTCAACGTAGTTTTAATTATATGTACGATTGTTTCTCAGTTAAATGCGCGTTCTATTATTAAAAGATGTGCTTGCTGGACTTGTTTAAAGTTAATACCGGTCTATATACAGGGTGTTAAATGCTTGCTGTTTACATAATGTACAAATTACTTATTTTCCTGCTAAATAAATACAGTTTTCCAATTCCTATTGCTATTTACTGTTACTACACGAACTTTACTACTCAATACACACCTAAACAACCCCTTACCACAGCATTATATATGTATATATATATATATATATATATATCACATTCTGCAAATTATAATTTTTTTCTATACTTTTGTAGTCCCCCCCGCGATAAAATCCTGGTTGCGTAGCTACTTATAACAGTATGCATTCGTAAGAAATTTCATCGAAAAGCCAACACGTATGGGAATTTTCGTCGTTAGTAGTCAGGTTAAATACTTTATTTTTTTCATCATCATCATTAGGTCTTCAGATCAAGAACTGGTTAGACGCGTACCATCATTGTTTCCTATTCTGAACTAACTTTCACATTTTCCTAAAATTTGCGCAGCCTGCATCTATCACTACCTGCATGTGAAAGTTTGATCTCGGTCTACCGCAACCTCATTTTTTCCAATCTCTGCTTGTAATATATTCCGCACTATTCTCCAGAAATGCCTTAGAACGTAACATGTCCTTCTATTTCTCGTATTTTTTTTTGTTTTCCACAGATATCTTTATTCCTCTACTTATTTAACCCATTTGTTATTAAATTTGTCTGTCCATGCTACCATCATCATACATCTGAAGCACAACATTCCAGAAGGTTTCTATTTCTTTCTGTCTGCTTTTCCTACCGCCCCTATTTCATATACGTACTGTGATGCGCTTCACACTTATGCTTAGAACAATTTTCTTCTTATTTCTATGTTCGTTGTCTTTGTACATAGCTGCTGTTCTTTATTGTTTAATGCAGTTTGGTCACCTTTTCTTGTTTTACAGTTATATACCCTATTACCCCGATATTCAGTGGTATGTGAAGGGCAGGCGGCTCTGTGGCGTAGTTGGTATGCGTGTGACCACTACGCTCAAGGTCCCGGGTTCGAATCCCGACACGGTCCGCTTGAAAAATATTAGGCGAGCATTTTTCACAAAAATACGCCCTCATTTGGTGAGAGGTAAAATGGAGGTCCCGTGTGTGAGTGTTGTAGCGCACGTTAAAGATCCCTACCTAGCTTGCAACAGCAAGTGTTCGGCAAAATTCAAAATTTTTCAGGTAAAAAAACTCGCTTCCTGGCCAATGTAGTACCCTCGGGTGGAGCTTTGGAAAATCACATGTAAGGTATGTAAAGGGCGGTAAACAGCCTTTGGATGCCAAGTTCCCCAACACTTCAACCTTTGTCGAAGTAATAGTTTTTCTAATATTTCCTTTCGCACAATCAACATTAGTTGAAAAATGTTTCACAACCAACACCTGTAGTTGTTTATAGTAATCATCACATTTAAGTGCACATTTTTTTTGTCATTAGGTTTTACGTCTTGAAATTGATTGGACATGTACCTCAACTTATTTATGTTCTGAGCTAGTTTACACAGTTCCCTGAAATTCTCACAACAGCTTATATACATTATAATTTAATTAAGGGCCGCTATGCTTGCGGCCACGTCCCCAATGCTCCACCCGAAGGTACTACATTGGGTAACAGCCTATATGCATTACATCTGATTTTCCAATGCTCCACCCGAAGGTACTACATTGGCCAGGAAGCGAGTTTTTTTACCTGGAAAATTTGGAATTTTGACGAATCCTTGCTGTTCCAAGCAAGGTAGGGATCTTTAACGTGCGTGACAATACTCACACACGGGACCTTCATTTTACCTCTCATCCGAACGAGGGTGTATTTTTGTGAAAATTGCTATATACATTATAATTTGAATTAGGGCCGCTATACTTGCGGCCACGTCCCCAATGCTCCACCCGGAGGTACTACATTGGGTTTAAACGCGAAAAATAGTCGTGCTCCTAATTTATTCTTACTTCATAGTTGATTCACCCTAAATAAAAACT
Source organism: Platerodrilus igneus (assembly GCA_036346225.1). NCBI lineage: Eukaryota > Metazoa > Arthropoda > Insecta > Coleoptera > Lycidae > Platerodrilus > Platerodrilus igneus. The sequence goes on from JARFIW010000910.1 coordinate 4,930,166, forward strand.
AAATAAAAATCTAACAAACCTAAAAATCTAACAAACCTAACAAACTCTAACAATCTAATAAACCTAAAAATCTGACAAAAACTGGAACAAAAACAAAACAAAAACTAAAAACAGGGTTGTAAATAATGGTATCCCTAGCGCTGACTTTCGAGTGTACCCGATCAACAAGCAAAATGAGAGGGAGGGATCCGTAATACCGAATAGCAGACGCCGGTTCTGCTTACCAGTGCGACCTGAAGGGTCGTCTTAAAACTATCCAAATCTAGCTAACCAATTTAAATCCATCCCTAGCTTTCCTATCGTTCCCTAACTGATTTACATTATGATTACAATCTTCGCAATTCTGCTCGTCCTTCCCAAATATATACTGCAACCAAAATGGCGACAGAACGTCAAACAAAACAAATAAGCCACATAATACATGCTATATATAAATAAATATAAAGTGTAAATATAAAATATAAATAAATATAATTATGTAAATATATAAATAAATGTTTAATAAGCGTTAAGCATATAGCAGTGCACAAAATAGCGAAAGCATCACCCTATTTATCAGGTGCACTCGCACAAGCATTATGTCGGCTAGCGCCTTTACACACCAAACGTGCTTCTTAAATTATTTCAAAACTACTAATTAATGTAAATCAATGCTTGTGCGAGTACAGCCGCCACATTTTAAGTCTTACCTCGATAATAAAATTCTCCAGCATCCGAAGATCTGGTCGTCTGTAACTTACTTCTAAAGGTGGGACGGGGTGCACTGCTAAAGTCCTGGTGGGTATGCACTAAATGTTTTTGGGGATCACAATCACTATCACTATCACTTCACTTTCAAGTCCTGGGGATGCGCGGTTGCACTCTGTTTTATTATCCTTGTTTACTTTATTGATTTAATTTAATGAGGGTTTATGATTTATTTGTTATTGTTTATTTGGTATTATTTATTCCCGATTTTCCGCACATAATTATGAAGATAGGCAGTGATTGTATTAATGGAGTGGGGTTTCTCGTGCATATTGGACATTTTGGTATAATTATCTTTTTTTTTTTTTTTTTTTTTTTAATATCAGGTTTTGGTTATGCTTGTATCCTTACTCACGCCAAGTCAATCTAAAATTTTCAATCCTCCCACCAACCCCACCGAATTTTTACACGCGGTCGTCATTGATTGTCTAATCTCGCGACCCTTCCCGCGAATTCTTTTAAGGCTGTCCAGAACGCCTTCTGGTTAACCACTTCGACTTCCTCTAGGCTCTTTGGCCATGCCAGACCTAGGATAGCTAGTTTGCTATCAGCCAACCCTCGATTTCCCGCCTCAAGCGGGCAGTCGAAGAGCACGTGCTCTGCGCTTTCCGCGCCCTCACCGCATTCGCAGCGGTCGCTATTGGTTAGACCGAACCTTTGTAAATACGCCTTCAGGGCGCCGTGCCCTGTTATCAACTGCACCATTTTGTGATCGAGCTTAACCTCGATCTTACCTCTGGCTTCTATGCTCGGTATGAATTTGTGGGTCAACCTGCCCGTGGCAGCGTTGTTCCACCTCTCTTCCCATTGTCGAATTGATTTTCGCGCAGCTTTCTTTTGATTAAAGACCTCGGTATCGACGAATGTGATATTCGAAAGTCGCCCGTCGCGGCCTCTTTAGCTAATTCGTCAGCCCTATCGTTTCCTACGTTACCATTGTGCGACCTGACCCAACAGAACTTTAAACGTCGAAACTCTAGCGCCGTACGCGCTATCCTCCAGACGTCCGCTTGGAGATCTGTCGAGGTGTTCATGTTTGTTAAAGCCGTTAGCGCCGATTTACTATCACTGATTATATAATACTCGTCTCTGCCCGTATGGTTTATTACGTAATCGATAGCCTCTCGTATGGCTACCAATTCGCACTGGAAGATAGTGCACCAGTTCGCGAGTTTGGTTTGAAACTGAAACATCTCCTTTCCTGCTTATACACGACAAACGCCGCGCCTGCTTGCCCATCGTCCATACGTGAACCGTCCGTATAAATTCTGATACCCATCGCGTCCTCATCACCTTCGACAAACTCGATCCTCTAATATCAGCCGGGTGCCCTAACTCAGATACAACAATCTTTCTTGCAATTTCCTATTACCAAGATTAAGATCTTCGATAATTTCGCGCCCTTTTCCTATATTTATTAATCGTCTATCTCTAATCTCCTAACGACATATTCGATAGGAGAGACCTACTGATCACCAGGACAGCCTCCGTGGAGGTGGTCCTGTACGCCCTCGCCGCTTTTACCGCGGTTATGCGTTGTACGCTCGTCAATTGACGCATCTCCCGGACTTTACAACCTTCTGCCCATACAGAAGCTGCGTACAGTATTGCCGGCTCAATTGCTCCGGCATAAACCGTCCTCAGCGATTCGCCCCTGAAACCCCACTTTATTTTAGCCGCCGCCATCATTTTATTTGATATTTCGCCGCCCTTACTTTTTACGTATTGTACGTGCGCTTTCCAATTTAATTTATTGTCGATCTTGACGCCGAGGTAGGTAATACAATCTTTAAACGGATTTTCTCCTCCTAGCTCTAACCTAGGAGGTCTCTGTCCTGGTTTCGTGCCGAAATAAAGCGCCTCTGACTTCGCCGTGTTAAATTTTAATTTTACCGCCTGCGACCATTCGTGTAATTTATTAAGCGCCTCGTTCGGTTTTGTGCGCATATCCATTAACAATCTCGATCTTACAATTAAAAGTGTGTCATCTGCAAACCCGACGATTGAGCATCCTGCGGGCAACTTGACCCTAAAGATGCTCTCATACAACAACTTCCAAAATGTGGGACCAGAACATGACCCTTGCGGGCATCCCTTTCCACCTCACGCGACAGAACTTCACCCGGAATTTCAACCTGTGCTAATCGCCCCGAGAAATAGCTCTTGACCAAAGACATCAAGTTTCGCGGACAACCCCTACGATCTAACTCGCAAACGATTAATGGCCACCAGGCAGCATCAAATGCTCCTGAAATGTCCAAAGCAACAACGACACAGTACTCTTTGGCATCTCTTGCCTGCTTAATTTCCCCGACAACGAACTCTAACGCGTCGATAGTCGACTTGCCCTCCACGAAACCAAACTGTCGGTTATTAAAACCGCCGCTGTCTCGCACTAGGTGTTCAACACGCGTAGTCATAACGCGATCTAAAACTTTCCCCAGCACCGGTAGCAAGCTAATTGGACGATAGCTGCCCGGATCTGACGCATCCGCCTTTTTAGGTTTGGGTATAAATTTCACATTCTGGATTTTCCAGCAACGCGGAAAACGCCCTTTCTAAACAAAGATTAAACAACCCAACAAAGACACACGGGGCTAACAGGCACGCCTGCAGAGCTGCGTCTGAAGTGATTCCATCATGCCCCGGTGCCTTCTTAGGGTTCATCCTCCTAAGAGCCCTGACGACCTCGTGAACTAGGATTGCCTTATCGGCACCTGTTCCTTGCGCCTTTGCAGCTTCCCGACGTATTAAATCGTGCGACCCTTCATCCCCTCGGGATTATCCGATGGGAAAAATTTCTCTAGTAAATATTCCGCTGTGGTTTTAAAACCTTCCGTGTATTCGCCATTTGTTTTCTTTATATTACTGAGCGCGATTTTTGTTGTTTTCCTCTAATTACGCGGTATGCGGTTCCCAGGGTTCTTTCTCTGAGTTTTGCGTGCAGAATTCTTTAAATTTATTCGTTCGCGTTTCTTCTATTAATATTTTATATTCGCGGTAACTTTGATTATATTCTATTCTCCGTTGTTCTCTTATATCTCCCGAGGCGCGTTGATAGCGGCGCCTTAGGTTACGCGTTTCTGCCCGCTTGGTGGTTAGTTCCCGGGTCCACCAGGGTACGCTGTCTTTAAATGTTTTCTTTTTCGGCATGGAATACGACGACGCGTCTACCACCGCGTCGTTTAATTTTTTCGCGAGTGTTTCTACTTCGTCTGCCTCTCGGCAGTTAAATAGCTCATTTTCGAGCACAGGGATACTTTCGCCAAATTAATTGCTATATACAGCTGGATTCCCCTTCTATTGTTTTCTATTTATATGCCCTATTTCACCGAGATTGAGTGGTATGTAAAAGGGGTTAAGCAGCCTGTGGCTGTCAAGGATTCCGCAACACTTAGATATTTGCCGTATTAGTAGTACGTTCCAAACAATTCTTTTTTTGTTTTTATGTTTGTTGCCTTTAAACATAGTAGTTGCTTTTTCTTGTTAAATGTAGTACGACCTTGTGCTAATCTTTGATTTATATCTTTTGTGCTTTTCCCATCTTGCGTTATTTGGCTTCCTAGGTAGCAGAAATCCTTAATATCTTGTAAGTTCTCGTTACTTATTTGTACTCTTGTTTTTGAATTATTTTCGCCTCCTTAGCATACTAGTTTTATTTTTGTTAATTTTCATACCGTATCTTTTATTAGAACTGCTTCCATTTGATTAAAAGCGGCTTCTAACTTTTCTTTGGTAGAAGCTAACACCGCTATATCATCTGCAAATCTAAGAGTATATCAATCTTTGGTCCCTGCATAGTAATTCCAAATGTCTTCCTGCATTTGCCAGTATTTATTGTCTTTTCAACGGACGAGATAAAAATTAACGGGAATAAGGAACATCCCTGTCTCACCCCTTTCCTAGTATTTACTTCTCTACTTTCCTGCTCTGATTCTATTTCCGCTCTTGGCTCTTTGTATAAGCAATGTAATATCCGTCTATGCCTAAAACTCATTCCAATCTTTTTGAGTATTTCGAAAAAATTTTCCATTTTACATTGTCAAATGCTTTTTCTTGATCTACAAACCCTATATACACGCTTTCCCCCTTTTCTATTATTTTTTCCATTATGACCCTCAGAGCTAAAATTGCCTCCCGTGTTCCCTTGTTTAGCCTAAACCGTAATTGATCTTCTCCTGGTATTTCTTTAGCTCGTTTTTCCATTCGTCTTTGTACAATTCTAGTTAATGTTTTTGAAAAGTGTGCTATCAAACTTATTGTTCGAAAATTTTCACATCTATCCGCGTTTCCTTTTTTTGGTATCTCGCCTGTCTCATACATATAGCTTACAAGTTGGAAGAGACTTTCTGTTACTGCTTGTCCAACGGCTTCTAGAGTTCCTGCTTACACCTTATCTGTACCCGGTGCCTTACCATCTTTCAGACTCTTTACCGCAAATTCAAACTCATCTCTAAGTATAGAATATCCCAAATCATCATTTTCAATGCCTGATTCCTGTTCTAATGCTGTTAGTTCCTCTCTTGCATATAAATTACCTATATATTCTTGCACTTAATCACTTTCTCCTTATTTTCTATAATGACGTTTCCTCTCGCGTCCCTTATATTCTTGCTATGTGGTTTTATATCCCTAAATTCATTCTAATTAGTTTGTATGCTTTGTCTGTTTTTCCTGTGTCCATGTTAGTTTGTACCTCTTTGCACTTTTCATCAATGCATTGTTCTTTAGCTTTCCTTCATATGCAAATAATTTCCCATTTTATGGCTTTGTGTCTCTGTTTTCCTGTTTCGTCTGATCTATTTTTGTATTTTCGTCTTTCTTATATTAAATTCTGGATATCCTTTGTTTTCCATGTTTCTTATTTTCTTTCTGTGTATACCCCAGAATATTTCTGGCCGCCATGTCTAAGCTGGATTTAATGTTATTCCATTCTGTTTCTACTTCCATAGTATCAGAAATTTTCTCGATACCTTTCAGCAAAACATTTGGCATTTTTTTCAAAAATTTCGTGTATACCTTTATCTTTTAGCTTCTCAAAGTCAAAGTACCTTTTCCGTTTCTTTTTGTCAAATTTTTAAATTTAAGAACGGCCTTCATAATTACGATGTTGTGGTCAGTGTCTGTATCTGCTTCTGGGTAGCTTGTACATTTTTTTTACTTAATTACTAAACCGTTGCCTAACAATAATGTAATCTAGTTGATATCTTCCTATATCTCCTGGCATCTTCGACGTGTATCGTCTTCTAGCATGATGTTGAAATAATGTATTTGTGATTGGTAAATGGTTGTTGTAGCGAAGTTCTACCAACCTATTTCCTCTGTCATTTCTCGTGTCTAAACCAAATAAACCTACTACCGCTCCTTCCCTACCCTCACCTACCACTGCACTAAAGTCCCCCGTAATTATTAAATGTTCATGTCTTTTTACGTATCTTAGTATGTTTGCGATATCTCGCCTCCACCTCTTCCTTACTGTAGCTAGAGATGGGCATGTATAATTGTATTATTACTGTATTTACTGGTTTAGATTTTGATCTAACCATGAGTACTCCTTTGTTCCTTTGTAAGTAGTTTTCTACACGTCGTCCTATCTTTTTTCGCATAACTATCCCCACACCCGAACTTCCTTCCTCTAATCCTCTATGAATTACCCTGAAGTCTCCACTCCAAAAATCGCCCGCCTCTGGCCAACGGACTTCGCTGATGCCCACTATGTCTAGTGCAAACCTAGCCATTTTGATATTCAAGTTCTCTAGCTTACATACTTGTTTCATACTTCTGACATTCTACGCTCGGACTCGCAGAATGTTTACGAATCTTTTTTTATACTTTCTGATCACATACCCGAAGTAGTCCCCTCCCGGAGATTCAATTGGGGGACCATTGTACCTCCGGAATTTTTTACGCCAGAGGATGCCATCATCTTTACTAACAATTTTGGTACGCAGTGTACTTGGGAGGTAATGTGGTGGTTTCCCGTTACCTTCTACATCGCAGTAGTGTGTCTTAGAATGTCATACCGACCCCTAGGTTCTCTGCCACTCTAAGTGCCGAAAAAGCTGCTGCTCTCTTTTAAGGACCTGTCTTAGTCTGGCTCCTCTCTAAAAACCCCACTAATTTGGTTAAATCTATAGTTCGGCTCCTTAGCTCATTAAAATACGTAAGCAATTCTACCCGTTCTAGTATTTTAGAACTTCGTTAAGGTGCAGGTTCGTTCACAGAATGGTTTATTCTTTTATAAAATAAAATTCTTCGAAGTTCTAAGTTGAAAATAATGGTATTGTAACAATTGAGCCACCTGCAAAAGCCTTCGAGCTGCCTCCTGACTGCTGGGACACAGACGGGATTCCAAATACTGCACATATACATGGTGATGATGATGATGATGATGAAATTACGTCACCATTTTTATTTAAAAAATTCTTATTGCTGTAACCACTGTAGTTTGTATGTTTCTTTTCACCTTGAATATAGCCCATCATAATTGTTTTAATTAAACGGCCTGTACGAAGATTCCGCGGGTTAGAAGTGAAAATTATTTTACGTGTGCGGAGCCTTTGTTTGAACGCGAACGACGTTGAGCATGTGCACATGTTTTAATTATTATTAGTTGTAACAGTTAAAACAGGACGTTTTGTCTTTTATGTTTTTCCATATATAATAGATGTAATATACCCACGCTCCTATTGATTGCATAAGTATGATGTGTTTTCGATACAGCTATACATAACCTGAACTATCAAATTTTTCGATCTTTTTTCTTTTTTTCTTCTTCGATATGATTCTATGGCATGGCGTTCCATTCGGTTTCCGTACAACTGCTATTATGTTTGAATCTTATTTTAAATATTAGAATCAAATCGATTCCGACTGCGCCGTCGCCGCTGCAACCATTGTTAAACCATTCGTCCTCGTCTTCGTTAACGTTTTCTAGCTCTCGTTCTCAGAAGTAACTTTTATAAATTAAAAGGTCTCTTGATACGGTAGCCGAATGAATCTAATGGTGATAAAGGAGCCTGCACGAGGCTGCTGCTGCGATGGCTGTAATTGAAGCTCCAACATGTCGTTCGCAAATGGGATTGGAGAATACATGTCAACCAAGTCCATACGTTATCAATTTTTTGAACGAATGCACTTTGTTTGCAGCGACGGTGTCGATAATACCAAAACGTCTTTATTTTTAAGAACCCCAACACATACGAATGCTCTATGGGCGCCCGATTTATATGCCAGGAGAGCATGCTTAATTTAAATATTTAGAGGTAGTTTAGAGGTAGTTATTACGAGATATGATAAGGCGGCTGCGGGCGGTTCTTGCGGTGTCATTTCCAGTAATGGTCATCTTTATTTGCATGCACTGGTTTTTATTGCATCAGCGGGGATTTGGGGTGGAACATACATATTCAGAGCACAATTTTAGTTGCAGAGAAGGCTCATATATCTGTTCTGAGCCCTTCGTTTGCGTCAATGATGGTGTACTATGTGCAAAACGATAGCTATGCATCCATAATTATATTTGTAACTCACATAAAATTAATATCGGATCTTGGTTGAATTTGTCAACTATGATATCTAAGGGAGTTGCTATGAATCATAGTCAATTACGTTTAATCAATGTAAAAACGAAATACTGATATCGTATCACTGAACGAATAATTTGATCACTACAGTTTTTATGCCGACAATATCTAGCTTTACATGGTACATCTAGGAAACTGTATGATAATAGTAATGAAAATTTCTTAAAATTAATAGAAACGTTTTCAAAATTAGATTCTATCATAGAAGAGCATGTTCGTCGCATACATAAAAATCAAAACAGTGATATTGTTACGCGAAACTTTTAAAGCGATTAAACTTAAAATGAATTAATAAATTTAATCGGATTGAAAACCAAAAACACTATTTTTGATCTAGTAAAGAAACACAAACATTACTCTGTAATCTTCATTGTACATCAGAAATAAGTAATACTGAACAATTAAGTGTCATTATGAGGTTTGTTTTATTGAACGAGTCTACGAAAGAGATTCAAATCCGTGAACATTTCATTGAGTTTTGTCCTATAACTGATTGTAATTGTGTTGGCTTATGTAACTATGTCACAGATTTGTTAATAAAATTAAACTTAAGTATACACAACATGCACGGTCAAGGCTATGATAATACAACTAATATGCGCGGTATACCCAGTGGCTTACAAAAACAAATTTTAAATATAAAACTACGAGCACTTTTTGTTCTTTGCTCAGCGCACTTACAAACTTTAGTTGTTAATGACGCTACCTTCAGAGATGCCGGTATTTTTTTATGCTGTTCAAGAGATATGTGTTTTTTTCTACGTCAGTAAACCGATGGTCAGTAATAAAAACGTGCAGTTCAGATTAAACTTTAAAACCACTATCAGATACACGCTTGTCCAGTACAACAGACGTAATAAAACCTTTGAGATATCAGATTGCCCAAGTTTATGATTCTCTCTTCAAAGTTATAAAAACATCCGCAACTTTAAAAGATTTTGCCACCTTACATCAGGCTCGATTGCTAACAACAGAAATTCAAAACTACCAATTCTTATGCTCTGTAGTAATTTGGTATAATATATCATTCAAAATCAATTCTATTAGCAAAATAATCTAGAATCAAAGTAGTAATTTTAAAACTTGCATAAGCAATATAAAAACTTTATTCACATACTTAAGAAACGATAAGGGACTTAGTGAAATTTTTGTCAACGCGTGAGAACAAGTAGAAGAATTAGAAATTGAGCCTAGTTTTTTATCTACACAAATTGTTCGTCATCTGGACAAAACAGTTTGATTACGAAAGCAGTGACAAATCAATAACAGGCTCGAAATGTTTCTTCTCCATGCTAGACAAAACCAAATCGTTTCTTAATGAGAGGTTCAAAAGGTTGCATCAATTTAATAATATTTATTTATAAAATGTTTTAACTCAACTGAAGAAGAACTGAAACAATCGTGTTAATATCTATTAGTACATTTCAAAGATGAATCACGTAATGAATCAGATATAGACGTAAACGACTTATTTGATGAAATTAAATGTTGAAAATGTCTTTTGACAGCAAAAGAATTTAAACCCTAAGTTAATTTTCGAATAAATTTTTGAGAATCAATTAATTTCAACATTTTCAAAAACCGCAGTAGCAATATGAATTTTCGAACGCTATCAATATCCGTACCATTAAGTGAAAGGTCTTTCTTAAAACTGAAATTCACAAAAACTTGTTTAACATCGAGTATGGCTCAGGAAAGATTCAAGTATTTCTTAATTATGGCTATAGAAAATGACCTTTTGATGAGCTAATTAAAGATTTGGCCGATTAAAAGACAAGAAAAAGATGTTTATAATTGGTTATATTGTTCCCTTTTTTAAATGTTGTATTGAACTTTTAGTTGTAATTTTTTGGATTTGTACCTTTTTATTGCTAATTTTTGTATGTCGTTATTATGCAGATATAGATATAATAAGCTTAAGATGTAAGAAATACTTAGGTTCAAAATTTTATGTTAGTATTAGTGTTTAATCAATGTTCATTTATATGTACCTACTTATGTATAAAATGTTTAGAGACACTTTTAAAGTGGGGCGTGGTATTATATTTTGCACATAGGCGACCGCATGGTTTAGCGCAGCCCAGTCTTGATGACCCTGCCACTCAACCGGTAGCCTTTTTATAGGATGGAGTAGAGATTGAAGTTTTAATTTGGGAGTTGTCTCAACAATTCTGTTCGTTTTGTAGGGGTCATAATTAACAACTTTTGAGAATGTGGCTCAAAGTACACCGATTTATTTGGATAATATACAATAATTGTAGTTAGTTTGTAAAATTTGCAAATAATTTATGAACGTGTAACGAATGCGTTTTTGGCAGTTCAAGCGCACCGGACATAAAAGCAACAAATTTGTTAAGTTGCTTTGTTCGTTGATGTGCCTAACATAGTACAGGATCGGATTTGCTCTAACTTAAGTCGCCGTCCTTAAAAACAAACAAGGTTACAACAAAGTAGGAACACTACGAAAATATTTGTAAAGAACCACAAATCGTTAACGTTAATTAAACAATAAACAAAATAGTTAAATATTTTGATTCGGTAAAATAGTATTACCACTAATAGTATTAGCAGTGCTGTAAATTTAAAGAAATTGTTTTCAATTTTTTTTCGCCATTTAGCGTGTATGGTGGCATAATTCTCGTCATATTGTTTATCAGCATTTTCAGTAAGTAATTGAACAATTGTAAATTTATTTAAAAGTGAATTAGCTCCGTTTAATAGAACTTGTAATGGATTTAAATCGAAGTCTGCATTGTTAACTGAATTAACGTAATTAATAAAACGTGTTAATGAACCATTATTGGCCTTATATTTGTTTTTGTCAACACTAGACCCTGTACCAAGTAATTAAAGTAGTAAATAAATGCAGAAAGCAAGGGCACCGTAAGTTGTGCCATGAATGCTTAAACATGTTGTACTATCACACACAGTTCCTTGCGTTATGTAAAGATTTAAGTTTTAAATACAAAATAAATTCAAATACAAGTTTCAGCACGAAATTGTAGAACCGAATAGTAAACAAATATACGTGCCTTTTGTAGGATGACATTGAAAACCAAATGTATTGTATAACAATGCAATACCCTTATGGAAATAGCAAACAGCAGAAACAAATACAAATCCGAATCCGACGCGTATGTATTTTTAGCGTAGAAACTTTAACCATAACAAGTAGGTGGCGACCCTTACAAACTTGCTTGTAGTGAATATATTTCGATAAAATTATTTTGAGCGTTGTTTTTTTTTAATTAATTCGCAAGAAAAACTATCAGAGATACTTGAATAGGAGAAACACCTTTAAAAGCAGTAGCGGATCGTGAAAATTTTAAGTAGATGTTCCCAATATTTAAATTTTACTCTGTATAAACGTGCAAGCGTATTCCCCAGCAAAATATGTAATTCTCATGCAGAATAAAAAAACATACAGTGTTGTAATATCATTTAAGAATAACGTGCAACTTTAATCTGTGTCTTATTGCATGTATAAATCATGCGAACGAATCCTAATTTTAAGATTAGCATTTATTATATTAATTTAAAATCCATGTATAGATAATCTTTAAAACACGTTTAATTTACCATACAATAAGTACTATTGTGCGTCTGAAGACCTAAAAACATCCACTCTAAATACCTTCGATTTTGAGCTATATTCTTTAAGATATGCGAAGCTAAAATCCGTACGTTGCTAGAATGGAAATAAATCTTTAATAATTCCACAATTAGCGATATTTATTTAACAAACGTAATAACATTTTTTTACTTTAAAAATGCTAAATACATTTCATGTCAAGATATTTAAAACTATTTCCAAAATGTATCCATTCTCGTTAAAAAAACAATTTTATTAGTTTTTAATAAAGCATAGCTTTATTTCAAAGAAGTTAATTCCAAAGTTTTCAAATAGTTACGTTAACTAAATAAAGGAATACGTTTTTTTTTCGAGAAATGTTCTCAAAACTATTATATGAACAAATTAATTGTCTTGTATGAATAAACGCTTTAATTAAAAAAAAGCACTACTACCTGAAAGTTATAAACTAGATAGGAACAAGTTTAATAGCTCAAATTATAGTACAGAGTTGTTCAAGAGAGACAGAAACGGCTGGTTTTACTTCATTAATAAAGATTGGAAGACTTATTACGACCGTGGCAACCTTTACTATCGCCATTTAACAGATAAGGAAGCGAAATAGAATATTGCATCATGCGGGTGACTAACAGTTGGGAGCATAATCTAGAAGGTAAAAGAAGAAATTAGGCATTTAGAGTTTTATTACATAAGGATGAGATTTATCGAGGAGTAGGGGATTCATTTATTCACTCCTTCCACAGCAACATGTAAGGTTTGAGTAATTTGTAATTTATTTATACTTTGATTGATTCTGTCAGCTTTTCACATATAACATAAAAATCTGAAGATAAGTAATGAAGCAAATAATTATTTAAACAAGTAAACGACAATTAATCGTAAATAATATTAGTGCAAAGTTACACGGCAATTTAATAAAACTATTTTGCAAACTAACTGGCACGACTATGTGTGAAGGTTGATTAAGGATGGAAATTTGAAATGGAACCAGCAAGTTTTCGATGCAGTTAAATTCTAATAGAAACCATATTTTAAATAGAAATTACAGACGAGACAGGTAGCCAATAGAAGAATTTAAATATTCAAACAGCAAGTACAAATTTGTTTCAAACCTAGAAACTCAATTGGTATATTATTAAGTATATTATAGAGTACAATATGTTTAAAATTTATTTTAGAATGGATAATTTGACTTCAGCAACTGTGAGGTCAGAGTTCGAGGCATTTTGACCCTTACAAAAATCTATGTACAGGGTCGTTGATTATTTACGGTGAGAAGAATAATAATAGTCACAATAATAATAAAATTATTTGAATTAATAAAGATCTCGTAAATCTGAAATGTTTAGGAGTTTGCATATAATTAATGAGGATTAAATGAAAATTATTTTAATTCGTAATTAATCATAAGGTAAATTTTATGTATAAACTTAAGCTGCAAATTGTATCGATAAGCGTTATTTATGTGTGTGTAATAGATTATTGAAATAATGCGTATAAAAGGAAGATATATTGAATGTATAGAAGAATGTTCATAGATGTTTCATGAGATTTTTGTGTTTTATTTCATTTTCATAAAATCCACAGGATATTTTCCGTTGAACTGGCCGGACAGGAAAAACGGTACGGTAAGGTAAAGATTCATATTTTCTATTGCACCCTCATATTATACTTGATTCACAGCATTATTCGTAGCTCTGAACGTTTAGGCAGCCGAGCCACAGCAATATATATATATATATATATATATATATATATATGTTGTGGATTCAAAGGGGTAAATAGGTAGATACAATAAAATTTCAACAACCCTGTATATAGAAAAGAACAAATTATTTACGCGCAAATTTAATTGAATTCACTTAGGGAAAACGTACAAGTATTAACGTGTTTTTATATTTAATAATTGGAATGTTAGGATTACATAAAGAAAAAACAGTTTTAAAGCAAATAGAAGTTCAAGGATACGCATAATTAACCATAAGTTATTTGAATTCAACACATATAAGCATAAGGGAACGTGCTGTGTAAGAAAATCAATAATTCCAAGGAAAATGTATTCGTTTTATAGAGATACCAAGAAGCAGAAAGTTCAAGAAGTTGTTATGTTTAAACGTTCGATAATTAACAGAAACACCTGCGGTTAAAAAGGTTACGTTCGACGAAGTCGACGTGTGTTAAGATAGGATTTCATAGAAAATATTTTCAACCGTCAGTTTGGTATAAACAACAAGGCTAACAAACATCTTAAAGAGCGAGGGAAATGGACAATTGGTTATATACAACAGATAGAGACAGAAATAAAAGCGTTAGGATTGAAAAGCACGTACCATATACACGTGGAGTTGAGATAAGATGTCAACAACATCGATTTTCTGTAACTCAAGTGGGGTTTTAAACGAGACAGCAGACATGCATAAGACAGAGATAAATAGAGTTTAGGCGGAGTTTTTGACGGCAGAGAATTTTGTCATTGGTCGAAAGTCAACAGTGTTAGAAACGAATGCACACGCGAAGGTTGTAAGCGAATTCGAAGTATACAACAAGCACGGCGGAAAAATTTTTAGAATCAACCGACGGTTACATTCAACAAATTATGGAATTAAATTTGAAAATAAGCTTTTCAAGTGAAGTGCGTCCACTAGGGGATTGGAGAAATGATTTAAATACCGGAGCTTTAATATTTAAGCTCTCTTTTCCTTTACGTCGATAAAAGTGCTGAATACCGATTCAGAATACAATAATAAAACTTTTGTGAGTATTTTATGTAATGTTACCGTAAATATAGTGGTTGCTAGTATAAAACAGTAGTAGCAAACCTCTAATTATTGACGCAATGTACGAGTAGTACATATTAAATTAATAAAGGTCCGGCTACTACTAAACAAAAATCAATAAATAGAAACATTATATATGGGGGTAACCAGAGCTTGTAATCTATTTTGTGTGCATGATATGGATGGTAGAGGCCTGTGGATTCGACAAGCAGTATAGTCAATGGTAACAACGCCAAGGGGTTTTATGGTAACCATCTCCAACGGGAATTAAGACTAAAGAATTCTCTAGGTATTTATTTGAAAATCTGTTGTTGTATAAACATTTGTGAAATTTTGTGCTGTGTGGTTGACGTTTTGGTGGCATATTTATGGTTGCAGAAATTTATTGTAAAAGATGCATGTACTGAACTATTTATTGATGTTTATATATTGAAAAAGGGTGTATTTAAAACATCCAAAATTTTAGTCAGAATAAAATTTGAATTGTAAAGGGTGAACGGGTCTGTAATTTTCGGTTTTTATTTATGCACGGTTTAAAAGGCATATACAAACTAAACTGTGTTATTATAATCTCACCATACTCCAGTGTGAAGTCAGTTTAGGGTAACATGTGGGGCCCATCTACTCATATATCATTGAAGTTGTTTAAAATTTATTGGAAAACTCAAGGACTTTAAAAGATACCTTAATTTGAGTTTTATAATTATTGTATCAAACTGTTTTTAACTCATGTAAATATAATTTATCTGGTAATATGTGTAAATAAAAGGTTGTATGGTTGTGGTATTATTTGGTAGTTTTATTGAATGAGGTGCGAGTGTGAAAGAGATATGTCTGTAAATTTAGGTATTCGAGAAGAGGCACAGCTGAGCTAGCCAGGGAAGCTGAAGGAATTTGAAGGAGAAATAAAAGGGTAAGAAATTTATAAAATTTTTATTTTTGTTTTTCGAAAAATTTTATGTTGATCCAGCAGAAGGCTCAAAGTTAAAACCTTTATCTCTGACTTCCACGGCAATATATATATATATATATATATATATATATATATATAAAGAATAAGTAAATTTAATTAGTCCTAAAATAATATCAAAAAATGAAATTTAACGGTGAGTGACTCAATATTAGCTACAAGAGCATCCTGTCGACGCGTTTCGCCCTTATTGGGGCTCATTAGGACAGGAGTAGCAAAGATGTAATATTTAACACGAACACATTATGGGAAATGCAGCATCACCTAGCCCACAATTTGTGTCTTCGTGCTGTTTCACGGCACGGAGGAGATCCGGTTCAACTGCCTTTTTCCATAGCCAATGATTATAATTATAAAGAATAAGTAAATTTAATTAGTTTTAAAATAATATCAAACAATGAAATTTAACGGTGAGTGACTCAATATTAGCCATAATGTGTTCGTCTTAAATATTACATCTTTGCTACTCCTGTCCTGATGAGCCCCAATAAGGGCGAAACGCGTCGACAAGATGCCCTTGTGGCTAATATTGAGTCACTCACCGTTAAATTTCATTGTTTGATATTATTTTAGGACTAATTAAATTTACTTATTCTTTATAATGATAATCATTGGCTATGGAAAAAGGCAGTTGAATCGGATCTCCTTCGTGCCGACTGTTGATAAAACCTGCAAAGTCAGGTGAAACAGCACGAAGGCACATATTGTGGGCTAGGTGATGCTGTACTTCCCATAATGTGTTCGTGTTAAATATTACATCTTTGCTACTCCTGTCCTGATGAGCCCCAATAAGGGCGAAACGCGTCGACAGGATGCCCTTGTGGCTAATATTGAGTCACTCACCGCTAAATTTCATTGTTTGATATATATATATATATATATATATATATATATATATATATGAGATGCAGGTTCAAATCCTGTCCAAGGCCTTATATTTTCCTTCTTTCAATTACTAGCTCGATTTGAAATGATCATTTGGGCTTTACTTAAAAAGTCTAGGTTATTATTTCATCTTATTAATTGCAATACGTTAGTATTTATCAACTTACCTTGTGTAAAAAACTACTTATAATATTTATATATATATATATATATATATATATATATATATATCAGTTTCACATCGCACCCTAAAATACAAAAATTTATTAGTACTCAATGGCCTACTACTTAAAATTTCATATATTAGTATATTCATCAATAAACTACCTTTCAACACATCTACAAACACTAAGTATTACTATTCCAAACCAAAACACAAATCTCACTGTTCCTACAACATTTATATCACTACCGTATATAGATAGTTTAACTGATAAATGTAAACGACTTTTTAAGACTTACAAAATATCAAGTTTAGCATAAAACCAACGTTAATCATGAAAAAAATATCGTATACCAATCTTAAAGACTTTGATAAAAAATTCGACAATCAGGAGTCGTTTACAGTATACCCTGTCAAAACTGTGAAGAAAAATATGTAGGTAAACATCAAATCGGCTGTCTACTAGATTAGCTTCTCACAAAAGTGACTGCAATAAAAATTAAAAAAAACATGTACGCTAGCATCTCATGCAATTGAAACTGGACTCATAATAAACTACGATGGTACTAAAATTATTTTCATTGAAAATAATTACAAAAAAGATTGTTCCTGGAAATGATTGCCATTTCTTTAAAAGAAAACTCTTTAAATAAAAAACTAATACCCAAAATTTAAGTAACATTTATTCATACCTTTTCACCATAATTAAAAATACCAAAATATCCAAAACCTTAGGTAACTTTAGATAACTAGTTGTAATTTTCTAAAGTAATATTTTATTTTTACGATCTGTATTAAACGCATCAATTTAATTAAAATGTAATCTAGGTTAGCTACGTTTTTAACATCAACTGTCATGTCATTGTAGTTTTATATAAATTGTCACCTAAATTTTTAAATTTTTTACCTTTACATGTTATCACACACTTTAGATTTTTAAGCTTCACTAATCGTAAGTAACCTATCCAAACTGTTTTTTAATTGTTAAAGTTGCTAGTTTCCTGAAGAAGAAAATAATAAATTTTCGAAAGCTTGAATGGTTAAAAGGCGTTTATTTTGAATCTAAATCGAATCTGACTGAATTCCGGATATCTTTATTATAATTATATGTATATATATATATATATATATATATATATATATAAAAATCCATCTTACTGTTCTTTAAACTAGTAGACTCAGACTTCTCTTGCTATGATTAAAATCACTTATATTATTAATTAATTCTTTATCTATGACTAATGCATGTAAACCGCCTTCTGACATAGTGTTTCTCAGTAACGTTTCTATGCGCTTCAACATTGAAAAACATCGTTCTGGCTCTATCGTAGTCACAGGAATTGTCACTATAATTTTCAGAAATTCACTTAACTGAGAAAGGGTGTCCTTATCCAATCCATTTTCTATGAAAAACTGCAACATAGACGCAGCCACAGTAGCTTTTGGTAAATCCTGCCGTGTATGCAGTGCCACTAGTTCGGTTTGTAATATGTTTTTATTAATGCATGTGTATTATTCTATGATGGCTATAAGCTGTTGTGCAAAAAAAGACTTTGATAGTGAGGAAAAAAATCTGGCACCAGAACTGCTGCCGCAATTAGGAGATAAAAGTATAAAGATAGATCCCTTAATGAGCCATTTATTGTATCACATATTTCTGTGCTACCATATTGGATACCTTTCGCGTCTTATTTTTAAAAACTTATTCATAGGATGTATTATCAATATCTGTGTCGATATCTCAAATGATCTGAACAAGATTTAGAAATTATGTAGCGTAGTTCTTTATTTTAATTCGGTCAATTTTATTTTGCCGAAATTCTTTAAATAGAATATATTATTGAAAAAGTCAAGTCCAAACTAGAATTCTTTATAAACATGCCAGTAGTCCATTACATTCCCTTCTAGTTGTGTTTTCCACTTCTTCTAAATCCTGAATTTCTACCAAGCATTCTAATATACCACTCTTGTTCAGATGAACAGTTTGAACTAATTTAATACTATGTACCCAACGTGTTGGTCAAGCTATGGCAATCTTTTTTTACATACTGTGCTTAAAAGGTTTGTCCTGTGTGTAGATATGGAAAAAAGTAAAGAAGCCAGTAATATTTGAAAAAAAAACTTGGTCGAATGGTTTGCTGGTGATGTTTATTGTAAAACTAAATTGAATTGTTAAGCATAAAAAGTGAACAAACTGGATCATTGGATAAACTTTTCAGATTTGATACTTAATCCCGCTTGTACCACCGCCCATAACTGCCGTGTCATCGTAGCACTCTCCGATTAATCTTTCTTCTCTATCAAGCAAACGGCCCTCTAATTCCGATGGTAGTATATTACTTAGGATATTTACATCATGTGTTTTATGATGGAAAAACCCCCAAAACTGCTCAACGACATTTTTATTAGCTTCATACCGACAAACCGTAACTATTTGCTGAATTATAAACACTTCAGTTGTTTCCTCAACCATTACCGCAAAATAATTTTAATTACTTATTTATTTTAAAATTTCGTCTTTGCATACATCCAAAATACAGTTTAAAGTTTCGTTTAACGGTTATGTAATACCAGGGTTATTGAGTCTTCAGTTTTGTCATATTCCCGTAGTGCCAATTAATATCCGCCATAGAACATAGAACTGATGCATTGATTTTTATTTACCTGCTTGTTATGCGTATGTATTAAATTTCGGTAAACAGTATCTAGCTGTGTGCTTATATTCACCCGACCCAGCATAGAAAATTCAATACAGGCATTTTTATGAGCATCACAATTTTTATCTTTTAAGTCCGTCGAACAACAATGTATGTACTATAACACCTACTTAAAATTTTCACGAGCCGCCACTGCTTTTTGGAAGTGTTTCTCCTATTCAAATATCATAATAGCGCACCCGTACACATATATACAGGACAGCATATAATATAAGCAAATGTATTTCAACGTATTAATGGTTGCTACAATTCATACAAAATACAAATTCATGATTACTCTATTTAACTAGCTTTGTCGGCATATATACCCTTGTAGTTCATACCTCTATATCATTTTGGTTAATTATTGCGTAGGTAAAGTGTGAAACTTGGAGTGTAACACAATCGCGCTTCAATAAACACCCCATGTTCATAGTCCTTTCCTCAAAGCCAACAGCTAGTAAATTGTATTTCAAGTGATATTTAAATAAATTATCGGAGTTTGGGGTAAAAGTAAGCATGTAGCGTTGTCCGAACGTTAGTAAACTTTGAGCAGCGATGTTAAGCTTTGTATGTTTACCTCTGTGATTTAAATAAATGCTTAGCATTACGTTTGGTGTTTGGAAACCCAAGCAATCATCCAGATCAAAATACTTAATTAAAAATGCATTGACTGACACCTGCTAAATGAATGCTGAATAAATAGTTTCATTTCTACTTTAGTATAAATTATGATTCATAGGAGGTCCTTCATTTTTAAAGTTAACTTATTTTAATAGGTTTTTTTTGGAAGACGACAGAGACATGGTGTTGCTGAAAAACCAGGCTGGTATTTACCGGGTGGAACATATTGGTTTACTTCTTTAAAGTCAGTATTGCTGTAGGACCGGGAAGGCACGTTCCTGCCGGCAAGCAAAAGTTTGATACCTAAACTTTCACCATAGATTGTTTTAAGTAGTCAGCGCGCCTTCTGAGTAAAACATTTTTGCATAAATAACGACCTTTACACGATTGCAGCGTGACCATCTTGTGATCATTATCGGTTAGAGCATTTCAATCCATGTCCGGGTGTTAGCTTAAATGAACTGTGAATTAAAAAGTGCACGCAAACGAAAACAATCTTAAATGAACAAAATTCAAACGAAACCGAGCAGCAAGAGCACATCCAACTTTGCAGAAGTCAGTACACCTATATGCGAACCTCCAGACTTGATAACGCGCAAGATTTGGCTGCATTGTGATAATAAAATTAAGATTGTAAAATTTTGAAGGCTCAAAACTTGATGAACATCATTCGTTCCTGAAACACTTTGCTAACTTTAACATTATATTACTTTCAGTTGACACGTACTTTTATCTAAACCTGTTGGTGCAAATCCGATCATCAGTTCTACGAACGAACAAGCTTTCCAACTTCATCTGGTTCACTTGAACTGTATATACGTATTTGCTGCATACAGTTAAATTGATAAGGAATTTTACAAGCTAACTACAATTGATTTTTATAAACTACTCAAAATTGTTTTGTCAAGATATATGCACTACAAACAAGTTTGTAAGGGTAGCCACTTTTGTGATAGTTGCACATACACGTTGTAGTGATCTGTACTATTTATTTAGTCAATTCTCATTGGTTGATAATTATTCCAAATATTATTGTGTATATTTCGATATTCGAGAGTATTTTTGAACAGCACATTAACCACTTCCAGGTTTCAGACTGCAGTTCGTGATGTCAGAATTAACCCGTGGTAGGGGAGATCGATTTATTTACAGGCTTTTAACGGGCACTTTTGCTTCAGATTTTAAAATGATTGGTCGAAAAAGCTTCACTGGCGGTTTTATTCGAGGTAATGTTTTAATTATATGCTATTTTGAAGTTATCTGATTGCATCGTAGCTTAAGTAATTTTTTAACGTTGTTTCTTTGTTTTAGTAATTGAATTTTAGTAATTGAATTAATGATCCAGTTGTTATGCAGATTTTTTGTTTGTAAATTTAATGCCACGATGTGTTTAATTTTTAAAAGCACGTTTTAGCCTGATGCAATCATAATGAATAATTCATAACTTGTGCTTACTAAATTGAATTAATTTTGTTAACATGCATTTATATAAAAATTTAACGCCTGATTTTGTGTTTTTGTTTTAGTAAAATTTGTTATGTATTTGTTACAAGCATATTTTATAATTTGTTTTATTGTTCTAATGATTTGTTATGATTATGTAAATGTTTATTTCAGTTTTAGCTGCCGGTTTATAACTGCATAATTCGTGTCTCGTTTTTATCACCTAACCATATGTTAGTTTAAAGGGTCTAACGTATTATAACCCGCAATTCTATCGGTAAAAAATAATGAAATTTATTATTCTTGTTATTATGTGATTATATCAAACCTCTGCTATGACCCCGTATTAACGCGATTGAATTATGACTATATATATATATGGTAGATTTGATTTGTACCCTTTGTTTGGCACTATCATAGCATACGTTCATGTTTAACTTCATGTTTGTTTATAAATAGTCTTCTTGTCAATGTATTTGTAGTAGTGTGTATGCAACGATGGAATGTAGGTTATCTATTGCGAACCGTATTGCCAAACAGGCTGGAAACTTCTAATGGTATGTACGATAAACATGTATATTTGAGCCTTTGTTGAATTTACTAACATTTTATGGCCGTGTGAGGTGGAATATTGATAGTTAAGGTTCTTATCTTCCCGGTGTTCTTCAACTTTAGGCAGATAGTAATGGCCAGCCGTCTCTGTTACATTCTAGAAAAGATTAGTTAGACTACAATAACATTTCTTCAGTTTCATATAGAGAATGTCTGAGTAACAGTTGACATCCCGTAATTTTAAACGTGCACAGGGTGCTTATTGGCCGCCCCATCCTTGGAAAAGTGTATTTATGCATTTAGAAACGCTGGGTTGTTGAGATTTATCTGCCGATATTCTTTCCTCGGCGTTAACCCAGTGAGTCCGGCACTGTTTGCTCTTGTAGTTCATATTTAATTGATGGTAACCTAATTTTGAGGTTATCATATAATAATTAAAGTAGGTCCGTTAACTATTGTAGTTTTATTTCAAACCTTCCCGCCTTAACACCATCTCAGTGTGTATATTTGGGTTAAGTTACGGTCATGCAACGTAGGTGTCACTAGCCACAGCTATAGACGACTAGATCACGAGGCCAGGTATATTCGAGAGAGGGTGTTCGTTCGTTCGTAGGTGTGTTTACCCTACAACGTCAAATCCACATTTCTACTTGCTTCTACTGTTTGTTACTTCCATAAAGGTGTTGACGAATACGCAAAACTTCTAAATCGTTTGTTACAACTACTACAAAAACATGCCCCGCATGTTGTAACAATCACGCAATTTACTACTGCCCAAACTTTGCAAAACTCGATGGCTTAGACAAATTAAATACGACTATATGCCTACGGTTATGCATCAACTGTTTAGGTGTCAATCGTCTTGCCAAGAGTTGTAAATCTGCAGGGTGTTGGGAATGTGGTAGATTTTTCCACATCCTTTTGTACTTTTCAAATACTGCTAACAATGCAAATGTGTAACATACTTCCATACGTAACACTAGACAAAACACCGTTACTTCCGCTAAATCAACAGCTGTTTCCAATCAGGGTACTATACCTATAGCTTTAACCACACCTGTTAGAATGACAGTAAATTCTCCTGACAAGTCCAATGTAACCTTCCACAGCAGGTCTATCAATCCTTAATATTTTCTGTAACCTACACAATTGCGAAATTCTTTTAGACAACGCAAGCCAAACGACATCCATATCTCAACGTCTTAGTGACATTTTATAGTTACCAAAAAAAAACATTTCCATTTTTAGAATTAAAAAGCTGATGCGCAGTTACTAACGTGGTCGCAGTTACAATAAAATCTACTGTAAGCAATTTTAAAAAGACATTTAGTTGCTTAGCCTTGTCAAACCTAACCACAGACATCTGATATGCTTAAAATCTGCTAAGTAGATCAGATTTAGGAATTTGCAAAGGAATACAAAAATGAGGAAGAGTTTAATGATAGAATCTCCACAACATAATAACGTAGTTTAAAATTCAAACCGATAACCAAGTCTTCCAACTCTTTTTCTAATCAATAACTGGATACATAGTAGTGATCAAGATTTTTGAATTGTAAAATGTACCAAAGTTTGTTTGTATACATAAAATCTTTGATTACATAGACTGCCAATAGAAGTTTCTGGGATTTTAAAGTAAAGCAGTTAAGAATATGCAAGCTATCATTTTGTATACTATTTTCATAGTCAATTTTAATCCGAAATAAGAATTTCAAAATACAGATGATTATTTCTTACAAATAAAAAAAAATCTGAGCAAATTACAATGCACGTACGTTTTCTTGAAACAACTATATAAGGTATATTTTTATAATTTCAGTGTTTAAGACTGCAATAAATTTTTTTGAAATATCTTTGGAAGACGAGGACAATATAATATGTCGCATTAGACGATACACGAAAGAATTGATGGGCGTACCCTGTAAATTTATTTTATTGGTATTTAAATTACTCCATGATTTAAGTGTATGATCATGGTATCGTAGGTTTTCCCCGTTTAACTTTCAAAATCTATTATACTATTTATCAAAAGGAAATCAACGGTTCAAACTATAATTTACAGAATCTTTAACCATCAAAATAACGTACAAGGGTCAATAAGGAAAAACAAATCTATGGTCTAAGAGTATAATTACGTCATTGCAGGTTTTCACTAATATAGTTTAACTTTCAAATCTGTTATTTCGAAAGGAAATTAACGATAATAGAGCAATTAAAATTGAATACAAGAATCAGCAGAAAAAACAAGCCTTTCGTCTACGCTTATATTTATTATGTTATCAGTTTTTCTTTCCTAATGAGATTCTTCAATATATAAACCCCTGATGCCACCTAAAAAATCATCAATTTCCCATAGACCAAGTTCAACGCAAAAAGTGCGTATTTAAAACCCGACTGTATTTGCAGAAGAAAATTGTAAGTAAAAACATGATTTTCAATCATTTAAATGAAAGTGTGTACCGTAAACCATACACGCATTGAAGACACCTAATCGTTAACAAAAAATATAAGATCTTACAAGAAAAATTACTCAAAACAAAATTTGGTGATCGAATGCTGATTGAAACGGAAAATTTTCAATGTATATTACCACGACGATACTTTGACTATCTTCAGGCAGATGGAATTACAAAGCCAAATAATTGTTTTGGTGCAATCAAAAAATATCCCTTTAAATAGTACGGGTTTGATAGAACCGTAAATATACAATTGTTAAATAATATGTAACAAAAAATACCTGTTACATGCTGCAAAAGGTATAAAATTTTAATATTTTATCTGGTTTGTATTTTTAGTTGTAAGAAGATTGTATATAGATAGAAAGTAAGTATATAATTCGTTATGTTAAATTTCGGAAAGGGATTTACTTTTACATTAATTTCCAACAATCTTAATTAAGCGCCTGCTAAAATGTATAAAAGGCTGCGCGCTTTTTATGTCATTTAAAATTATACGCACGGTCATACACCAAGTTCGTTTACCTTCCAATTGAAATAAATACGTATTAAAATTTCCTTAAGTTGTAGCCTTTTAAATTCTGATTTTATTTTAACGAGAATTTCCGATAATTAAAAAGGGAGCCCACGGCAAATTAAGATGGAAGGTGGCTCTAAGTTGAGGAAATCTCAAAGGCAAAGCGGCTAGTCGAACTTATATGCTCTGGGTAGAGAATGAGCTGTGGGTCGGGGTGTAATTGCAACCACTAATAATAAAAATAAGGCGCCACCGTATTTTTTTATACTGAGAAGACCTAATACAAGTCCCTTGTACAAGGCTAATGCGGAAACCTTTCTCCTATAACCGCTATATAATTTCAAAGACCACCTAATCTTTAAAGTGTCTTACCTTATGGCTCGACCTTGACCTTAGCAATCCTGCACTGCACCTGTGAACAAATTAAACAAAGAAAACACTGTTTGTGCATTCAAACTCAAAAATAATTAAATACAATCCGAATCGACTTTCATTCCTCTTAAATAAAAATAGTCTTTAGTCCGAAAATAAGAATCTATTCAACTGGTATTCAATAATGTAATTTTCTACAAAAAATATGTCTTCCTTTATAAGTTAATTTAAATTAGGAAGAGTTAATTACAATGGTACTGAATATATCCGTACCAATTAATATTTAATGAGGTTTATGTAACAAATTGACAAAGCATAAAATTGCTTATTTATAGAAAGCGTTAATTATGGTAAATTTACCTTAATTTCACAGTAGATAATTACAGATAACTTGTTCATAAAATATCAAATGTAGAAATCTAATTTCTAAAAATTAAAGTTGTCAGAATTTACTTTATTTAATTAGTAGTGACATCTTCTGATGTTTCATTGAGTTAATAAAAGAATTATGTAGGAACAAATTACAGATTCATATCGTATGACTACGTAAAATATAATTGAGGTCTGTCCTTGACCTGTTCAAAGTTAACACAAGTCGGTTAAAGTAAAATTTATCTCGTTACTACGTCGATAGTTCAAACAACATACGAACATAATTTTTTGTACATACCAGAACTCCAATTTGCACCTAAATACTTGCTTGAAAGCTGACATATGTGATGACAACGGAAAATTCCATTCCAAACGAACAGCTGCGCTGCATACACGAGAAACACGTCACTTGGCTTCCATTATCTGCGTTTCAATTTATAGATGTTCAAGGAGTAATTCTCACCACGAGAAAACTGATGTTGTTTGTAATTAACTTGAATAAATTTATATATGTGATTCCATATTATACAAGAATAGAATTGTTTTCCTCAATTTCGCATGAATACCATTCAGAAAAATTTCTTATTTATAATTTACGTTGCAATATATTTTAAAATAAATTATTATTATTCCCAAAGTTACACTGAAAATTTCAATTAATATTATTATAGAAACAAATTCACTTACTGTTCCTAATGGTCTTTTAACAAAACTTCATCGTTCTTCACGACTGGTTTCAACAAAACAAATGGACCATCCAAAACAATTTATGAAGATAGCTTCCACGAGCAATCTTCCATCGTGCACGCTTCCAACACCAAAATCAATCACGGACATCGCTCCTAAGAACAACTATCGACCTGCTTGAACCCCAGCTGTGTTAGAAGTGCCAGCCGAGCTTGTTGCTACCCAGTAACAATTTACCTTGCAGTTATTGAGTAGAGGGGGCTTTAAGAAGGATACTACACAAAAGCTTTTATATTGTCACCGTAGAATTTAACTTTTAACATGAACTAAATACTAGTTCTTTATTGGACAATAGATGTTATTAAATTAAGTGGATTGGATAACATTATAATGTATTATATTATTTAATATTTAATAAAAGGATTGATTATACAGATATATATATTAGGTAGAAAATAAAATTGCTACACTGCCTCTTTCTAAGAGAAAAAATTCTGGAATAAATACGAAGAATTTTTTTTTGAATTTATTGTTACATATTCATAACTTATTATTATTAATTTTTACAAAATAAAACAAAAATTACCACTTAAGATACAACATAATTGAAAATGAGTGACGAGTAACTACGCGTACTATACGCCACAAGGGGACAAATTCGGGAAGTCTTAATCGGTAGGATGTCATTATCGTTTAATCATATTCGGGGTTATTATATCACTCATTTATACTCGAAACTTAAACAACAAAATATATAATACTGCCGTATTATAATTCTTTAATAAAAATATCAAATTATCATGACAAACATATTTTTACTATATTAACCGTAATTTACATATTTACAAAAGAAGAAAAGGACTCTCACTACTTTTGAGATCCACGACAAACATAACTTCAAAACAGCAAACAAGTCTTGAAATCACTAACGTTCAGCAATCTACCGCATGTATATGCAACCAAAATGTAGAAATATCTCTTTCCCAGAAGAGACAAGTAAAACGTCACCACGTCTTACTTCTCAAAAATCTCACTCACGCATGAATGAACAAAATAGAACATTGCTATCTCACACAATATTCATAATTAAACATAGAACATTGCTATCTCACACAATATTCATACTAAACATAGAACATTGCTATCTCACGCAATATCCATAATCAAACATAGAACATTGCTATCTCACGCAATATTCATAATTAAACATAGAACATTGTCATCTCACACAATATTCATACTAAACATAACTATCATAGTTACTAACAATATTGACCTCCAACCAATATTTAATATGGACTCAAACTACTTGATTCCCGTTCTAATTATCAAACACCTTAATTTTAAATCCGAAAGAAAATAATAACCAACTATATACAACTTTATTTATCAAACACTTTAATCATAAAAATACCTAAACATTCCTTTATAAGCTTGAACTAAAGAATTATACGACAAATGAAACCATTTGACAAACGGAAACATGTAACTTTTTATCTTGACTCAAATGAATAACTTGCAACTAACAATATCAGCACAGTCTAGTATCAACCTTACTGCACTACGAAAATTCTTTTTATACTTCTTATCCAACATCTAAAATTTTTAGACTACCAAACAGTATTCCAATACAATATTTAAATCCTTAACTAAAAGATAAGACAGAAATAATTCTTACTATCAACCATTAAATATATCAACAACACTAATTAATGTTCAGAAACGTTCTCATTTTCAATATCACCACTGAACTCTGAATAAGGTTTTAAGTCCTTAACATGCCATCTGCCTGCCCTTGAACCATTTTCATTAATCAATTCATAAATTAAATTCGAAACCTTCTTTTTAACAATACTCAAAACATATTTTGGCGCAAGCTTAGCTGTAAACTTATTACTTGCTTTCGAAAGAACTTTATTTGACCTCCAAACCTTGTCACCTACTTCGAAAGAAATGTTACGTCTCCTTAAATTATACGAATTACTAGACTGCATGTAAGCTAAATGTAACCTTTTCTGTACGTCTATAAAAATATCAAATAGTCCTTGATGATCTGACACATACGAAGGTCTATCACTAGAAATAAAATCAATATCAACTGAGGGTTCCACATCAAGACCATAAAATTTTCCAGACACAGGAACATGTCTACCAAAACTAAGAAATTTGGCGAATAACCAGTGGCATGATGTTTTGCAGAATTAATCGCATACTGAATTTGGGGTAACTCTATGTCCCAAGTATCATGTTCTTTAATATACGAACGTATAGCTGTTCCTACCGTTCTATTTATCCTCTCTACAAAATTACATTGGGGAAAGTAAACTGCATTAAACCAAATTTTTTGAACGTCATATTTTTTACATACTGCCTTGAAATTTCTACCACTAAATTGTGAGCCATTGTCACAAATAATATATTTGGGAACACCATAAACTAAAAAAACTTTTTCCTCCAATACACGTTCTATTATATGCGCTTTTGCACTACGTAACGGAAACATTAACGTGAATTTTTGAGAACCAATCACCAGTAACTAATAACCATTAGTGTCCAACCTTGGACCGTGGAAATGGGCCCATGAGGTCTATAGCGATAATCTGAAAGGGGAACTTCACTTCTTTTTCCTTTCCCATTAAACCAAGGGGTCCTCTATTCGATGCCTTCTGTGCACCACACGTTAAACAATTTTTACAAAATTTCAACACATCATTACGCATTTTTGGCCAATAAAAATTCTCTTGTATGCGTGCCAATGTTTAAAAAAACGAAATGACCGGCCACTGAAGGGTCATGATTTATCCGAATAACCTCTTCCTTCTGTGATCTAGGGACTAAATATTTCCATTCCCTTACATTCGACGAGAGTGGTAAATTTGATGAAAGAAATTTAAATACATAATTATCTTCTATCTTCCATTGTGGGTAATCATCAGGTGAAGCTAAAATTTTTTCGAAGAGACACATACCAAGGATCCACATTATCTAACTTGATATCAACTAAATTATCAACATGATTTCAAACATTAAACCAATGAACTTCAAACTTTAAGAACACCTTCTCTTTTAAATTCGCAGACAATGACAATTTTAAACATAATAAATTTATAATTTAGATTACTCTCAACCTTCCATCTAGGATAACAATAAATCAATGTTCTAGTACACTCTTACACTACTCATAATCAAACTGTCAAGATAGACAAAAGTACTTCACAACGCATAAACTTGCTAGGGTGACAAACTCCTCTGTGAGTCTCACCTAGACTTATAAACAAAAATTATAACCTCATCACCAATCTCAAAATAGTGATGCCAAAATTGCTAGAGTGACAACTTACCTCGAGTCTCGTTTAGACTAATGTAATGCTGAGCGACCGACTTTTCCTAAGTCTCGTCTAGACTGACATACTGCTAATCCGACCAACCACGACGACAAGTTTCACTTAGACTTACAACCAATTAACATACTGCGTTGCAATGCGGATATAAATAAATCAAAAATTGCTATCAAAATAAATTATATCAAAACAAAACGTGCCTATGCACAAGAGCAATCTTGAAACGGTTTACCGACAGTAAAACCAGTGTACCAAATTATAAACATCTATCATCTCTACTATAAAAAATTTATCAAACAACTATTGTAGATAATACAAATGGAAGAAAAACCTAAATACAGATCACTATTATCAACTACACTGTGAATTATTATTCACTGAAATACTACAAGCTGCGACTAAAAGAACAATAATATTCCTATCGAACAATTTTACCATGTAAGAAAGCTTCTTCTAATTTCTTACACAACTTTATTAATGTTGACATACTATCAATTTCCGTTAGAGCTAATTGACAAATAAAATCAGGTAATGTTGTTTCTTTTTGGCTAATAATCGGCCTAACATTTTCCTCTTATCCTGCATCGGTCTGCTGCTAACACTTTACGAATTCTCAATTCATAATCCAACTCATCTTTATGCAAATAAACTACTTGATACGTCTCAGCCATCATGGGATAGACTAACTAACTAATTACAAATTAAACTCAATTAAACAACAACATCAATAGACTAAACCAATCTGAGGGTAAATGAATTACAAACCACAAGTGTAAACAACCAAAGTCAATCGAAGCCTATACTTTATGTGCTTATACAATTGGTACAGCAATCGAGGCCTACACGCTGGGCGCTATTTGTAGCCTTTTAAATTCTGATTTTATTTTAACGAGAATTTCCGATAATTAAAAAGGGAGCCCACGGCAAATTAAGATGGAAGGTGGCTCTAAGTTGAGGAAATCTCAAAGGCAAAGCGGCTAGTCGAACTTATATGCTCTGGGTAGAGAATGAGCTGTGGGTCGGGGTGTAATTGCAACCACTAATAATAAAAATAAGGCGCCACCGTATTTTTTATACTGAGAAGACCTAATACAAGTCCCTTGTACAAGGCTAATGCGGAAACCTTTCTCCTATAACCGCTATATAATTTCAAAGACCACCTAATCTTTAAAGTGTCTTACCTTATGGCTCGACCTTGACCTTAGCAATCCTGCACTGCACCTGTGAACAAATTAAACAAAGAAAACACTGTTTGTGCATTCAAACTCAAAAATAATTAAATACAATCCGAATCGACTTTCATTCCTCTTAAATAAAAATAGTCTTTAGTCCGAAAATAAGAATCTATTCAACTGGTATTCAATAATGTAATTTTCTACAAAAAATATGTCTTCCTTTATAAGTTAATTTAAATTAGGAAGAGTTAATTACAATGGTACTGAATATATCCGTACCAATTAATATTTAATGAGGTTTATGTAACAAATTGACAAAGCATAAAATTGCTTATTTATAGAAAGCGTTAATTATGGTAAATTTACCTTAATTTCACAGTAGATAATTACAGATAACTTGTTCATAAAATATCAAATGTAGAAATCTAATTTCTAAAAATTAAAGTTGTCAGAATTTACTTTATTTAATTAGTAGTGACATCTTCTGATGTTTCATTGAGTTAATAAAAGAATTATGTAGGAACAAATTACAGATTCATATCGTATAACTACGAAAAATATAAGTGAGGTCTGTCTTTGACCTGTTCAAAGTTAACACAAGTCGGATAAAGTAAAATTTATCTCGTTTCTACGTCGACAGTTCAAACAACATACGAACATAATTTTTTGTACATACCAGAACTCCAATTTGCACCTAAATACTTGCTTGAAGGCTGACATATGTGATGACAACGGAAAATTCCATTCCAAACGAACAGCTGCGCTGCATACACGAGAAACACGTCACTTGGCTTCCATTATCTGCGTTTCAATTTACAGATGTTCAAGGAGTAATTCTCACCACGAGAAAACTGATGTTGTTTGTAATTAACTTGAATAAATTTATATATGTGATTCCATATTATACAAGAATAGAATTGTTTTCCTCAATTTCGCATGAATACCATTCAGAAAAATTTCTTATTTATAATTTACGTTGCAATATATTTTAAAATAAATTATTATTATTCCCAAAGTTACACTGAAAATTTCAATTAATATTATTATAGAAACAAATTCACTTACTGTTCCTAATGGTCTTTTAACAAAAACTTCATCGTTCTTCACGACTGGTTTCAACAAAACAAATGGACCATCCAAAACAATTTATGAAGATAGCTTCCACGAGCAATCTTCCATCGTGCACGCTTCCAACACCAAAAATCAATCACGGACATCGCTCCTAAGAACAACTATCGACCTGCTTGAACCCCAGCTGTGTTAGAAGTGCCAGCCGAGCTTGTTGCTACCCAGTAACAATTTACCTTGCAGTTATTGAGTAGAGGGGGCTTTAAGAAGGATACTACACAAAAGCTTTTATATTGTCACCGTAGAATTTAACTTTTAACATGAACTAAATACTAGTTCTTTATTGGACAATAGATGTTATTAAATTAAGTGGATTGGATAACATTATAATGTATTATATTATTTAATATTTAATAAAAGGATTGATTATACAGATATATATATTAGGTAGAAAATAAAATTGCTACAAAGTATAGAAATACGTGGAATATATGTTAAAACAGTTGCTAAAATTCTCTAAAATGTTTGCGTATCGTTAAAATAGCTTCACTTGATTTGTTGAAAAAAGCAAACACTTTGTTGGGCGTTAAAACCTGTCTAATAGGTTCATTGAAAGATTAAAACTGCTCGTCTTATTAAAATACAGGGAGTTTATAAAAGAACTCCTTGATCTAAAAAAAATCATAATTAAAAAACGAAACCAGTAATAAACTTTCGGGTTTTGAACTTGAGTTCAGTATATTTTGCAGATTGTTTTGTTAATATTCGATTGCAGTGCGTGGCCTTGGAGCGAGTGTGGTGGGGGAAGAGTGCCACTGCTTCCACAGGCCGGCAGTCGCCACTCACCAACCATAGCTACGCCACAGCAAAAAGCTCAGTGTGTGATTTGGTTTATTTAATCGAGTTCAGTGATCACAGTTCAGCGTAATTATCGACGTAAATATGGCGGTAATGCACCTATTAACAAAACTATTCTGCAGTGGTATAATTGCTTTCGGGAAACAGGTAGTGTCTTAAAAATAAAGCCACCGGGTAGGCCTTGAGTCTTTGAACAGAATGTGGAACGGATCCGTACATATTGTATTCGTAGCCCTAAAATGTCATTGGCAAAACGAAGTTTGGAGTTGGGAATACCTAAGTCTACCGTGTACAAAGTGATGCGAAAGAAGATTAAATTATGTGGGTATAAGATTCAACTTCTGGATGAAATCGAGCCCAATGACAAAGTGAAAATACATTTTGAGCAGAATTGAAGAAAATGATAACTTCCTAGAAAATGTTATGTATTCAGATGAGGCGACTTTTCACGTATGTGGGTCTGTCAACCAACACAACTGTAGAATTTGAGAGTTTGAGTCACCGCATGAATTCATAGAACATGGGCGAGACCCTCCCAAAGTTACATCATTTATTTTGTTCAATTATTCAAAAGGCGATATCCATACAAAACAACGTCTGGCAAAGATAGCAAGGTATCTATAGCAAATAGATATTACACGGAAAACCAAAGAAATTACATCAGAAACAACTTCGAAATGTAGGGAATATTAAAGACCTGGTTGGTTGATATATCTGCAAGACTGCTTGAAAACCCAGTCCACATGTAAGTGGGAACAGCCTATATAACACAGAGCAATGATAACACAAGTCAGTTCACAACTCATGCAGGGCGAAGTTGCGTCACTGCTAACCAGAAAGTCACGCGTAATTTAATATTTAATAAAATATCAAGTGTATGTTACAGTGACAATAAGTGCAACGATTACGAAGACTTCTTTTGCCGTTTAACGTGAGTAGAATTTGGGGTAATTTATTTAAACTGAATATTTATAATAATAGGGCTTCGAATTGGTGGTACATTTTTGAATACTTCAAATCTGTAAATGTGTTGAAGACAATAATTCAAATTTGGATAGATATAACATTTCGAATCTGTGGTATAATATTTTGAATTGGTGGTACATTTTTGAATACTTCATATCTGAGATATAATAATTCGAATCTGTAAATGTGTTGATGACAATAATTTAAATTTTGGTCGATATAACATTTCGAATTTGTGGTACATTTCTCAATATTTCGAATGTGTGGTGTACTTCTGAACATTTAAAGTTGCAATAATTCAAGTATTCGTCGATAAGAATAATTCAAATCTGGGTCAATATAATATTTCAAATAAGCGTCGACAATTATATTTTTGGTACAATTCTGGTACAATTTTGAGTTGCGAAATTCAAGGCATATAAAATAAAGAACCACTAAGGAACATATGAAAAACGAGGGGTAACTGTACTCAAATACTGGTTCAACCAAACAGAGCTGTGATAGACGAATGAGGACAACAAAGGGGTGATGATCCACAACCCAAACAACCTGTAGCAGGTCAGATCTATTTAATTTTAAGAAATTTTTCTGTTTAAATTTCAATTTATTCAATTTATATACACTTGTGATAAAGTCAACAACAAACATTGCATACGTTAAACTTACGTAATGTATTATAAAGGGGTCTAGAACGTTCCAAGTTTCTTTGGTAAAAAGAGGTAGTTTTTGGTGACTTTAGATTGAATTAAAAGCATATAAATCTTGGGGTAAATAATACATATGATATTCACTGATTGAAGGGTGTATTTAAATATTTCTCAAAAATTGTAAATAACATTTCTTTTCATTATGTGAAACTAATTGACTTCGTTTTATCAATTGAAACAAATAGGTAATCATAAAGGGGCGGAGAAAAGAAAAATTGATCATCGTAACGTTGTGCACTCTGTGTAGATTAAAAAGGGCTAGCCGTGGCATAATAGTAAAATTAGTAGGATTAAATTTGGTTTGAGAACACAAAGCGGTGGAGTTAAGTAAAACGTCATAACACCGAGTACGGCGTTATCATATCAATATATACATATATATATATATATATATATATATATACTGGGTGCTTCAAAAAAATGTATACACACTTTGAACTTCCATAGAAAATTTATTTACCGTTCTACAAAGTTAAATTTCAGGAAAATAGAAAGCTGAAAGTCCAATGTAAATGAAACATAAATAACAAATGTTAATACTGTTCAAATTGGTGACCTGCAGCATCAATACAATTCTGAGTACGAGTCACCACAGATTCTGTACATCGTATCAAAACGTCCAATGAGATTTCTCTACACACTGCTTGAATCTCATTCCAAAGAATGTCTAGGTTACGTGGTTTACGTTTGTACACCTCATCTTTTACTGTGCCCCACAAGAAGAAATCCAGTGGTGTAAGGTCTGGAGAGCGTGCTGGAAACTCGATTGGCCCCCTGCGTCCTATCCACTGGCCCGACAAATTTTGATCCAGGTAAGCTCGTACGTCCCTGTGATAGTGCGGCGGAGCACCATCTTGTTGAAAATAAAAATCATCATTACTGTATAATGCACGAATGGCAGGAAATATGGAATCAGCAAGTATTGTTAGGTCATTAATACCAGTTACAGTGCCTTCAAATCGAAAAGGTCCAATGGGTCCCCTTGAAGACAAACCGCACCACACATTTACACCAGGCAAATTTTCTTCACACCAGTAAACACAATTGTGCCTATTGACAGTTCCATTAAGTTTGAATTGGGCTTCATCCGACCAAATGATGCTACCCATAAATCCCGGTTCACGTATCACCATCTCCTGAATCCATTCACAAAATTGCAACCTTCGATCTGGATCGTCGTCATTTAGCTGTTGCACCAGCCTTGGAATGTAAACACGATACTTGCCTCTCTTCAGAATGCGTAGCACGCTACTAGCACTTACATCACTTTCACGTGCCCCTTGCCTTGAAGATTTGTTAGGAGAGCGTTGAAACAGTTCCAAGACTGTCGTTGATGACTCATCACTTGTAGCTGTTCGAGGTCGACCTGAATGACCTTTATGCACATCACACACTGTTCCATGAACTTCGAATTTGTCTCGTATGCGTGTAATTGTTAATCTTGAAGGTGGTTCTGTATCATACTCCTTCTCCACTGTCTTTGAACTTCATTTACATTCTCAAACTTCCAGTACCACTTAATAACCTGCTTTCGTTTTCAAAACTCAAACGTACGTCCGCCATGTTGATATTACAAATTCCAACTGATAATATAACATAGAGGGACGATTATGCTGGCACTTGGCGAAGAAATATAACATTAGCCTTGTAGTGCGGGAAAACTACAATAGTTTAAAGTGTGTATACATTTTTTTGAAGCACCCAGTATATATATATATATATATATATATATAAATTGCTGTGATTAGTGGTCATAGCAAAGTTATATTATAAAGTGTGTCGTAGGTTTCGCTTGAATGAAATGAGAAAATACAAAATAGAGTAATTTAATTGCCATTTGCATATAATACATTAGATAGATATTTTTGAAATATGTAGTATTGATGTGTACTAATTACATTTAACAAATAAAGAATTAATCTAAAAGAAAATACCATTTATACCTAATAATAGACAAATATTTATGAGTTAAACGTAATTATATTCAATAAAGGTCTTTCTGTTATTAGGTATAAATGAATTTTTTTTCTAATTAATCCTTTATTTGTTAAATGTAATTAGAATTGAAATGAAAATTTTTTGTGAAAATATTACTTTATGCTTTGATTATACTTATATCTAAATAAAGTAATATTCTTGCAGAAAAATTTCATTTCTATTTAATAGCAGAAGATCATATTCTAAATAATCAAATTAATTCCAAATTTAAAAAAATACCAACAATTTCTGTATAACAGCGTTAACTTTTTGTGATTACTTGTTATTAAGAATCTTAAAATTTTAAATCATAGCCTATATCAAATACTAAAATGCTTAAGAAAAGCATAGCAAGTTTTTCAGGATATTCGAAAATAAAGGCAATCGGTTGAGCAAGGAGTGACGTAAAGGTGGAATCGTATATAAATGGAATATATGAAGATCGGGAATCAATAGTTATTAACACGTCGTGAAAAGACGCACCATTGCCTATAGTTGAGGTGCATTACGTACTTAATCTTAAACTTAAAGCACAATATTTTGCAGTGAGTTGTAATTGAAGTATATATTTAGAGAATGAAATGTCTGAAGTTTAATGCACAGATTTTTTGTCAATTTTTGTCAGTAAACTTGCCTTCTGCAGTTGTCCAATATATATTGCAGTATTAATAGGGTCATTTAGGGGTAGTGAGAACCAAGAGTATAGCGCACTTTACATAAAATACATAAGGGCTCGGAAAACGACATAGTTTTCTGAAGAAAACAAGAAATACGATGATTAGACTGGAAAGTAAATCACAACGCCCTGTATATAAATAATAATCATAGTTAATTCAGTTAATGAAAAATATTTTAAAGATTTATTTGAATAAAACGAATTTGCAAGTCGTTAAACAACATAAATGCCAGCTGAAACGCGAGGTGCATGGATAACGCAATATTATTACGACAAGAATCCTAATTAAAACAAGCAGGTTTAGAAATGCGTAAGATAGCAAACGCATATAATTTAAGGCATACATTGTATTTAGTCTACGTGACTGGAAAATTAAAATCGACACATGATTTACTGGGAACAAGCAAGGCATGGTAATTACAATTAAAGTTCACCAAATTTATTTAAACAAACAATGGTATACTTATCTAGAAGTATGAAAATCGAAGGGAATCAATGCTATTAACTCGAAATAGTGCATGACAAGAGGAACGCGTTGATGTTAATATACAATAATAATACCATGGGATATCCGAAAACCTGGTGTAAAAGTTTATACAAACAACGAACTTTGCGCTTATCAATAGATAGACGGTGCATTTAAATATGACCAGATTCGTAAACAAATCCGTTCATAATAAAGTAAAGTATAGTTTACGTCTCTGAATACAAAAATATCTACGTAAAGTAAATAATTGTAAAGTGTAAAATAATACCGCTAAATATGGAAAGTTAATGGGTTTGTCGTTTCATTTTTAAATAGAAAAAAAAAGCGTTGGTAACTAAAAGTTGTTTTAATTTAAATTCTAATATTAACCTTAATAAAAAGACTCTAAAAATCACTCGAGACAAGTCTAAATGATTACGGGAACAATTTTAAATAAATGCTGAAGCGATTATAAATGATTATTACTGGAATAAATGAGGAAATGCAACAAACATTTACTTCAATGATTAATGGTTTAATGGAGTACTCTAGTGTGTTTAAGGCGATGCTATGAGGGATGCACACAATACCGAAAACGGTTGAACCAGAGACTGATTCGAGCTGGAAAAAACAGGTTAGCCATTCTGAATGTTTATTATTTTATTAGTTTATTTGTGGATATTTCATTGCACATCGCTAAACGGAATAACTTAATATTTAACATTTAATTAAATGTTACTAATAAAAATACTATAAAAATTGCTCTGAGGGGTCGGCAAGATTTAATTTTTGAGAATACGTTGTAAATTACGTAAATAATAAAAGAGGTTAAATGAACGTTTATCAGGCTTCAGTTAGTAATTAATAGTAATGGTGATGTTGCTGATTTTTTTTTGATCATCTTTGGGAATAATAATTATTAATTTTTCTAATTCAGTTTTAAAAGAAAATTCTAGTTAAAAAATTTTAACCTTTTCATACGTTGTAAATATTTTTAAGAATATAATAGTTTGTGCTTAATGGTGTTTTGATTTAAAGATTAAAACAGGAAGCAGAGGTAGATGGTAGGTTTAAATGCTTTGCTTGTCGTACTGTCGCAAGCTCCGTGCGTAATTTAAAAACTGAGCTAGTCGACGCAATCAAAACTATATATTAAAAATCAAAAATTAAGTGATTAAAAATTTTACCTTTTTAGTTCGTAAAAAAGGCGCATACGGGTATTGCTACAGTATCACAACAATATATATATATATATATATATATATATATATATATATATATATACAGTGTGTACAGCATAAAATGCAGTACATGGGGATCTTGTTGGAAACTGTAGGAGATACAATCTTGGTTAAATGGGACAAAAGTTGCATAATCATGAGGGAATCTCAGATCGGTTTTCAAATTTCAAAAATTTTTCATAGGTTACTAGATAGACGCAAAAAACACAAAATTGACTATTTCTTTATTTGCTCGTAGTTAGTCTACTAATTGAAATAGAATGTTCAAATTTGGTACATCATGGTAATTCCCCATTGCGCTTCACATTTTCAACTTAGATTTTGTCTAGCGCATCTAGATTTTGCGTGACGATGTTCAACTTTTTATTTTTAAATAGCCGCCATATTGGATTTTTACATTTTTGAAATGCTGATAAAAAACCCTTTCCAAAGAGGTATAACATGGCTATGTTTGGTTAAATCAAAACACTAAAAATCACATAATTATGTTTTGGTCGTAGTAGGCTTTAATTTCCATTATGACAAAGAGAAACAATTGCTCAACATCTGAGAAACGTCAAAGTTTGTCCTTTATTTTATGTTTCAAGTGGTGCAGTTTAAAAAAACAGTTAATTAATTTACATAGAAATTTAAGCAAAGCATTTGCGCTTGAAATGGATTGCTTTACTAACCGTGATAAATATCAAATGTTAGAATGTTTTATTCTTTCTGGAAGGAATGATGTTAAAACCGCTTAATTGTATTTAAATAAATACCCAGAAAAACATCAACCAAACAGATGTATGTTTCGGAGATTACAAAATAATTTAATAAATTATGGTAGTTTTGGCTTGTCTAAGAGAAATAGGCAAATTAAAAAAGATAATGAAAACAGCGTTTTACAAACAGTTGTCGAAAACCCTCGTACTTCTCTTAGACAAATTCAGAATATAACAGGTGTTGCTCATTCTACGGCAAGAGCTATTTTAAAACGTTTCAAGTACCATCCATATCATGAACGACCATGTCATGGATTGCGTACTGAAGATCAAATTCGAAGAATGGAATTTTGTGCTTGGTACATCAGAAAGTGCAACGAAAATTCAAATTTTGCATATACAATTTTGTGGTCTGACGAAAGTCGATTTACAAATTGTGGCATGTTCAACCGCAAAAATACAATTTTTTGGTCAGATGAAAATCCACATTTGAACCGCCAAGTTAGACATCAAGTTAAATGGGGATTCAACGTCTGGATTGGTATTATTGGAAGGTACATCATAGGTCCGTTTTTTTATGATGCAAATTTAAACTCTGCGAGATACTTAGATTTATTGCAGGGAAATGTGGCGGATAGACTAATGGAGCTTCCACTCGCTACTTTGCAAAATATGATTTTTCAAAATGATGGCGCTCCACCACACAATGCTCAGCTTATTACGGATTTTTTTAATTCTAAGTATAATGAAAACTGGATTGGAAATCGGGGACCAATTAAGTGGCCGGCGAGATCACCGGATTTAACTCCTCTAGATTTCTTTATATGGGGCCATTTAAAAAGTTGTGTGTACTCAAAAACGTATGATAATGTAGGCCAATTACAACAAGCAGTCCAAGAGACCGTAAATAAAATAGCTCTAACTATGATAAGACGATCTTGCAAAGATGTTTATAAAAGGTGTCGGTTGTGTGTTCAACAAAATGGGGGGTTATTTGAACATTTAAAATAAATAATGAATTCATGTGGCTGACTATTGTTATATTTTTTTCCTCGATTGTTAATTTGTAATTGTCTGAACATGAATGACAACTAAAAACAGCTTAAATAATATTTTGTATTGAATAGATGCTAGTTTGTATTTATTCTTTGTTAATGCATAGTTATGTAAGTTCTGATTAATACAGATTTATTTTCAATTTTCTACGTTTTTTACTGTTTTTATTACCACTGAAAATTGAGTTTAAAATTTTTAGAGCAATTGTTTCTCTTTGTCATAATGGAAATTAAAGCCTACTACAACCAAAACATGATTATGCGATTTTTAGTGTTTTGATTCAATCAAACATAGCCATGTTATACCTCTTTGGAAAGGGTTTTTTGTCAGCATTTCAAAAATGTAAAAATTCTATATGGCGGCTATTTAAAAATAAAAAGTTGAACATCGTCACGCAAAATCTAGATGCCCTAAACAAAATCTAAGTTGAAAATGTGAAGCGCAATGGGGAATTACTATGATGTACCAAATTTGAACATTCTATTTCAATTAGTAGACTAACTACGAGCAAATAAAGAAATCGTCAATTTTGCGTCTTTTGTCTCTATCTAGTAACCTATGAAAAATTTTTGAAATTTGAAAACCGATCTGAGATACCCTCATGATTATGCAACTTTTGTCCCATTTAACCAAGATCGTATCTCCTACAATTTCCAAGATCCCCATGTACTGCATTTTATACTGTACACACTGTATATATATATATATATATATATATATATATATATATATATATATTATCGTGGAAGTTATAGGTTATGAGGCATAGATAAGTCAAGAAAATAAATTTGTAATGACCGTGTATATAGGAAATAGGAATAATTTATTTACACGCTAAATTAATTAGTTGTGACAGTAAAACGGACGGATAATAGCATATTTTTGTATTTATAAATCGAAATGTTAAATTTGCATAACGTGTAGTAGCTTTGTAGTACGTGAAAACTCAAGGATACGAATATAATTAACTTTAATATTTTAAAAGTTGTAAATCAAGTACCTCAGATAATAAAGAGAGCTTTTCCGGTATATAAAATCAATAATGTAAACGCATATTTTCCATTTAACTAACCAAAGCGTTCGTTAAATACAAATCCTAAGAAATTCTATACGTTGAACAACTTGGAAAATACGATTTCAAACGGACAGTTGCTTTATAGAAAAGCCTGACAAATAAATAAACAAGTTCAAGATATATGAATGTACGTTGTAACATAATTCTGTAGAAATTTAGTTATCGGTCTATGCAAAAGCTACGAAAACAACAGATGGTTTGAAAGCAACGTGAGACGGATATCGATAGCGTAAAGCAGACAAAGATCACATATAATAGACGTTGGGTAAAACACTCGATTAAAGTACGCGGCAAGTTTGGAGGTCAACCACAATATCGATTTTATGTTGCATAAGTGGGATTGTAAGAGACACAACAAATATGTGTTAGACGAGGGTAAGATAGTTGAAGGCTGGAGATAAGAAAAGGAGAAATGGGTGTGATTGGCTGAGTACAAGGAATGACAGAAAATTTCAGGAAGATCGCGA
This sequence comes from Platerodrilus igneus, assembly GCA_036346225.1. NCBI lineage: Eukaryota > Metazoa > Arthropoda > Insecta > Coleoptera > Lycidae > Platerodrilus > Platerodrilus igneus. Next base: position 4,972,373 of record JARFIW010000910.1, read on the forward strand.
CGGTTGTATTTTGTTAACGAATATTTCGAACTAAAGCGACGATGGAGTAAAAATTCGCAGATTTGCAAATTCGTTACGTATAAATTTTTTAGAATCGGTTACGGTAGTGGAGATTTTCGACTGAAATAGGGTGCAGGAGGTGTGTATCGACCGATATAAATACACGAGGAGACGCAGTAAAGCTCGCTCTTACTTCGCTTATTCCTTTGACTTTGCTTAGCTTTTACGGTAACATCCAAATTTAAAATTTTATAGAACGGTATTAGTACAGTCCGTCGAAAGTTAAATAAAAGTCTGAATTGCACGAATGGGTGCTATATTATAGACGGTGCTGTAGCTACATTCAAAGAACTAACGCGGGATGTTACTAAGGTAAGCGTGCTGAGAAATATAAAAAACGAAGATGCTTGGTGTTTGGTAGATTACGGAATGTGATTAGCTTGATTTGGACAATTAACTGGGTAGAAACATTGAGGGCGTTTGCAGAGACTTGGATAGCGATTGGAAATGGTTTGATCTACGTATAGCAGAGAGGTGTATGGAAGCAACGACGAGGTTTTGTGGACAACATCTTCAGAGGTGACGATGGAAAAAGCTTACTCCAGGTAACGAAATTAATTTTTATAGCTATTGCTTGAACATGTTGTGCTGTTATTTTGTGCTAAAGTGATTTGACACATTGGGTGTGTATTTTATAAACATAAATTATTTTACTCACGTAGCGAGTCCACGTGGATTCAAATAGCCCATAATAAAGAATATTGATTTGTACCACTCAGACCAAGGTGAAAAGGGATGGAAAAACGCGTCAAGCTGAGATACTGATAATAAAGGCGTGATTTGCGAAGTTTCACTAGGGCTACGATTGGTTGAAATAAGATGCAGATATGAGAGGTGTAAGCGTAACGATTTCTGTATAAAATTAATTAGATGTTCTCAGACGTGGCGAGACGTGTAAAAATTTCTTAGATGTAACTGGCATGAGTGCAAATTTTGTAGAATCGCTGTGCCGGACTGTCGAAAAGGGAAAAGAGAATGCGAAATTCTAAAAAGTGTCCGTTGCGGGACAAAACCGACGGGCAAGCGGGCTATTATATAAATCCGTGTTTATAGGAGTTTCGCTCTCTTAGATTTTCGATTTATTCAATACTTTAAACAGTTTGGCTCTTAGATTTTGATTTTATTGAATATTTTAAAACAGTTTGCTCTTTATTTTTTTATGTTATACGATACTGCAAGCAGAATACGTGCTACGATACAAGTAATTATGCATTAGTGCACTTAGAAAAGAAGATACAAAGTAATAAAGTCTAGTTATATTTGCAAGTATTACTGTACCAATTATCCAAATTAGTAACGATAAATGAATAAACAAAAGTAGGCAGTTTTGAGTATAGCGTGAAAGAATTATCAATTTCAGTGCTATTTTTCGGGGGTGTTAATAATCAAATGTTATTCGTAAACGTGATTGGATCCACAAAACAAGATTTAGATATACATAGATGAGTTCCTGAGAAGCCCTGAAACAATTTAGATGAATGGTGGGGTAGAAAAACTTTTAAAAGCGTTCAGAATCTAAAGCCGTAAGCATAAACCAGCTGGAATGGTGAGATGAACAAGTCCGATGTACATTGAAGTCACGAGTGCAGTAACCTTCAGGTAAATTATGCATTTTGTTCGATCTTAGATGTTTTGGTGTGTGTTGAATATCTTTATAATTTGTTTGATAAAAAAAATGGACAGTAGTAAGTTTGTATAAACAACAAATTTTTAGTTTTAAGGTAAGATTTTCTTGTATAAGTAGAAAGGAGTATTTATCAGGTTTATGTTTTTGATTATGATGAAAATTTGGGTCTGTTAAATTAACGTAAAGGGGTGGGAGATGCTCCCTTTTATTCAGACTCAGGTCTGCAAATATTGTTTATTTAATTAGTATGCATCCTACAAGGACTTTAATTCTGGATGCAAATTAAAATGATGACAAATTTGAACGTGAAATTTCTGATGCTAAAGTTTATGCTGAAATTTAATTTTGAAATTTTAATGTATTATAAATATTGATGTAAATAGATTTAACGTTGATGTTTGTGGTAGGAATGTGTTTGTTTTTTTTTATGAATGAGGATGAAAGTTATCTAGGGGAGCAGCCGAGGCGAAAAGAGCAAAGAGGCGATTATCAGAAGAGATTCAACAGGGCAAGAATCACAGCAAATCTTGGTGCCCAATTCGAGAGGCTCGAATATTTTTTTTTACTCTGGTGAGGCTTTTTGTAGGTTTCACAGCATAATCTTGACGGCCCAACGCTGGAGCTCAATTCGAAAACCTTATTTCCCGAATAATGGTAAGGAATCACAGCATAATCTTGGCGCCCAACGTGGGGCTCGAGTTCCAAATAAAATTTTTGTGATTTTATTCCAGGAAACTGGCGATCTGAGAGAGAGAGAGCTTCTGTTTGTGTATAAATTTAAGAGTATTTTAGTGTGTGAGAGTGATTAGAACGTATGCAGAGAAAGAAGTTGGTTAAGGAGTCAAGGAGTGGAAATTGGAAGTAACGATAGTGCATTGTGTGAAAAAAAATCGAAAATGGAAGAAGCTGGAGGCAGTAGAGATCAGTCGAGGACGGAATCAGAGGATCAAGGAAACGAGATGATAATGAGAATGCTAGAGAGAATAAACGAAGAATCCAATAGAAAATTAGAACAGCTAAGCGATGAAGCTAATAGAGCTAGGGAAGAATCGAATAGAGCGAGGGAGGAGTCCAACCGAAAATTAGAACAGCTAAGCGATGAATCGAATAGAGCGAGGGAGAAGTCCAACCGAAAATTAGAGCAGATAAGCGGGAAAATTGAGCAATCTACTAAGGAATTTACAGAGTTTAAAAATAGTCTTACCATAAAGATGGGGGAAGTTGAAAATAGGGTTGATAAAAATGAGCGTGATATTACAGGTCTTCGACAGGAAATGAGATATTTAAGGTCCGAAGTACGCATTTTTTGTGAAGAAGAAATAAATATAAAAATGACTGAAGTAACGGACTCATGTAGGGATCAGTTAGGCAGAGTAGAACGCAAAGTGAGTAGTATTAAATACAACATGTCAAGTTTAACGGGGGATGGTCCCAGATTTTATACAGGTGGCGTATCATTTGACCAACATATGAAATTTTATGGCGATAACAGGGTAAATCCACAAATTTTTATTAATAGTGTAAGAAATCTAGTGGGAAATTTTTGACGAACAGACTAAACTGAATATAATAAAGGCTTTATTGAAAGACAATGCGGAAGCATGGTATAATTTAGTTGGACAGGACATAGACACATATCAGGACTTTGAAAACAAATTTTTACAACATTACTGGAGTGATCACAAACAGGATCAGATTAGGGACGACTTGAATACAGGAAAATTTAAGGGAGAGTTTGCAGGTTCTAGGGAGCAATATGCCATCCGCAAATACAGTGTGGCCAAACAACTTAATCCACCATTGACGAACAGACAAATAATCAAGTACTTATCACGATATTTTGAACTGGAAATCAGACAACACGTGGCCTTACAAAACATCACAAAACGGGAGACATTTTTGGAGTATTTACAGAGATATGACGATGTATGTGTAGGAATGACAAGAGAGATACGGGAACGGAACATTAACACGGTTAGGTTTGACAACAGGACATAGAATTATCCAAGACGGCCTGACTATAATCGGAATTTTCGACCGAATTGGGAACGACGAGGACAGGAATACAGAAGCAATAGTGCGACTAGGGGACCGACGCCAAGACCTAGTTACACGAGACAGAACAGTTTACCGGAAGTAAACAGGACTGTGACGAGCACGCCGAATACAGACAGGGATACGGATATGAATACGAGGAGGACGTACGCACAGGTTGTAGAAGCACAACCAGAACCAAGCACGGAAAACAGGACGAGACAGGATTTTTAGAACCGACAGACCACTAGATTTCTGTGTAAATGTGTATGAACATCCACGTGAATTTTTCAAAATTGAGGAGGAAGTAGAGCCAGAAACTGTAGAAAAATTATGTTTGCCAATTATTAATTTAGAAATTTTTGAAAATAATGTAGAAGTATTACTTGATACAGGGGCAGAGGCGAGTTTAATATCGGAGGAATTCGTCAGCAAAATTAGGGATAAGGTTTGTGATAGAATTATGCCTATAAAGCGTAGCCATTTAGTAGCTCCAAATAAAAAGAGGTTTGCTGTAGTAAATAGTGTTGTGGTGCTTAGGATAAATATAGGAGGTTTAAGTTGTGAACAGGAGTTTGTAATTGTACCTGGACTGAAGTTTCAGAGCATTTTAGGTGTTGACTGTATGATGCAGTTAGGGGTTTTGATAGATATGGAAAGGAAGGTAGTAAGGATTAAGGATAGGGTAGTGCCATGGAAGGGCAGTTATGAAGTCACAGAGAATGACACGGGGTTGAGTATTAATGTAATAGAGGTAGAGGATGATGAAGGTAAACAGATCAACACAATAAGATGTCCAGAGGATAGGAGAGTAGAGGTTCAAGCTTTATTACAAAAACATGCAGAATTAGTGGAGGTAGAAGCAAGAGCAGCATATCGGGAGCAGGTGAAGGCAGAATTAAATAAAGATGCACGAAAATTTAATCAACGGACCAAACCGCAATTCCATTGTCCACCATCCATGGACACACTTTTGACGAGGTTAAGTGGCAAGTTTGTTTTTAGTAAATTAGATTTAAGGAATTCATTCTGGCTGATTCCATTACACAAGGATTCTAGAAGGTACACAAGATTTTCCGTAGAGGGAAAATCTATAATTTTAAGGTAGTATCGCTTGGTTTGTCCGCAGAAAAGGAAACAATAATAAATGAGAAACAGACAAGTGTAGGGACTGAAGAAGAAGCAATATTTAAGAGTCAGGATAATAGGGATGATAAGTTTATTGTAGGTGAGATAATAGGGATGATAAGTATAGATATAGAAGGGGGAGTAGTGGGGATGAAGAGTATTAGGATGGTGAGAAGAAAGACTTGGAGGATCAAGAAAAGAGTCAGATTGAAATAAGAAATGAAGATGAAATAAACAATAGAAATAGGTGTATATAGAAGAGTAGAAGTAAGTGTTTATAGAAAATAAAGCTAGGTATAGGATAAATATGGGAGATAGTTAAAAATAGGTGTATAGGAGGAGAAGGAAAATTAAATGAAGGAAGAAAATAAGACAGATTAAGTGTAGATATTTCTTATAAGATTAGTGGAGAGTTAGGAATAGAATAAGAATAGGATAGGTATATAGGATTAGGTAGGGGGAAGTGAGTATAGTGAAGATTAATTAAAAGTTAGGAATAGGATAGGTATACAGGATGTATATAGTATTAGATGGATAAGTAGGATGAAGTTAGGGATAATTTCAGTTTATAAAATTAGGTGAGAGTTAGGAATAGGATAGGGATATAGGATAGGTGTAAATATTATTAGGATTGGATATAAGTTAGGTAAGTTAGAAAGATAAGGGTAGAGTGAGATGGACAATTTTTTTTTGTAATTTTGTTTTTTTTGCAGTCTAAATGTTTTATATTTGAATTCAAATAAGTGGGATTATTTGTATTCAAATAGGGGGAAAATACTCAAATTTAGACCTGGGTAGAAAATTAATTTACGACATCAAATAATTTTAATCACCGTGTATAAGGAAGCTTTGGGTAAAAGTACGCGTAATTAAATACCTAGTGTGAAGATTTAAATCATTCAATTAGAATGTAGAGTTTGTATAGAATTTTATTAGATAATACGCGTTATTAAAACCGTGGAGCATAAAAATTTATTCGTTTCATTAAAAATAAGGGATTTAAATTATTCACTAGACGCTTTCTATAGAAAGAGGCAGAATTAAAATGCTCAATGTGTATTTAATTTAATTGTTCCAAGAAACAAATAGAAATTACGTGCGACCTTTATATTAATTAATTCAAGTTTTAAGTAACGGGTTTTAAACAAAGTGCACAAATAATAATTAATATTTAATTAGTATTCGCTAAAAATTAAAGGGTAGAAGTCAATGCCATTCATTATTATTTTAATTGGAGTTAATTAAACCATTAGCAATATATAATAAGCACAAAAGCCTGTTACAATCCAAGTTTGGTTAAAATACCATGAAAATAAAGCTCGGAGAATTATATTTAAAACATTCATTAGAAGCGCACACCTGCAAACTTTTAAATGTCAAATTCTAATAAATTTTAATAGATAAACATGCAGATTCTACGTATATTGGAAACGGTCGGATGCTTGGTTATTTTACTCACGTAGCGAGTCCACGTGGATTCAAATAGCCCATAATAAAAAATATCGATTTGTACCACTCAGACCAAGGTAGAAAGGGATGGAAAAACGCGTCAAGCACTGATAATAAAAGCGTGATTTACGAAGCTTCACTAGGGCTACGATTGGTTGAAGTAAGATGCAGATATGAGAAGTGTAAATGTAACGACTTCTGTATAAAATTAATTAGTTGTTCTCAGACGTGGCGAGACGTGTGAAAATTTCTTAGATGTAACTGGAATGAGTGCAAATTTTGTAGAATCGCTGTGCCGGACTATCGAAAAGGGAAAAGAGAATGCGAAATTCTAAAAAGTGTCCGTTGCGGGACAAAACCGACGGGCAAGCGGGCTATTATATGAACCCGTGTTTATAGGAGTTTCGCTCTCTTAGATTTTCGATTTATTCAATACTTTAAACAGTTTGGCTCTTAGATTTTGATTTTATTGAATATTTTAAAACAGTTTGCTCTTTATTTTTTTATGTTATACGATACTGCAAGCAGAATACGTGCTACGATACAAGTTATTATGCATTAGTGCACTTAGAAAAGAAAATACAAGGTAATAAAGTCTAGTTATATTTACAAGAAATACTGTACCAATTATCCAACTTAGTAACGATAAATGAAAAAACAAAAGTAGGCAATTTTGGGTATAGCGTGAAAGAATTATCAATTTCAGTGCTATTTTTCGGGGGTGTTAATAATCAAATGTTTTTCGTAAACGTGATTGGATCCACAAAACAAGATTTAGATATACATAGATGAGTTCCTGAGAAGCCCTGAAACAATTTAGATGAATGGTGGGGTAGAAAAAGTTTAAAAGCGTTCAGAATCTAAAGCCGTAAACATAAACCAGCTGGAATGGTGGGATGAGCAAGTCCGCTGTACATTGAAGTCACGAGTGCAGTAACCTTCTGGTAAATTATGCATTTTGTTCGATCTTAGATGTTTTGGTGTGTGTTGAATATCTTTATAATTTGTTTGATAAAAAAAATGGACAGTAGTAAGTTTGTATAAACAACAAATTTTTAGTTTTAAGGTAAGATTTTCTTGTATAAGTAGAAAGGAGTATTTATCAGGTTTATGTTTTTGATTATGATAAAAATTTGGGTCTGTCTTTGAGCTCAATTAGACTAACCTGTTAAATTAACGTAAAGGGGTTGGAGATGCTCCCTTTTATTCAGACTCAGGTCTGCAAATATTGTTTATTTAATTAGTATGCATCCTACAAGGACTTTAATTCTGGATGCAAATTAAAATGATGACAAATTTGAACGTGAAATTTCTGATGCTAAAATTTATGCTGAAATTTAATTTTGAAATTTTAATGTATTATGAATATTGATGTAAATAGATTTAACGTTGATGTTTGTGGTAGGAATGTGTTTGTTTTTTTATGAATGAGGATGAAAGTTATCTAGGGGAGCAGCCGAGGCGGAAAGAGTAAAGAGGCGATTATCAGAAGAGATTCAACAGGGCAAGAATCACAGCAAATCTTGGTGCCCAATTCGAGAGGCTCGAATATTTTTTTTACTCTGGTGAGGCTTTTTGTAGGTTTCACGGCATAATCTTGACGGCCCAACGCTGGAGCTCGATTTGAAAACCTTAGTTCCCGAATAATGGTAAGGAATCACAGCAATATATATTGCTGTGATAAGGGGTTGTTTAAGGGTGCACGACATAGTGAAGGTCACTAGAGAATGAGTAATTAGAATAGGCAGCAGAGAATTGTAGTTATTTCAGGAAATAAGTAAGAAATAGAAGTAGATAGTAAGTAGGCAACACCCTGTGTACAAAGTAGAAATAGTTTTGGGCGACGCAGGAAAGACATAGGAAGACGCATAGTTGGCGTAGGAATGAGAAATACGAGTATTAAACGGATGGTAAAGATTAAATACCCTGTAGATAGTGTTCAGTTGATATAAGTAAAGCGAATAAGAATATTTTTCAGTGGGAGCACGCGTATAAATGATAAAGAATAATTAGACACGCATTAAGAAAAGAGTCTCAGACGATTAAGTAATACGGAGGTGAAAATAGAGTTTCATGTAGCTAATATAATGCGTATGAAGATCTAACCATTTTGATAAGAGAAATGATTAAAATTGCGTGAATCGCATGTAAACAATGAAAGTTTAAAGTAAAATTGCATCAGTTGTTTATGGAAAGGCGACTATTCTATCAAAATACAGCATGTTGATAGTGAAGACACCTGCAGGCAGGTGGGCATTATGAACGAACGCAGAGCATTACATCAGAAAATATTCGAAATGAAATTATTTGATTGGTCCGAAGCAAACGACAGGTTCTAGACCACACCACGGATGCAGTGGGGATTCGAAATTATATTAGCAAGCACCGCGATAAGAAAGTCAGTTTTGAACTCAATGAAGGCCCAAGTGCATTGCCAGTAATACTGAATAATACGTAACAAGTGGTACAAAGTGAAATAAATGAGTGTGTATATGAAAATTACCGTTTAAAACGTAAGTAGGATTATTTTATGAATTAATCGTAAACTAAGACATAAAAATAATAGGGCTTCGAGGTCTGAGGAAAATAGGCCAGAATGCTTGATGTTAAGAAAGCTTACAATAAAACAATTTAAATGTCGAGGCGAAAGGAAGAACATAATCTTGAAGTATAGGGTGAACGAATTACAAATTTGAAGTCTATGGCAAGAATGATTAAAGTATAAAATTATAATTTAATGGTGTTGGTCCATAATGGTGATAAGTTGAATGGAATCGAAAATTGGGAAGATTAATTTTAATGGAAGCGTCGTCGTAAAAAGATAAAACCAGGTCAGATTGTTAGTTATAAGGCATCTGTTTTTCTACAAGAATTTTATTTTATTTTAATATCAAATTGGCTAAATATTATATGCTTGTAAACAAGTCAACAAAGGGTTGAATACGTATTGAAATAATAATAAGAAAACGGATTTAGAATATTCTACATTTGTTGGTAAAGATAATGAGTTTTCTTTGGTGACTTTGGGTTTTAGTACAAATTAAATGGTTGTTGATAAATGAAATTTATAAAGGTGAATTAATTTGAAAATGTATTGTAAATAACGTAAAAGCTGTACATAAAGCATTAGTTTCATTAAATGGGATCCAAACTTACTGAATTTTATAATTACAAATATATGCTAGCCGAGGTCATAAGACAGAGGAGGAGTCACAAATTAAGTAGGGCAGAGATAACCCGCAAAGGCGGTAACTTGTTGAATTTTGTCATTGGTCGATAAAGTTGTTTATGATAAACTCCAGTTGATAGCAACGTTAAGAAACAGCTGGAGGAGGAAATAATCACAAGCTGTAGGAAAGATTAAAATGGTGGTTCAATAATTTAATTTAGTATTATAGCAATTAAAATAAATAGGTCGCTCAACGTAAGGACACGTGATATTACAGAATTAATAGGACGACCCACTAAAGGGGAGTATTACAGCAATTAATATGTCGACCCAACGAAGGGCTCGTAAATTAAACCACAATAAACTGAAATTAAGAGGGCTCGTAAATTAAACCACAATAAACTGAAATTAAGAGGGCTCGTAAATTAAAACACAATCAAATAAACTGAAATTAAGAGGGGCTCGTAAATTAAACCACAATAAACTGAAATTAAGAGGGGCGAATTAAATTAAAATAAATTTTAAAGTACGATTGTAAGATTTTATATAAATTAATTAAACTAAACCGGGGATTTGAAAAGCTTCAATTAACAATAGTGAAATTTGTACAGTAATTTAAAGTTAGATAAATTTTAGTATTTAAAAAGTTTAGCATATAAATTTAATAATAATGGACAAGAAAATACGGGAAACACGGGAGGCTTTGAGACAACAAGGAGTAGAGATAGGATCCCAGGAGAGCGTTATAATTCAGGAAACCAGTTCTAGTGAAGAGAGGCGAACTTCACAAGAAAATAAGATGTTGGATATCTTAATGACATTGAATGAAAAGATGGATAGGAGTGAGCAAGCCATAAATGCAGTTAAAATAAAAATGGATGAAAACAATGAGAAACTGGAGGGTAAAATTAAGAATCTTAGTGATGGACTGAAAGAAGCAAACCATAATATCGCGGAGATGAAAGCACAATTGAATGAGAGAGTTGGTAGAGTTTCTGAGGAGATAGACGGTTTATGGGATCATATTTCTTTAATCAAAACGAAACGAGAAGAGTTCGAAAGTGAGTCCAACAATAAAATTAAGAATTTAAATATTAAGTTAAATAAAATTGAAGAAAATTGCGAAACGGAATTCAGATCAATAAATCAAGAGATAAATAATTTAAAAGCAATCCAATAAACTTTAATAGGGAACCAATTAAGCTAATGCAAACGAATCTTTCAATGGAACAATTACGAAATTTTACGGGGACGGAAAAGTAAACCCTAAGATATTTCTGAAAAATTTTAAAATGTTGATACAGGGATACACAGATGAATTATTCAAATTAAATTTAATCAGGGCAATATTAAAAGGAATGCTAAACAATGGTACAATCTAGTTGAGGAGGAAATAGAAACGTTTGAACAGTTTGAAAGCAAATTTCTACGTCAATTCTGGAATGACAACCAGCAAAATCGAATTCGAAATGATTTGATTATGGGAAGATACGATTTGGCGAAAGGGATAACGCGAGAATCATATGCGATTGAGAAATTTACTGTAGCGAAGCAATTGGATCCTCCTTTAGAAGATAAAATTATTATAAAGTATTTAGCAAGTCATTTCAATGCGGAAGTAAAGCGATACATAACGACGCAAAACATAGTGGATAGAGACACGTTTATTGATTATTTGCAGAGATATGATGATTTGGAAAATGATGATGAAAGGGAAAATAATTTTAGGGATCGACGCACGAATTTCATAAGGAATGATGAGACTAGGAATAATTATCGAAGGAACAGGTATAATTATGATCGCGGAAGAAATTTTAATGGGGGGAACTATGGAAACTTTAATAATGATTTTAGGCAGAACAGGGATAATGGTCAGACACCAAGGCAACGAATAGAGAGAACGAATCATGAGGGAAACAATGGAGTAATGAATAGACAGGAAAAGGATGATCGACGGACACCAGCAAGAAATATTAATAGTGTGGAATTAAGGAACACGAATTGCACAGATACAGGAAGAATGAGTCAGGCAGGACCTTCGACGCGAGATCAGGATTTTGAGTACGGACGAACCAAGGAAAATTCTACGGATTAACGGATATGAGCACCAGCGCGAGTTTATTAAATATGAAATGGATAATGAATTAGGAAGACTTGAGAGAAACTTATTACCAATAATTAATTTAAAGGTGGAAAATAAAATAGTTAAAGTATTAATTGATACTGGAGCAGAGGCATCACTTGTAGCGGAAGAATTTGTTAAACGAGAGAAATTGGGGATAAAGCGATAAAGATAGCAAGGTGTAATTTAGTGGCACCAAATAATAAGAGATTTAGTGTAATAAATGAAATGGTAATTCTGAGATGTGAAATGGGGATAGAATATGGGAAAATGAGTTCATGGTGGTACCTGGACTGAAGATAGATGTTATATTTGGGATGAATATGATAGATAAGTTGGGGTTGAAGATAAATGCGGAATGCAAAGAGATTGAGTGTAATGGGAAATATATTAAATGGTATGAAGAGGGAATATAGTAATAGAAGATGACTGCGTAAATATTAATCAGTTTAGTGAAGAGATAAATAATGGGGAATGAAAGTGAAGACATTAAGTGTCCAGATGATTTAAAAATAGGGTGAATGTATTATTGAATAAGCATTCAGAATTAATTGGGTCAAAGTCGAGAATTGCCAAGGGTTATGTGCACAAGTTAGAAGTAATGAATGAGGAACCGTTTAACAATAAGATATATCCTATTCCAGTAGCATATAGGAATAGAGTGAAGGAAGAAATTGAGGAAATGTTACGTGAAGGCATTATAGAAAACTCCAGTACACATTTTGTGAATCCATTAGTCGTCGTGAAGAAAAATGATAATAGCATTAGGTTATGTTTGGATGCAAGAAAGATAAATAAGCGAACGAAGCCGCAATACAATTGTCCACCAACGATGGAGAGCATATTAGCAAGAATAGGTAATAAGAAAATATATAGCAAATTAGACTTAAAGAATTCATTGTGTTTGATTCCATTAGCGCGTGAATCAAGGAAATATACGGGTTTTTCGGTAGAAGGAAAATTATACCAATTTAGGGTGGTCCCGGTTGGTTTGTCCTCGAGCACGGATGCATTAGAGAATGTGATCAAGAATATTTTGGGACTGTATGAGGAATTTAGTATCCACTATAAGGATGAAATATTAATATTTAGTAATAGTGTAGAGGAACACTATGTACATTTAGAGAGAATATTATTAGAGTTGAATATAGCAGGTTTGAGGTTGAATTTAAGGAAGTGTGAATTTTTCAAAGTAGGGTTAGATTTTTAGGATATAGGATAGATAATAAATATAGGATTGAAAATATAGATTAAAAGGACCCAGATTTAAGAGTGAAAAAGGGGAAGTTGAAAATAAATAAATTGAATTGGCCCATGCAAGGACAGATGAATAGATAAAAGGAAATGTAAAATAAATTATGAATAGGTATACATAGAGAAATAGATTAGGATTTGAACATAAGAATAGGCATAGGTAGGAATAGTATAGTATAATAGGACATAGGTATGGGATAAATAAAATGTAAATATGAGATTAATAATGAAAGGTTGAATTTCAATATGGAAATAAAATATAATAATTTCATACCAATGTGAGTTTAAGTTCACGTTGGGCAACAAAAAGGACATTGATATAAAATTTTATATTTTAATTTGGGGGAATTATGCTGTGATAAGGGGTTGTTTAAGGGTGCACGACATAGTGAAGGTCACTAGAGAATGAGTAATTAGAATAGGCAGCAGAGAATTGTAGTTATTTCAGGAAATAAGTAAGAAATAGAAGTAGATAGTAAGTAGGCAACACCCTGTGTACAAAGTAGAAATAGTTTTGGGCGACGCAGGAAAGACATAGGAAGACGCATAGTTGGCGTAGGAATGAGAAATACGAGTATTAAACGGATGGTAAAGATTAAATACCCTGTAGATAGTGTTCAGTTGATATAAGTAAAGCGAATAAGAATATTTTTCAGTGGGAGCACGCGTATAAATGATAAAGAATAATTAGACACGCATTAAGAAAAGAGTCTCAGACGATTAAGTAATACGGAGGTGAAAATAGAGTTTCATGTAGCTAATATAATGCGTATGAAGATCTAACCATTTTGATAAGAGAAATGATTAAAATTGCGTGAATCGCATGTAAACAATGAAAGTTTAAAGTAAAATTGCATCAGTTGTTTATGGAAAGGCGACTATTCTATCAAAATACAGCATGTTGATAAGTGAAGACACCTGCAGGCAGGTGGGCATTATGAACGAACGCAGAGCATTACATCAGAAAATATTCGAAATGAAATTATTTGATTGGTCCGAAGCAAACGACAGGTTCTAGACCACACCACGGATGCAGTGGGGATTCGAAATTATATTAGCAAGCACCGCGATAAGAAAGTCAGTTTTGAACTCAATGAAGGCCCAAGTGCATTGCCAGTAATACTGAATAATACGTAACAAGTGGTACAAAGTGAAATAAATGAGTGTGTATATGAAAATTACCGTTTAAAACGTAAGTAGGATTATTTTTATGAATTAATCGTAAACTAAGACATAAAAATAATAGGGCTTCGAGGTCTGAGGGAAAATAGGCCAGAATGCTTGATGTTAAGAAAGATTACAATAAAACAATTTAAATGTCGAGGCGAAAGGAAGAACATAATCTTGAAGTATAGGGGTGAACGAATTACAAATTTGAAGTCTATGGCAAGAATGATTAAAGCATAAAATTATAATTTAATGGTGTTGGTCCATAATGGTAATAAGTTGAATGGAATCAAAAATTGGGGAAGATTAATTTCAATGGAAGCGTCGTCGTAAAAAAAAGATAAAACCAGGTCAGATTGTTAGTTATAAGGCATCTGTTTTTCTACAAGAATTTTATTTTATTTTTAATATCAAATTGGCTAAATATTATATGCTTGTAAACAAGTCAACAAAGGGTTGAATACGTATTGAAATAATAATAAGAAAACGGATTTAGAATATTCTACATTTGTTGGTAAAGATAATGAGTTTTCTTTGGTGACTTTGGGTTTTAGTACAAATTAAATGGTTGTTGATAAATGAAATTTATTAAGGTGAATTAATTTGAAAATGTATTGTAAATAACGTAAAAGCTGTACATAAAGCATTAGTTTCATTAAATGGGATCCAAACTTACTGAATTTTTATAATTACAAATATATGCTAGCCGAGGTCATAAGACAGAGGAGGAGTCACAAATTAAGTAGGGCAGAGATAACCCGCAAAGGCGGTAACTTGTTGAATTTTGTCATTGGTCGATAAAGTTGTTTATGATAAACTCCAGTTGATAGCAACGTTAAGAAACAGCTGGAGGAGGAAATAATCACAAGCTGTAGGAAAGATTAAAATGGTGGTTCAATAATTTAATTTAGTATTATAGCAATTAAAATAAATAGGTCGCTCAACGTAAGGACACGTGATATTACAGAATTAATAGGTCGACCCACTAAAGGGGAGTATTACAGCAATATATATATATATATATATATATATGTATATTGTTATGACCCAGGCCGGACGTTGGAGCAGCGCTAAAAGAGTGTTGAGCCACCCTCTTTTTAGAGTGAGTGCTAAATTAGCGCCGTGACAACGGAACAGCAATGGGAAGTTTGAAATTAGTATCTTAACTTCCTTTCCTTTTCTTTGCATGGCTAGCTCAACGGAAGTTATAGTATAGCATTTACAAAATAAAATAAAACACAGCAATATATAAAAAAACAGTTTTCTATCATACAAAACAGTTTATAAAACAATTCACAGTTCCAGTTCATACAGAAAATAGTTAAAAGTCTTACCCAATCTTTGTTAACTGGTACGCAATCCTTTATAATTAATAAGTAGATAATTTGCTGATCCTTTGTTACCATGTTCGTAATGTGATTGGCCAATAACTGTTATGGATAATTTATTATTGGTCAAGATGCTGCGAAGTCTGACCTCAAAATTTAATTCAAATTGTCCTCTTCACAAATAATAAAATGAGAAGTTATTCTAAATTTAAATTACAAAATATTTAATTATTTTTATTAATTAACTAACAAAGAACCAAAGTTCTATAATTGCCAAAAATATCTCCTTTAAAAATTTCATTTCCATCGCAATTAATGGCATTAAATACCTCTAATTCCATTTTTTAATTGACGTTAAAATTCCAGTATACAAGATTATTTATATTACCTTAAATCTCCATTTGAAGATCGAACATTAGCTTGCAAATTGCATCAATTAATTTGCAGTAGCTTTTGTATTGAATAATATTTAATCTTCATTGTATTTTACAAAATAATCATGTTTCATATATAATCAAATTTAATAACTTCTATGTTTGCCATTACTCAAACGTATAAATTTCATGTCGTAAACTAATTTACAGCATACAATTCTGCTTTAATTCTTACATGACGTATGACGAATGGCGAATCGATGAATGAATACTTCTAATAGAGTTCCGACTTATATATAAAAACTATCTCTGTACATTAATATTCCAGGTCCTTCTTGATTCATCAAAACATAATACATCCAGGTAATGTAAGATTTCCGTGAATACCACGGTTTAACAATCCACTTAGTTCAAGCTATTCGGCCAAAGTGATTTATGTTTTGCCTGAAGCGTCTCGTTTATCCTTGTCTAACGTATGAAGATATTGATCGCTTTTCGCTTTATCCCAATGTTACACGGAAACCTATAAATAACTATTATCGATTTTTATTGCTTTTAATGTCCACGCGAGTTCCGTGAACCGGAGTTTATCCATTAATTAATTTATGCCACATTTCTCAGATCATATGATGTATTTTTCTTTATTAATAACAAAGGTTCTAAAGTTTAGCTCTATTTAAAACTCTTAAAGGTTATTTTGAAATAAATATTTTAATTTTGTATTATTCACACACGTAAAAGATAAATATGCGTTTGCTTTCTTAGTGGTTGATTTGTATACTAATAAAGTGCAAATTTCAGTATACATACATAATTAATAAAGCTTCAAGTATTTTCTTAACGGTTTTGCAAATGCAAAAAGATATTCATCTTAATAATTGTAAAAAGAATTGGTTTGTCGGTAAAATAAAACGTAGTCTAACGCGTAATATACACACAGAAAATTTATTTAGTATCTTAATTAATGAGGGCTTCGTTGAAAATGCAATAAAAGCGTGCTTTAGTAAATATTTTATACGCGATCTCAATTACGTAATTGATTAAAGCTCGCCATTACATTCTCAATGATTGTAAATGCAATGAGTGGCTTTGTATTTATTTAAAACTCTTACAATGAAGTTAGATGTCTATACACAAAAATATTGTTTGATTTGGATGCGGATGAATTTAAAACACTTTTTATTTTATATCTTCGAATGAAACTCGTTTTTATTAAGAACGCTTTATGTACAAAAACGAAAAAATATGCTTTTTATTAACGTGAACGATTTTAGTGGCTTGTAAATGCCGTACGCTTATTTTCATACAGGGTGGAAAAATGAATATTTGGAAATTTCAATTTTTCCGTTTTCTTCTCTTATTGATAGAATTTGCTTTTATGACCCCTCGTGACCTTTTTATCACATCAATAATATATATATATATATATATATATATATATATATTGCCGAGGATCGTCAATAAAATTCGTGCCCCACTTGGGCCAACATTTTTCCAAAAAGAATATTTCTTAAAAAAAATTTCTTACCCTTTTTTTAGGACTCCTTCGAATTTCTGTGCTCACTCTGGCTAGCTCAGCAATCGGCCTCTTCTTAAATACCTATTTTTACGTACATACCTCTCTCACACTCACACACCATCAAATGAAATTACCAAAATAATACAACAACCATACAACCTTTTATTTACACATATTAACAGATAAAATATTTACACATGAGTACAAACGTTTTGGTACAATTATTACCAGCTCAATTTATTGAATGTTTTCAAGTCCTTGATTTTTAAATGATTTTAAAAATATTCGAGTAGATATGAATAGATGGGCCCCACATGTAGCACTAATTTGGCTTCAGATTGGTGTATTGTGAGTTCATTATAACCCAGTTTTTTTTATAAATGCTTTTCAAACCTTGCATTTTTGAAAACAAATTTACAGACCCGTTTACTCCTTACAACCACAATTTATAGCCTGAATAAATTTTTATATATCCTCAATAAACCCTTTTTCAATACTCAAAATTATTAAATTATCCTGCACATGTACCTTTTTAAACAAGTTTTTAAATACAATAAATAGGCCACCAATAAGTCAACCACACAACACGAAATATCCACAAATGTTTATATAGGAACAAAAATTTCAAATTTATTACCTGGAGACACCTTCATTCTTCGCCATCGCTGGAGATGGCTACCAGAAACCCCTCGTCGTTGTGTCCAACTACTACGCTAATTCCAGGATCCACCGATCCCCACCATACAATAACTGTACTTCTCCCAAGATACTAGCTTCGTCTCAACAGTAACATTCCATTCCAGATATTACGCATACAAATTTTTCTCAGTTCTGCTTACCCCAAAATCGTCCATCCATATAATAACTCAGTCGTAGTAACGGTACCTTTTATTTCATTAAGCACTAACTCGTGTATCACTTTTCTAACTTACGGTCCGCTACTACAACTTTTATACTTTCAAATAAAATGTTAATGTAACATTACTAAACACACAAATTCTCACCGAAAGCTTTACTATTAAGTAGGTCTGAACCCGTATTCAAAATTCCATGAAAGGAAAGAAAGCTTTAATATATTCTCCTCAGTATTTATATTATTCTCCAACCCCCTTAGTGGAACCCGTTTCATTTAAAAAGCTTGTTTTCAAAGCGGCTTCTTAAAATTTTAAACGTAACCGACTATGAATTCGGAAAAATTTCTCCCGTCCGTTGTGCTGTTTACATAATTTCATTCCCTACCTACACGTACGCGCTCTTTTCGAAAACTGCTGGCTATCAACCAATGATTTAATTTCCTGTCGTCCCAATGCTCCACCTATCCGCTATACATCTTTGTTCTATGCATGTTTGTTGTCTCCTTTCAAACTCCACCTGTGTTACAGAAAATCGATATTGTAGACGTCCTTCACCAAGTCCACGTGGATACCTTACATGACTTCCATCCAACGCTTGCTTCTCAATCTGTCTTACATTATCGATTGTTCATTCCACTCACTCCATAAGATATTTGTTATTATAGCTGCTAATACAAATTGACCGTTGAAAACAATTTCTATGAAATTCTACATTAACGTTCGTCCATATTCTCTGAACGTAACATTTAACCAACAGGTGTTTCCTGAAATTATCGACCGTTTGAAAATAACAATTCCCAGATTCTTTGCTTCGTAGTATCGGTGTAAATGAACGTTGGCTTTTAAAACGAAAATATTTGCGTTAGAAATTATTGATTATATTATGCACGCAAGCTCCCTTTTCTGCTTTCATGCGTTTGATTAAAAGAAATTATAATGAATTGTGCGTATCCTTAAACTCTTATGTACTTTAAAGCTTTTGTTCCCTTATGTGATTTTCACATTCCAATTTAAATAAAAAAATATCTTAATCCCGTCCGTTTTCACTATATGACTTAAATTAATTTGGCGCGTACATAATTTGCTCTTATTTCTATATACACAGTTGCTAAAATTTCATTGTCTACACCTATTTACACTTTAAATCCACAACAATATATATATATATATATATATATATATTGCTGTAATACCCCTTTAGTGGGTCGACGTATTATTTCTGTAATATCACGTGTCCTTACGTTGAGCGACCTATTTATTTTAATTGCTATAATACTAAATTAAATTATTGAACCACCATTTTAATCTTTCCTACAGCTTGTGATTATTTCCTCCTCCAGCTGTTTCTTAACGTTGCTATCAACTGGAGTTTATCATAAACAACTTTATCGACCAATGACAAAATTCAACAAGTTACCGCCTTTGCGGGTTATCTCTGCCCTACTTAATTTGTGGCTCCTCCTCTGTACTATTTCAATCTCATGACCTCGGCTAGCATATATTTGTAATTATTAATTCAGTAAGTTTGGATCCCATTTAATGAAACTAATGCTTTATGTACAGCTTTGACGTTATTTACAATACATTTTCAAATTAATTCACCTTTATAAATTTCATTTATCAACAACCATTTAATTTGTACTAAAAACCCAAAGTCACCAAAGAAAACTCATTATCTTTACCAACAAATGTAGAATATTCTAAATCCGTTTTCTTATTATTATTTCAATACGTATTCAACCCTTTGTTGACTTGTTTACAAGCATATAATATTTAGCCAATTTGATATTAAAAATAAAATAAAATTCTTGTAGAAAAACAGATGCCTTATAACTAACAATCTGACCTGGTTTTATCTTTTTACGACGACGCTTCCATTAAAATTAATCTTCCCAATTTTCGATTCCATTCAACTTATCACCATTATGGACCAACACCATTAAATTATAATTTTATACTTTAATCATTCTTGCCATAGACTTCAAATTTGTAATTCGTTCACCCTATACTTCAAGATTATGTTCTTCCTTTCGCCTCGACATTTAAATTGTTTTATTGTAAGCTTTCTTAACATCAAGCATTCTGGCCTATTTTCCCTCAGACCTCGAAGCCCTATTATTTTTATGTCTTAGTTTACGATTAATTCATAAAAATAATCCTACTTACGTTTTAAACGGTAATTTTCATATACACACTCATTTATTTCACTTTGTACCACTTGTTACGTATTATTCAGTATTACTGGCAATGCACTTGGGCCTTCATTGAGTTCAAAACTGACTTTCTTATCGCGGTGCTTGCTAATATAAATTCGAATCCCCACTGCATCCGTGGTGTGGTCTAGAACCTGTCGTTTGCTTCGGACCAATCAAATAATTTCATTTCGAATATTTTCTGATGTAATGCTCTGCGTTCGTTCATAATGCCCACCTGCCTGCAGGTGTCTTCACTTATCAACATGCTGTATTTTGATAGAATAGTCGCCTTTCCATAAACAACTGATGCAATTTTACTTTAAACTTTCATTGTTTACATGCGATTCACGCAATTTTAATCATTTCTCTTATCAAAATGGTTAGATCTTTATACGCATTATATTAGCTACATGAAACTCTATTTTCACATCCGTATTACTTAATCGTCTGAGACTCTTTTCTTAATGCGTGTCTAATTATACTTTATCATTTATACGCGTGCTTCCACTGAAAAATATTCTTATTCGCTTTACTTATATAACTGAACACTATCTACAGGGTATTTAATCTTTACCATCCGTTTAATACTTGTATTTCTTATTCCTACGCCAACTATGCGTCTTCCTATGTCTTTCCTGCGTCGCCCAAAACTATTTCTACTTTGTACACAGGGTGTTGCCTACTTACTATCTACTTCTATTTCTTACTTATTTCCTGAAATAACTACAATTTTCTGCTGCCTATTCTAATTACTCATTCTCTAGTGACCTTCACTATGTCGTGCACCCTTAAACAACCCCTTATCACAGCATAATTCCCCCAAATTAAAATATAAAATTTTATATCAATGTCCATTTTGTTGCCCAACGTGAACTTAAACTCACATTGGTATGAAATTATTATATTTTATTTCCATATTGAAATTCAACCTTTTCATTATTAAACTCATATTTACATTTTATTTATCCCATACCTATGTCCTATTATACTATACTATTCCTACCTATGCCTATTCTTATGTTCAAATCCTATTCTATTTCTCTATGTATACCTATTCATAATTTATTTTACATTTCCTTTTATCTATTCATCTGTCCTTGCATGGGCCAATTCAATTTATCTATTTTCAACTTCCCCCTTTTTCACTCTTAAATCTGGGTCCTTTTAATCTATATTTTTCAATCCTATATTTATTATCTATCCTATATCCTAAAAATCTAACCCTACTTTGAAAAATTCACACTTCCTTAAATTCAACCTTAAACCTGCTATATCTAATTCTAATATTATTCTCTCTAAATGTACGTAGTGTTCCTCTACACTATTACTAAATATTAATATTTCATCCTTATAGTGGATGCTAAATTCCTCATACAGTCCCAAAATATTCTTGATCACATTCTCTAATGCATCCGTACTCGAGGACAAACCAACCGGGACCACCCTAAATTGGTATAATTTTCCTTCTACCGAAAAACCCGTATATTTCCTTGATTCACGCGCTAATGGAATCAAACACAATGAATTCTTTAAGTCTAATTTGCTATATATTTTCTTATTACCTATTCTTGCTAATATACTTTCCATCGTTGGTGGACAATTGTATTGCGGCTTCGTTCGCTTATTTATCTTTCTTGCATCCAAACATAACCTAATGCTATTATCATTTTTCTTCACGACGACTAATGGATTCACAAAATGTGTACTGGAGTTTTCTATAATGCCTTCACGTAACATTTCCTCAATTTCTTCCTTCACTCTATTCCTATATGCTACTGGAATAGGATATATCTTATTGTTAAACGGTTCCTCATTCATTACTTCTAACTTGTGCACATAACCCTTGGCAATTCTCGACTTTGACCCAATTAATTCTGAATGCTTATTCAATAATACATTCACCCTATTTTTAAATCATCTGGACACTTAATCTCTTCACTTTCATTACCCCATTATTTATCTCTTCACTAAACTGATTAATATTTACGCAGTCATCTTCTATTACTATATTCCCTCTTCATACCATTTAATATATTTCCCATTACACTCAATCTCTTTGCATTCCGCATTTATCTTCAACCCCAACTTATCTATCATATTCATCCCAAATATAACATCTATCTTCAGTCCAGGTACCACCATGAACTCATTTTCCCATATTCTATTCCCCATTTCACATCTCAGAATTACCATTTCATTTATTACACTAAATCTCTTATTATTTGGTGCCACTAAATTACACCTTGCTATCTTTATCGCTTTATCCCCAATTTCTCTCGTTTAACAAATTCTTCCGCTACAAGTGATGCCTCTGCTCCAGTATCAATTAATACTTTAACTATTTTATTTTCCACCTTTAAATTAATTATTGGTAATAAGTTTCTCTCAAGTCTTCCTAATTCATTGTCCATTTCATATTTAATAAACTCGCGCTGGTGCTCATATCCGTTAATCCGTAGAATTTTCCTTGGTTCGTCCGTACTCAAAATCCTGATCTCGCGTCGAAGGTCCTGCCTGACTCATTCTTCCTGTATCTGTGCAATTCGTGTTCCTTAATTCCACACTATTAATATTTCTTGCTGGTGTCCGTCGATCATCCTTTTCCTGTCTATTCATTACTCCATTGTTTCCCTCATGATTCGTTCTCTCTATTCGTTGCCTTGGTGTCTGACCATTATCCCTGTTCTGCCTAAAATCATTATTAAAGTTTCCATAGTTCCCCATTAAAATTTCTTCCGCGATCATAATTATACCTGTTCCTTCGATAATTATTCCTAGTCTCATCATTCCTTATGAAATTCGTGCGTCGATCCCTAAAATTATTTTCCCTTTCATCATCATTTTCCAAATCATCATATCTCTGCAAATAATCAATAAACGTGTCTCTATCCACTATGTTTTGCGTCGTTATGTATCGCTTTACTTCCGCATTAAAATGACTTGCTAAATACTTTATAATAATTTTATCTTCTAAAGGAGGATCCAATTGCTTGCTACAGTAAATTTCTCAATCGCATATGATTCTCGCGTTATCCCTTTCGCCAAATCGTATCTTCCCATAATTAAATCATTTTGAATTCGATTTTGCTGGTTGTCATTCCAGAATTGACGTAGAAATTTGCTTTCAAACTGTTCAAACGTTTCTATCTCATCCTCAACTAGATTGTACCATCGTTTAGCATTCCCTTTTAATATTGCCCTGATTAAATTTAATTTGAATAATTCATCTGTGTATCCCTGTATCAACATTTTAAAATTTTCAGAAATATCTTAGGGTTTACTTTTCCGTCCCGTAAAATTTCGTAAATTGTTCCATTGAAAGATTCGTTTGCATTAGCTTAGTTGGTTCCCTATTAAAGTTTATTGGATTGCTTTTAAATTATTTATCTCTTGATTTATTGATCTGAATTCCGTTTCGCAATTTTCTTCAATTTTATTTAACTTAATATTTAAATTCTTAATTTTATTGTTGGACTCACTTTCGAACTCTTCTCGTTTCGTTTTGATTAAAGAAATATGATCCCATAAACCGTCTATCTCCTCAGAAACTCTACCAACTCTCTCATTCAATTGTGCTTTCATCTCCGCGATATTATGGTTTGCTTCTTTCAGTCCATCACTAAGATTCTTAATTTTACCCTCCAATTTCTCATTGTTTTCATCCATTTTATTTTAACTGCATTTATGGCTTGCTCACTCCTATCCATCTTTTCATTCAATGCCATTAAGATATCCAACATCTTATTTTCTTGTGAAGTTCGCCTCTCTTCACTGGAACTGGTTTCCTGAATTATAACGCTCTCCTGGGATCCTATCTCTACTCCTTGTTGTCTCAAAACCTCCCGTGTTTCCCGTATTTTCTTGTCCATTATTATTAAATTTATATGCTAAACTTTTAAATACTAAAATTTATCTAACTTTAAATTACTGTACAAATTTCACTATTGTTAATTGAAGCTTTTCAAATCCCGGTTTAGTTTAATTAATTTATATAAAATCTTACAATCGTACTTTAAAATTTATTTTAATTTAATTAGCCCTCTTAATTTCAGTTTATTGTGGTTTAATTTACGAGCCCTCTTAATTTCAGTTTATTGTGGTTTAATTTACGAGCCCTTCGTTGGGTCGACATATTAATTGCTGTAATACCCCTTTAGTGGGTCGACCTATTATTTCTGTAATATCACGTGTCCTTACGTTGAGCGACCTATTTATTTTAATTGCTATAATACTAAATTAAATTATTGAACCACCATTTTAATCTTTCCTACAGCTTGTGATTATTTCCTCCTCCAGCTGTTTCTTAACGTTGCTATCAACTGGAGTTTATCATAAACAACTTTATCGACCAATGACAAAATTCAACAAGTTACCGCCTTTGCGGGTTATCTCTGCCCTACTTAATTTGTGGCTCCTCCTCTGTACTATTTCAATCTCATGACCTCGGCTAGCATATATTTGTAATTATTAATTCAGTAAGTTTGGATCCCATTTAATGAAACTAATGCTTTATGTACAGCTTTGACGTTATTTACAATACATTTTCAAATTAATTCACCTTTATAAATTTCATTTATCAACAACCATTTAATTTGTACTAAAAACCCAAAGTCACCAAAGAAAACTCATTATCTTTACCAACAAATGTAGAATATTCTAAATCCGTTTTCTTATTATTATTTCAATACGTATTCAACCCTTTGTTGACTTGTTTACAAGCATATAATATTTAGCCAATTTGATATTAAAAATAAAATAAAATTCTTGTAGAAAAACAGATGCCTTATAACTAACAATCTGACCTGGTTTTATCTTTTTACGACGACGCTTCCATTAAAATTAATCTTCCCCAATTTTCGATTCCATTCAACTTATCACCATTATGGACCAACACCATTAAATTATAATTTTATACTTTAATCATTCTTGCCATAGACTTCAAATTTGTAATTCGTTCACCCCTATACTTCAAGATTATGTTCTTCCTTTCGCCTCGACATTTAAATTGTTTTATTGTAAGCTTTCTTAACATCAAGCATTCTGGCCTATTTTCCCTCAGACCTCGAAGCCCTATTATTTTTATGTCTTAGTTTACGATTAATTCATAAAAATAATCCTACTTACGTTTTAAACGGTAATTTTCATATACACACTCATTTATTTCACTTTGTACCACTTGTTACGTATTATTCAGTATTACTGGCAATGCACTTGGGCCTTCATTGAGTTCAAAACTGACTTTCTTATCGCGGTGCTTGCTAATATAATTTCGAATCCCCACTGCATCCGTGGTGTGGTCTAGAACCTGTCGTTTGCTTCGGACCAATCAAATAATTTCATTTCGAATATTTTCTGATGTAATGCTCTGCGTTCGTTCATAATGCCCACCTGCCTGCAGGTGTCTTCACTTATCAACATGCTGTATTTTGATAGAATAGTCGCCTTTCCATAAACAACTGATGCAATTTTACTTTAAACTTTCATTGTTTACATGCGATTCACGCAATTTTAATCATTTCTCTTATCAAAATGGTTAGATCTTTATACGCATTATATTAGCTACATGAAACTCTATTTTCACATCCGTATTACTTAATCGTCTGAGACTCTTTTCTTAATGCGTGTCTAATTATACTTTATCATTTATACGCGTGCTTCCACTGAAAAATATTCTTATTCGCTTTACTTATATAACTGAACACTATCTACAGGGTATTTAATCTTTACCATCCGTTTAATACTTGTATTTCTTATTCCTACGCCAACTATGCGTCTTCCTATGTCTTTCCTGCGTCGCCCAAAACTATTTCTACTTTGTACACAGGGTGTTGCCTACTTACTATCTACTTCTATTTCTTACTTATTTCCTGAAATAACTACAATTTTCTGCTGCCTATTCTAATTACTCATTCTCTAGTGACCTTCACTATGTCGTGCACCCTTAAACAACCCCTTATCACAGCAATATATATATATATATATATATATATATATATAAAGATAGATTTTTACTATATTTCTTGACCTTGATATTTGTAATATTGAAATGTATGGTTTTCTTGGGTTTTAAGGTCATTTAACTTGAAAAAAATATATATAAAAACTACAAATCTATGCCATCTTTATTTTTTGCATAACAATTCCACCAAACGTTTCGGCCGTACGTTCCAGCCTTTTTCAATTGTTCAAAAACCCCGTACATT
Source organism: Platerodrilus igneus (assembly GCA_036346225.1). Classification (NCBI taxonomy): domain Eukaryota; kingdom Metazoa; phylum Arthropoda; class Insecta; order Coleoptera; family Lycidae; genus Platerodrilus; species Platerodrilus igneus. Next base: position 4,998,856 of record JARFIW010000910.1, read on the forward strand.
TACTAATATATATATATATATATAAGAGGTTAGTTGTGCTATGTCTATCATAAATGTAAAAATGTTGTTTTTAGTAACGGGTGCAAATACTTACAGGTTTAGATAAGTATTACTGTACAGCATCTTGATTGAATTATAACCACTAATGTTGCTACGCTTCAAATTAATTGTTCTACTTTATAGATCATTGCAAGGCTAAAGTTAATGGTTTCATAAATAGGTCTAAATTTCGGCGTTCCAAATTATTTAAAATACAAAATTACGCGAAAGTAAAATAACTATTCGACATTATGTAGTAGGTATATTATTGCACGCAGTTTCTTTACATGTGAGTTTTAGCACTACATCTTCAAAGCAATATGGATTGAGGTTTATAGCTACCCAAATTTGCCACACTACCAGAATAAATCTAAAAACAAGGTGATAAAACCAGGGAACGAATAAAGCAAAACGCATTTTTTTGCAGAGCCCACACCTCTAGGTACCAGTACAAAGGTGTTCCTTTACTGCTGGGAAAGCTGTCGCAACACCGCTCACTTTAAAGTGTCAACTCCTATGATGATCAGACGTTCACTGATACTTAATACCACAATACTCAATAAGAAGTCACGCTGAGTTTCAGAAATTGGCGTCTTATTGAAACATAAAGTTATGATGAAATCAACATAAACATCAAATACTAACTTATCAAATCTCAAATGTACCCATAACAATGTTTACCGTACTTCTTTCCTTAGGTAATTTAGCAGAATATTTAGCTCTCCTCCTTGATATAGTAATCTTTATTACTCCAAAACTATTCATAAAGGTATTTCAAATAGTTGTATATATACAAGCACACATTTGTACTGCTGTATTCAGTAAATTGTTTAGTAACATTAGAATTAAAAAAAAATTTATCACCAGAGTATACTCTAAAGAGTATATTCAGGGAGATTCAGAACTATGGTATTAAACTTCTAGGGTTATTTAATGCAACAATAAAAAGCATTTGAGTATAAGAACCTAGGTTTGAAAATGCCTTCCTAAGTCACCATGACATTGTAACACTTTAAGACAGTTATATGCAAAAATGTGTTTTATTGAGTGTTAAGATTATTTTGAATTAATGTCAAGGCACACATCTTTAATTCATAGCTTCGTTTTACCCTTCAAATTTCAATCTCCAACCGAAAGGTATTCACTCTGTAAGAAGCAGCTGCGTAACCGTAATGTCAAGGTTAACCGCTTTCTAGCTAAATACGCTTTAGACAAGTGTTGAAAATGTGGGGTTGTGTGGGGTTACTAGACCAGTCGTGGAGTAGATTTACGCGCTGCAATACGAACTAATGTTATCGTAAGATGAAATGTTATTCAGTTAATTACTTTACAATATTACCTTACTTATTCAAATACAGGTTTTCAAGTAAACCTTCAGTCGCTGTGTAGTTGTGCTTTATTCCATTAACTAAGTGAGCTGCAACAGGTCAAGGTTTCTAAAATATATAACTGTTGATTTCTATACATTCATGATTGGGTTTATATTCTACTGTAACAACAAAAATAACTAATTGTAGCACAGTGCTATAACATTGAGTTTAATGTTTTGTATTATTTTTTTGGTATATAATAATACAGTATTGCCCGAAATAAACAGTACTGAAATTGTAATTGTTTTGTATATTTAAAAAATACATATTATTGACACTTTATTATATGTTCTAAATGTGCACCTCCTCGTTCAAGACAGACTTCATAACCATGTTCTAAGTTTCTGGTCATGTTATTGAATAAGGGTTGTCTCAGGGCTGCGAAGAAGACTAACGGCATCCTTTAATTCATCGATGGTTTGTGGTGCCCGTTTGAAAACGGCATTTTTAGCCATGCCCCAAATGTATGCGTCTGGAGGTGTGAGGTCTGGAGAATGTGAAGGATAAGGGAAGTCAGTAAATCGTGATATGAATTTGCTTGGAAAATGTTCTTGAAGAAATTGACGAATTGCGGCAGCAGTATGGCAAGTTGCCCCGTCCTGCTGAAAAAATTGGTTTCAAAATGCCAAGTTACGTGCACGACAGAATTGACGTAGATCAGGGATAAATCGTGTTAAAATTTGTCTGTACCTCTGTTGATTAAGTGTGACTTGCCTACCATTCACTTCGATAAAGTACGGACCAATGATTCCGTGTCCGGAAACAGCACACCAGACACTCACTTTTTCACTATGTAAAGGAACCTCTTGAACCTCATCGGGTCTGGCAAAGCCCAGAAATTGATTTGTGCGACGATTCACATAGCCTGACAAGTGAAAATGTGCTTCGTCTGAAAACCAAACATTTTTCAAAAATTCAGAATTTTCATACTGTAACGCGAGAATCCTGGCGCAATATTCCACTCTACTGCGATAATCCCGAGGATGTAGTTGTTGATGTACCTGAATCACATACGAAAATGCACCCAGCTCCTTCAGGATTCTTTGAAAGGAAGTTCTTTTTAAATCAAGTTGTAACGCTGTCCTTGCCTGGCTGACTTTCGGATTTTCTAAGATTTGCTCAAAACACGTTCATGGTTATTGTTGTTTTTAACTGTCCTGGGACGCCCCGAGTTTCCTTTTCGTTGGCACAATACACTACCTGTATTTCTAAACTATTCAATAACCTTCAAAATTACAGCATTACTTGGAGAACGTTTATTAAATCTTTGTGTGAATTGATCAGACACGTATAGCAAACTTGCACCATTACGTCGGCCGATTCCGTATGAACGAAAATAATGCTCTACCAGAAACACTTTCTCCTCTGTACTTAACACCATTTTTAACAATTAGGCCCTACTAATTACTTGTTTGAGGTTTACTTGACAGGTCTATACTAGCTAACTTGAGTGTGACAGCGCACGCATAAAAACACCGCCAGTTTAGTTTTAGTACTGTTTATTTCGGGCAATACTGTATTACAGTAATTGTTTAAAATGTCGTCATTAATCTAGAACACGCCTGTTTAAACGACGTTTAATGTCTCTGCGAACCTGCTTAAAAATTTTGTAATTGTTGTGGATGACTTAAAATGCCGCAGTAATTCGTGCAATCAGTCTTGCTCACTTTCCACTGATGTTTCGTAAACCAGAGACTTTAGATGTTTTTCCCACAGAGAAAAACTGATGACACATTGGGCGACCTAGGGAGTCATTACTGGGCCACGTCTGCCTATTTAATGTTTTCCGAATTGTCGGTTCAAATACTAAGGAACATTTTTAAGAGGTGCCGGTAGGATGTCTTCCAAAAATATCTGTAGGTAGGTCACATTAAATGATTTGACAGCAGGTATGGCCCGATCAAATAATCATCAACAATGCCGGCCCATAGTTAACGGACCAACATTGCTGATGTCTTCTAGGAAATATCGCATATGGATCTCTTCCACTGAAACACGGTTATTCCTACCATTGAATATGCCACTCCTCACGAAACTGCACTCATTCCCCTATATAACAGAACGAAAAAAATTAGGTTTGTCGACAATCTGATGAAGCAGCCAATGACAAAACCTAACTCTTGGCTAATAATCGGCTAGAAATTGTAAGAATAAATTTGTTACTCATGTAATACCCGCCAAGCATAAGTTAAATCGCACCCATAACTTGTGCAACCTGACGCGTGCTAATCCAAGATTCATCTGCAATTTGCTGAAGAATTTCTTTTTCGAAACCAGTATCGTGCATGTTACCGTTAAGCGTGCCAGTTTCGATGAGTCGGCTACGAATAGCAGTGTACTATTTATATCTAAGTTGTTGACCTGCAGGATAGCGTTCTTGAAATATTATGCAGCAGATTGTGTTGCAATTTTTTGCTACATATGTCAAATACATATCTGTCAGTTCTCCAATATTGTACTTCTCCAGAAGGACCGAACACATTGCGAAATTTACAAAATTTGCAGTATTAACAGGCAAATGCACTAAACCAACAATAAAGAATGAAATACAGCATTAAATTAAGAAAAAAGAGATAGCTACATATTGATACCAAGAGTCATATTATGTACACTGTCGAAACCACTTAACGTTCCCCGTCATTCTTCCACTAAAAACAACATATAAAATAACAAGTAATGTCGTTTTGACAATGAACATATCAAGGCATCAAGGTTAATTACAAAAATTAAAGGCAGCACTTGAAGCCGTTCAAAACAATTATCAAACTTTTAGGAATGTGTATTCAAGTTCAAGAACGACACGTTTAATTATCACTGTAGTGTTACTGTGTACAAAAAAATTGGAATGAAACTCCGTAAAACACATTTTTGCATATAACTGTATTAAAGCGTCATAGGACCGTAGCACGCTTGGACACGAGTTCTTATATTCAAATGTATTTTATTCTTGCATTGAATAACCTCTAGAAGTTTGAACCCCACAGTTCTGAATCACTCTGTATATGTTTGTAAACGCCTCTAGATGGGTAAGATTAGGTTCTGACATTTTTTCCGCATTATTACAATATTTTAAAGAAATAAAAATACAAAAAAGTTTTTTCAAATCAAATTTATAAATACATTGTAAATCCATTAGCCGGTAAAATAAACTGTAACGGTATTTATTTGTTAAAAGTAGTAACGATGTATGGTTGCAGTTCTAAAAGCTGAACCGTGTACTTCTATGTAAATGACTAAAGCAATATTAAGGAAGTTTTCTACTAATCGAAATAAAACGAGTCGGGGACCACTTTTTAAAATATCTGTATTTTTTTCCTTATTGAATCCGAACCGTATAATGTGACCAGCTTGTATTCCTATCAGGTTTGAATTTATTTACACAAAGAATCGAAGTTTTGTTTATTACTTTTTATACAAATAAAATTTAAAATAAACTGTATTTCGACAAATCCTTAAAATTCTTTTCCATAGATTTTCTATCGTGTTGAGCGTTCGCACAAACGATGACCGTCGATGCTCTTGGGTAGCCATTTCTTTATAGAAAGTAGTTAAATCAAGTTGAAGTAGTGACAGCAATTACTGTATTTGAAGAAGTTCGCTCTGTTAGAAGCATTGCCAGAAGTTTCGAAACAAGCTATTCTGTAATTTATATACTTAGTACTAGTAGATACAGAGAATTTGGCTTTGTAACTAGAAAACCCTACCCTGCATGAGAAAGAACAACTATGTCGCGCGAAGACCGGAATTTGATAAGATTAGCTACTGTAAATAGAAACCGAACAGCATGAAATGCTACTGATCTACATTTTTCCTTACTGGATGACATATCCACGCAGATTTTTACAAGCAGGTTTTACGAATTCCAACTGCACCGCATAGTTAGAGCATTAAAGCGTCAGTTAACCAGGCGCATCGAATAACTATGTTAAACTTGATCTGAAACCATATTGATTAGGATGCGGATCATTGGGGCACGTATTCTTTACAGACGAGTCTAGATTTCTGTCAAGTCTCAAAGGTACACGTGTACGAGCATGAAGGCGCAATTCTAAGAAACAACTCTCCATTTTGGAGGCGGCTTCGTTATTATCTGAGGCGGCACAGTTCAACGGGAGTAGTACATTATTAAGGATCCCACTGCCTCATTTCCACCAGCATCCTCATTTCCACACACATCTGGACCAAATAGTTTTCTTCGACTAACCATTTTTCATCTTTCAAGATAAATATATCTTAAATTTTTCATCTTTCGAGATAAATGAGCATCCTCATTTCCACACACGAGATAAACCTATTTTTAAGATTTTTTACCGCTAACATTCTGGAGCAAATAGTTTTCTTCGACTAACCATTTTTCATCTTTCGAGATAAACCTATCTTGTTTGGTATCCATTAATATTAGAATTTTCTCAGCTACCCGAATTTCTAAGAATTTTTTAGATAGCATCACCCTCAAGGGAGCTACCTTCATTTTAAGATTTCTTACCTGTAGCGACTTTTGAGCGTTCTTATAAATTTTTTTACTCATGCGATGCATCTCTTTAGTCTAGAATTTTACGCAGAATTCGAATCTGTAAACAGATTTAATATCCGACTACGCCCTGCAAAGTTATACCCCTTTAAAGCCCGGAACCTCTAAATTTTGCTCTTTGCTCTATAAGCAAAACTAACAAATAGTTTTCTTTGTCTAACCAATGAATCTTTCGAGATAAACCTATCTTGTTTGGTATCAATTAATATTAGATTTTTCTCAGCTACCCGAATCTCTAGGAATTTTTTAGATAGCATCACCCCCAAGGGAGCTACCCTCATTTTAAGATTTCTTACCTGTAGCGACTTTTGAGCGTTCTTATAAATTTTTTTACTCATGCGATGCATCTCTTTAGTCGAGAATCTTACGCAGAATTCGAATCTGTAAACAGATTTAATATCCGACGACGCCCTGCAAAGTTATACCCCTTTAAAGCCCGGAACCTCTAAATTTTGCTCTTTGCTCTATAAGCAAAACTAACAAATAGTTTTCTTTGTCTAACCAATACATCTTTCGAGATAAACCTAGCTTGTTTAGTATCAATTAATATTAGATTTTTCTCAGCTACCCAAATCTTTAGGATTTTTTTAGATTGCGCCATCCCCTATGGAGCTACCCCAATTTTAAGATTTTTTACCTGTAGCGACTTTTGAGCGTTCTTATAAATTTTTTTAGTCATGCGATACATTAAATTAGTCTAGAATTTTAAGCAGAATTCGAATCTGTAAACTGATTTGAAATAGGACCACGCCCTGCAAAGTTATACTCCTTTAAAACTCTCAAACCTCTTTAAAAATTTTGGCTCGTATATATTTAACTCCATTTTTTAAAACCTTTTTCGCTATCCAAGATATATGCTTTAACCAAACACTTAGAGCTAGTAACACGAAAATTAAGCACACAAAATTTTAATAATTTATTTTATCCAATTTACAGTTTAATAACTAATCATTCCAATGTAATGTGTTTTAAATATCTAAAAAGAAAGCGCATTTTGCTGGTATGAAATCTATGGAATTTCTCCTGTAATGAAAAGAAGAATGCATTCGTAATTTAAAATGATTCTATAACCTTCGCTAGATACCAACCATGTTAATTAGAAATTTTGTGTATGACATCATTAACTACCTAAATTTTAGAATTATCAAAATGTAATAAACCACATTAAGTACTGAAAGTAAATGGGTCTTATTACATATTGATATCCTACATCAATTACCTAAATTACCTTACGTGACGCTGTAGAAGCATTATAATTCAATATTTTCGAAACTTTCAATGTAGCATTAATTCATTTGTAACTCGTAATCCAGCAACTATTCTAGATTCTTAACGATCATGTGAATCACATTTGAAAGCTGTTTATAATTTCTTCTCCAAACAAATGCGGTTATTACAATAGGAAAGTACGCTAAATGCAAGTCAATTAACAGCAATTAAATATTGCTTACTGACCTACCTTAATTAGGTTGCTGTGCTATTAGGACCAGGGTATGCAGACTTTAACACCTCCATCTCGCGCGCTTTACACGGATGTTGGTTGTTTCGTACAAGACCCTTTAACAACTGGCGGAGCTGAACGTTTACTGCTTAATGACATACCGTGCTGTTTTTCCTTGTCTCGCTGTGAGCTATTCTTGTAAAAGCGATACTGCAAGACCCAGACTTTAAGTACTTTGCTGCCGACGGATGTATAAGCTTAACCGTGGACGATGTTACACCACGACATTAAATGGTAGGCTTGAATATTTTCTTTGGAAACAATCGAAGATTGCCGAAGACACTCGAAGAGTGCACAAACGCGATCACTAAACCACAATTAATAATCGCCTTTACAGGTTTAACATTTCTACCATCACCAATGACTTTAATTTCTTACTGGAGAGAATCCTTATTCTCCCACGCACTGTTGCGTAGCTAGATGCCCACCCCTTTTGGGGATATATGCTCGTTATAGGTTGTAAGACCCTCGGTTTTACTTAACTACACTTTGTGAGATCCTTTTAATCTTTTTTAATCGTGTCCTTCTCGCGCACAATACAGTAGGACTTAGCCTTACTACCTACAAATTCTAACACCAAGTCACCGTTAAATTCGTCTTTAAATTTCCCCACAACTTTTTGTTAATATGCGGTAAATTGTGTTTATTATTTGCGGGGTACACCACTTTAAACTTAAAAATAAAAACAGGATAGTTTAATACGTCTATTAATAATTTATGGTAATGTTGGTGATACAAATATGTAAAAACAAACTTTATCAAGAAAATATAATGTTTTAATAGAATACATACACGTATTGATAACATCTATAAACCGCTGTGGTAACCAGAGTCTGGCGAATCTGGGATAGTCAAATCTCTAAACATTTGCGCAAGCGATTGCCTTGCAGTTGCATCTTTTAAGTACTGAATGGGGAAACATTTAATAAGTTCCAACACTGTCAAGTGATTTAAATTGCTGCAATCATTAGACAGAGAAATACTGGCACTGCTCTCCCCCCTCTAATAACGTTTGAACCCTTTCTTCCTCCGTCGTATTTCCACATACTTTTTTTATATCACCAACAAATTTTTCGTAAAATTCTGGAAAGTTTCTACACCTTAACTCAGCCATTTTAAAACAGATCAATTCTCGCAAATTTAATAGCTTGATGCACTCGTACGCAGGTAGCACAATAACATTCCCATCTTTCGTAATCTCCATATTATATAAATTCTCTTTTTCAAAATTGTTCAACAGCCATATACTTCTATTAAAGGCTGTGCTCAGCTGCAATTTGAAATCTTGATTCAATTGTATGTCAACAACATCGTTTCCAGTAGTCAGACCATTTAATCTGACTTGTTTTGAGTCTTGAGCAAATTGGCGAATTTGAAATTCCACTTGAAAAGTATACAATTTCTTCCAATCGAAGTAAGAAAATGTTATCGTAGAATCAGCACACATACCACTACAGCAAATTACTTGGATGACAGGTTGAAGACCACCATATAAATCAAAACCAACTTCTAATATATGGAGGTGATAATTTGGAGGAAATTCGCCTAACCTATAGGTTGACTTACCAACTAGTTGGTTGATATTTAATTGTGGTACTCGCACATCACTTGTAACGTCAACACAAGAAAAATCCATCTTTAATTTATAATTTTAATCAAACTCGACAATACTTTGACGACTAATGCACTGGAACATGGCTCTCGCCTTTTATGCCGATGGTCGAGCGTGCGCAGCTCCTTATTATATTAGTTGGCGTTATATGCAAGTCTTGACTGGAAAAGTGACGCGTATAATTGTTTTATAGTGGGTTTTACCTGTATGTATTTAACCACCAACGCCATTTTTAGAATTATTAAACAAAATTACTCTTAGCAGTATTTTTAATATACCATCGTGTAAGATTTCAATTATTATTGTGTTTTTCCTCAGGTTTTCAAATCCCTCGGAATTTTTTTCAAATCGAACGACCCCTTACTGATTTGCAGATTAACCTTTTGCAAGCACCGTATATAATTCATCTTTAATCTATTTCTACACCGTATCGCTCTGTCTTTTGAGATAAACCCCTGGTGTAACCTATAAATTAGTATAGAATTTTCCTGGGGAATTGCAATTAATTATCACGTCTTTTAAAATTGGTTCCAACAAAGACCTGTATATATTGTATTAATATTCAAAAACCTATCAGCAAAACACCTTTCTATTTTTATTTAGATTTCGCTCAATATTAGAGTTAAACTCCAAAAATATTTATTAGTGGCTAGAATTGTTAAAATTTTCAATTAGTGAATCCACATACAAATGATTAAACCAAAAGGTATAATACATATATTAATTCTGCACGGTGACCTAGAAAGTGGTTCGATAATCTATTTTAAATGTAGTTCAACATAAGACGTATATTTTAAATAAATTTAGTGAAATGTATGATCATTAGCCTTGCATTGTTTGTCGATGACGTCTGACTATTAATTTAATAAAAGCACTTTCCACAATTCTAGTTAATATACGGGAATACACATTCTATAATTTGATTTAAATTGGGTTAATGTAAGGACAAATTATACTTATACTTTCTCTATGTACATAAATACGGGGGAAATGATACCAAAAGTTCATTTTAAGTTTATTTTGTAAAACGTAAAGTCGTTTATAGTGTAATTAATAGTAATACTGAATTTTCAGTCTTTGGTTTAAAATTTCGTGTGAGGCCTATCGACAAAGAAGAGTAAGTCTTAGTTTGAATTTTGCAAACGTAGAAGAAATTAATATTTACATGTATAATTCAAAACTGTTAATCAATAATTTTTTCTAGAATGAACATCTTAAGTATTGCGTGCAGTGTGTGCGAAAATGTTTTTACTGGATGTGATGCCATAAAAAAACATAACGAAAGGCACATCGAGATGGTTTATTTCTAGGAGGAACTAAAAATTACAGCCAATCAGTGGGAACAAATTAAGGATTTGGAAAACCAATCGACCGCAGCGCATAAAGAACGTATAAACGCCGCAATTCAGTTAGAACGAACCAAGTTACTATTTGAAAAACCATACACCATAACAAAATCTTCTTCCAAAATCATAATTGTAGGCCTGAACCCGTTCGACGATTACAAAATAATTTTTAGATTTGTTAACACCATTTCGCAGAGCGTACTTGATGTATCCCTCAACGTATTTAGGAAGTTTATATCAAATCTTCCGCACATTATACGCACTATGGAAGTTGGCATGCAAAATCAGATATGCAAATTCGACAACTTGCGTTTTTATTTAAATAAGAATTGTTTAGTTAAGATGATGACATTTGATGGGAATTATATGATATTTACCAAAGGAACTTTAGAGCACTTTTTAGGGGTATCTCAGATCGTTCTCAACTATGCTAATACTTTAAAAGAACTAACGGAAAAGGGTACTCCTAATATAGATCTGTTTCTGTTAGATGTCGCAATGGAAAGATATAATAGGAATGATGTTCTACAGAATCTCGCACATCATGTAATTAAAAGCAAATACAGTAATAGTGATATTGGGGTCATATTATACGAATTTATAAGAACCTACCCAAGATTGTTTGAAAACAGTATTTGTAAACAAGTTGGGTATATGGAAGAATACAACAGGTTTCCATTCCACGCATTTACGAGCGATGTTTAAATTTTAAGCCGAAGACTGAAAATTTTGTAACACTATTAATTACACTTTTGTTTTCTTATACGTTTCTAAATTGTTGTATTTCAACTACAGATATTAATAGATGTCAATAAAATTATGTTATAGTTTTAAATAAAACGATTCTGATTAGTAATTTTGTAAAACGTTTATAACACCCTTTTAAAAAATAATACACATCTTTGTTATAATTCTTTTTATAATTACTTAGATACCCACTTGACCATATGACCACATGACCATATGACCGCATGACCATATGACCTAATTGCTTTTTAATGAGTTTTCTCATTAAAAAGCAATTAGTGCCAATGGGTTTTTAATGAGAAAACTCATTAAAAAGCAATTAGGTCACATGGTCATGCGGTCATATGGTCATGTGGTCATGTGGTCATATGGTCATGTGGTCATATGATCATGTGGTCATGTGGTTATATGGTCATGCGGTCATGTGGTCATGTGGTCATATGGTCATATGGTCATGTGGTTATGTGAGCAGGGAGATTAAATTTGGTATATAAGGAAGTAGTTTTGGGTTGAGCTTAGTTATAGTAAGACATTTTTCGAAAGATGTCGCATTCAAGCAATCAGTGGTGCTCCAAACAATCTATTACAAAAGCAGCAGAGGATATCCTGGATGGCTCGAGTTTCTACGCTGCTAGTCAAAAATATAATATACCTAGAACAACGTTATACAGATATGTTAAAAGGTTGCAGAACGTGAAGAAATTACATAATTCCAACGATGCATCCAGAGATGTTATACCAGAAGTTAAAATACCTATACAGAATTATGATAACTTTGCTATTGCTAGTGTAAGAAAGGATGGTAAACATGGCCCATTGTTCCCGTCTAACATACGAGCTATATTCGTGGGACCATCGAGTTGTGGGAAGACCTACGCTTTAATATCTCTGATCTTGCACGAGAACGGTCTTAGATTCCAAAATGTCTATGTATTTTCGAAGAGTTTATATCAACCGAAATACGAATTGTTAAGAAACGTTTTTACACCATTAAAAGAAGAAATTGGGTACCATGAGTTTGAAAATTACGATGATTTGATCGAACCCGGAGATACCAAAGAAGATTCAATTATGGTTTTCGATGATATACCTGCAAACGAGCAAAGTAAAATCACTCAGTTTTTCTCGTTCGGTCGACATAAAGCAATAGATTCGTTCTATCTATGTCAAACTTACGCTAGTTCCTTAAAACATAGACTCAGAAATAACGCCAATGTAATCGCATTATGGAAACAGGATGAAACAAATCTCAGACATATCTTTTCGTATCATATAAGTGGTGACATGACATATCCGAAATTTAAAGAAATGTGTTTACAGTGTTGGGGTGACTCAAAACATAATTTTATAACTGTTGTGAAAGATTTTGATTTGGATAATGGTCGATATAGGAAGAATTTCGACGAGTATATAAATATTTAACATTATTTAAAAAGTTAGTTCCCATCCTGAGTCCGATGATGACGAACGTTAACAATTTTATTGTAAATAAACGTAAGCTTCATTTTATGCAGGATTCTGTACGAAAGAACTTTGCGGCATACAAAAAGAGAGACGCTACATCTCTACAAAAATTCAAAGAGGTGCACAAACAATTGATTGATCCCTTGCAAAATTACCGATTCCTAGTCACAAGGAATAGCGGAAAGAATTTCCACACCTACAACAAGCGTTGAAGTTGAAAACAAAGGCTGGCTTTTAAAAAAGATTAAGTTACCAGTTGACGACGAGCCTGTACATCTTCATTATACGGACGTGTTAGCTAGAGACGAATACGAAAATATATACAAATCGGTTATGGAGTAAAGTATAACCGTCAATTGATACGCATAGTTTAGGAAAAAGTATGTAGGAAATTGATTTAGAAAACAGTGACACAACCTAAAATAATAACGTTTATCTAGAGAGTAGAGGTCTAACAAGAGTTATAATTATTTTTAGAGTCCTTAGCATTTTTCTTAAGAAATGTAATGATTTTGTTCATAGAATACATTCCATACCGGTTGCTTCGTGCGTGCACACAAATCGGATGCAATCGGTACATATCCGAATAGGAGTAGCTCATATAAAAGGACTGTTCGCGTAGAAGTTATTATTTGTTGATTGTACGGTTTAAAGAGACAATATAATAAATATGTTTAAAGACTTTTTAGAGGTTATTCGAAGATTTCGCAATGCTCTACGAGTAAAAAAAGCAGAATGTGGGCAACGCTTTTCGATAGAAGGAGAAAAATGTCTTATGTGTCAGTCATACTAGGAAGCAATACAGCACTGTACTGCAGTGTTATCAATGCCCGAGGATCTGGATGATTTTATGGAAATAGTCCAGGAGATGGGGTTTATGAAACTGTTGGCAGATATTCAAATGGAATATATACTAAATTGTAAGTTTTAAAATAAAAATTTAACCACCACAACTGTTATCATAAGAAATGAATGATGTGAATTTAGAAATTATTTTTGTATATATTAGCTTGTTTATGTTTTAAAATATAAAGCATACATTGGTATTGTTTAATTTTTCAAATGTCCACGTAACTGAAATGGGTATCTAAGTAATTATAAAAAGAATTATAACAAAGATGTGTATTATTTTTTAAAAGGGTGTTATAAACGTTTTACAAAATTACTAATCAGAATCGTTTTATTTAAAACTATAACATAATTTTATTGACATCTATTAATATCTGTAGTTGAAATACTACAATTTAGAAACGTATAAGAAAACAAAAGTGTAATTAATAGTGTTACAAAATTTTCAGTCTTCGGCTTAAAATTTAAACATCGCTCGTAAATGCGTGGAATGAAAACCTGTTGTATTCTTCCATATACCCAACTTGTTTACAAATACTGTTTTCAAACAATCTTGGGTAGGTTCTTATAAATTCGTATAATATGACCCCAATATCACTATTACTGTATTTGCTTTTAATTACATGATGTGCGAGATTCTGTAGAACATCATTCCTATTATATCTTTCCATTGCGACATCTAACAGAAACAGATCTATATTAGAGTACCCTTTTCCGTTAGTTCTTTAAAGTATTAGCATGGTTGAGAACGATCTGAGATACCCCTAAAAAGTGCTCTAAAGTTCCTTTGGTAAATATCATATAATTCCCATCAAATGTCATCATCTTAACTAAACAATTCTTATTTAAATAAAAACGCAAGTTGTCGAATTTGCATATCTGATTTTGCATGCCAACTTCCATAGTGCGTATAATGTGCGGAAGATTTGATATAAACTTCCTAAATACGTTGAGGGATACATCAAGTACGCTCTGCGAAATGGTGTTAACAAATCTAAAAATTATTTTGTAATCGTCGAACGGGTTCAGGCCTACAATTATGATTTTGGAAGAAGATTTTGTTATGGTGTATGGTTTTTCAAATAGTAACTTGGTTCGTTCTAACTGAATTGCGGCGTTTCTTTGTCGATAGGCCTCACACGAAATTTTAAACCAAAGACTGAAAATTCAGTATTACTATTAATTACACTATAAACGACTTTACGTTTTACAAAATAAACTTAAAATGAACTTTTGGTATCATTTCCCCCGTATTTATGTACATAGAGAAAGTATAAGTATAATTTGTCCTTACATTAACCCAATTTAAATCAAATTATAGAATGTGTATTCCCGTATATTAACTAGAATTGTGGAAAGTGCTTTTATTAAATTAATAGTCAGACGTCATCGACAAACAATGCAAGGCTAATGATCATACATTTCACTAAATTTATTTAAAATATACGTCTTATGTTGAACTACATTTAAAATAGATTATCGAACCACTTTCTAGGTCACCGTGCAGAATTAATATATGTATTATACCTTTTGGTTTAATCATTTGTATGTGGATTCACTAATTGAAAATTTTAACAATTCTAGCCACTAATAAATATTTTTGGAGTTTAACTCTAATATTCAGCGAAATCTAAATAAAAATAGAAAGGTGTTTTGCTGATAGGTTTTTGAATATTAATACAATATATACAGGTCTTTGTTGGAACTAATTTTAAAAGACGTGATAATTAATTTCAATTCCCCAGGAAAATTCTATACTAATTTATAAGTTACACCAGGGGTTTATCTCAAAAGACAGAGTGATACGGTGTAGAAATAGATTAAAGATGAATTATATACGGTGCTTGCAAAAGGTTAATCTGCAAATCAGTAAGGGGTCATTCGATTTGAAAAAAATTCCGAGGGATTTGAAAACCTGAGGAAAAACACAATAATAATTGAAATCTTACACGATGGTATATTAAAAATACTGCTAAGAGTAATTTTGTTTAATAATTCTAAAAATGGCGTTGGTGGTTAAATACATACAGGTAAAACCCACTATAAAACAATTATACGCGTCACTTTTCCAGTCAAGACTTGCATATAACGCCAACTAATATAATAAGGAGCTGCGCACGCTCGACCATCGGCATAAAAGGCGAGAGCCATGTTCCAGTGCATAAGTCGTCAAAGTATTGTCGAGTTTGATTAAAATTATAAATTAAAGATGGATTTTTCTTGTGTTGACGTTACAAGTGATGTGCGAGTACCACAATTAAATATCAACCAAATAGTTAGTAAGTCAACCTATAGGTTAGGCGAATTTCCTCCAAATTATCACCACCATATATTAGAAGTTGGTTTTGATTTATATGGTGGTCTTCAACCTGTCATCCAAGTAATTTGCTGTAGTGGTATGTGTGCTGATTCTACGATAACATTCTCTTACTTCGATTGGAAGAAATTGTGTACTTTTCAAGTGGAATTTCAAATTCGCCAATTTGCTCAAGACTCATAACAAGTCAGATTAAATGGTCTGACTACTGGAAACGATGTTGTTGACATACAATTGGATCAAGATTTCAAATTGCAGCTGAGCTCAGCCTTTAATAGAAGTATATGGCTGTTGAACAATTTTGAAAAAGAGAATTTATATAATATGGAGATTACGAAAGATGGGAATGTTATTGTGCTACCTGCGTACGAGTGCATCAAGCTATTAAATTTGCGAGAATTGATCTGTTTTAAAATGGCTGAGTTAAGGTGTAGAAACTTTCCAGAATTTTACGAAAATTTGTTGGTGATATAAAAAGTATGTGGAAATACGACGGAGGAAGAAAGGGTTCAAACGTTATTAGAGGGGAGAGCAGTGCCAGTATTTCTCTGTCTAATGATTGCAGCAATTTAAATTACTTGACAGTGTTGGAACTTATTAAATGTTTCCCATTCAGTACTTAAAAGATGCAACTGCAAGGCAATCGCTTGCGCAAATGTTTAGAGATTTGACTATCCCAGATTCGCCAGACTCTGGTTACCACAGCGGTTTATAGATGTTATCAATACGTGTATGTATTCTATTAAAACATTATATTTTCTTGATAAAGTTTGTTTTACATATTTGTATCGCCAACATTACCATAAATTATTAATAGACGTATTAAACTATCCTGTTTTTATTTTTAAGTTTAAAGTGGTGTACCCCGCAAATAATAAACACAATTTACTGCATGTTAACAAAAAGTTGTGGGGAAATTTAAAGACGAGTTTAACGGTGACTTGGTGTTAGAATTTGTAGGTAGTAAGGCTAAGTCCTACTGTATTGTGCGCGAGAAGGACACGATTAAAAAGATTAAAGGATCTTACAAAGTGTAGTTAAGTAAAACCGAGGGTCTTACAACCTATAACGAGCATATATCCCCAAAAGGGTGGGCATCTAGCTACGCAACAGTGCGTGGGAGAATAAGGATTCTCCAATAAGAAATTAAAGTCATTGGTAATGGTAGAAATGTTAAACCTATAAAGGCGATTATTAATTGTGGTTTAGTGATCGCGTTTGTGCACTCTTCGAGTGTCTTCGGCAATCTTCGATTGTTTCCAAAGAAAATATTCAAGCCTGCTATTTAATGTCGTGGTGTAACATCGTCCACGGTTAAGCTTATACATCCGTCGGCAGCAAAGTACTTAAAGTCTGGGTCTTGCAGTATCGCTTTTACAAGAATAGCTCACAGCGAGACAAGGAAAAACAGCACGGTATGTCATTAAGCAGTAAACGTTCAGCTCCGCCAGTTGTTAAAGGGTCTTGTACGAAACAACCAACATCCGTGTAAAGCGCGCGAGATGGAGGTGTTAAAGTCTGCATACCCTGGTCCTAATAGCACAGCAACCTAATTAAGGTAGGTCAGTAAGCAATATTTAATTGCTGTTAATTGACTTGCATTTAGCGTACTTTCCTATTGTAATAACCGCATTTGTTTGGAGAAGAAATTATAAACAGCTTTCAAATGTAATTCACATGATCGTTAAGAATCTAGAATAGTTGCTGGATTACGAGTTACAAATGAATTAATGCTACATTGAAAGTTTCGAAAATATTGAATTATAATGCTTCTACAGCGTCACGTAAGGTAATTTAGGTAATTGATGTAGGATATCAATATGTAATAAGACCCATTTACTTTCAGTACTTAATGTGGTTTATTACATTTTGATAATTCTAAAATTTAGGTAGTTAATGATGTCATGCACAAAATTTCTAATTAACATGGTTGGTATCTAGCGAAGGTTATAGAATCATTTTAAATTACGAATGCATTCTTCTTTTCATTACAGGAGAAATTCCATAGATTTCATACCAGCAAAATGCGCTTTCTTTTTTGATATTTAAAACACATTACATTGGAATGATTAGTTATTAAACTGTAAATTGGATAAAATAAATTATTAAAATTTTGTGTGCTTAATTTTCGTGTTACTAGCTCTAAGTGTTTGGTTAAAGCATATATCTTGGATAGCGAAAAAGGTTTTAAAAAATGGAGTTAAATATATACGAGCAAAAATTTTTAAAGAGGTTTGAGAGTTTTAAAGGAGTATAACTTTGCAGGGCGTGGTCCTATTTCAAATCAGTTTACAGATTCGAATTCTGCTTAAAATTCTAGACTAATTTAATGTATCGCATGACTAAAAAAATTTATAAGAACGCTCAAAAGTCGCTACAGGTAAGAAATCTTAAAATTGGGGTAGCTCCATAGGGGATGGCGCAATCTAAAAAAATCCTAAAGATTTGGGTAGCTGAGAAAAATCTAATATTAATTGATACCAAACAAGCTAGGTTTATCTCGAAAGATGTATTGGTTAGACAAAGAAAACTATTTGTTAGTTTTGCTTATAGAGCAAAGAGCAAAATTTAGAGGTTCCGGGCTTTAAAGGGGTATAACTTTGCAGGGCGTAGTCGGATATTAAATCTGTTTACAGATTCGAATTCTGCGTAAAATTCTAGACTAAAGAGATGCATCGCATGAAACAGAATGAAATAACATTAAATCCAGCCTAAACATGGCGACCAGAGATATTTTGGGGTATACACAAAAAGAAAATAGTAAACCATGGATAACAAAGGATATCCTGAATTTAATAGAAGAAAGACGAAAATACAAAAATAAATCACACGAAACAGGAAAACAAAGTCATAAAATGGGAAATTATTCAAAATGCAGGAAAGCTAAAGAACAATGGATTGATGAAAAGTGCAAAGAGGTACAAACGAAGATGGAAATAGAAAAGACAGACGAAGCATACAAATTAATTAGAATGAATTTTAAGGATATAAAACCGTATAGCAAAAATATAAGGGACGCGGGAAGAAACGTCATTATAGAAAATGTAGAGAAAGTGGGTAGGTGACAAGAATATATAGGGAATTTATATGCTGGAAAAAAACTAACAGCATTAGAATAGGAATCAGACATTGAAAATGATGACTTGGGATATCCTATACTTAGAGATGCGTTTGAATTAGCATTAAAGGGTTTGAAAAAAAGTAAGGCGCCGTGTACAGATAAGGTGCAAGCAGAAACTCTAAAAGCCGCTGGACAAGCAGTAACAGAACGTCTCTTTCAACTTGTAAGCTGTATGTACGAGACAGGCGAGATACCCAAAGATTTCAAACGTAACATCATAGTAACTATACTAAAAAAGAAAGGCGCTTATAGATGTGAAAATTTTCGAACAATAAGTTTTACAGCACACGTGTCAAAAATATTAACTAGAATTGTACAAAGACGAATGAAAAAACGAGTTGAAGAAATACTAGGAGAAGATCAATTTGGGTTTAGGCGAAACAGGAGAGCACGGGAGGCTATTTTGGCTCTGAGAGTGATAATGGAGAAAACAATAGAAAAAGGAGAAAGCGTGTATATAGGGTTTGTAGATCTAAAAAAAAGCATTTGACAGTGTAAAATGGAAAAAAATGTTCGAGATACTCAAAAATACAGGAATGAGTTATAGGGATAGACAAATAGTGCACAGCTTATACAAAGAGCAAACAGCAGTAATAGAATTAGAGCAGGAACGTAGAGAAGTAAACATTAGGAAAGGGGTGAGACAGGGATGTGCTCTATTCCCATTAATTTTTAACTTGTACATTGAAGAGGCAATGAATACTGTCAAATGCAGGAAGACATTTGGAATTATTATGCAGGGACAAAAAATTGATATGCTTAAATTTTCAGACGATATAGCGGTACTAGCATCTTGCAAGGAAGAGTTAAAAGCTGCTCTTAATGAAATGGAAACGGTTCTCACAGAGGGATATGGTATGAAAATAACAAAAATAAAACTAAAGTACAAGTATGCAAAGGAGGGGAAAATAAATCAAAAACAAGAATACAAATAAGTAACAAGAACTTACAAGAGGTTAAGGATTTCTGATATCTAGGAAGCCAAGTAACGCAAGATGGGAAAAGCGCAAAAGATATAAAACAAAGACTAGCACAAAGTCGTGCTATATTTAGCAATAAAAAGTAACTGCTGTGTTCAAAGACAACAAACATAGAAACAAGGAAAATATTGCTTAAAACATATGTGTGGAGCACAGCAATGTACGGTTTTTAAGCCTGGACAATAGGGGAAGCGGACAAGAAAAAGGTAGAACCCTTTGAAATGTGGTGCTACAGACGTATGATGAAAGTTAAGAACAAGGAGGTACTAAATGGTAGGAAAAGGAAGAAATATGTAGAAAACAGTAAAAAAGAGGAGAGATACGATGCTAGGCCACATACTACGGCATGAGGGAATAGTGCGGAATATATTAGAAGCAGAGACAGGAAAAAGGAGAAGTAGAGGTAGACCTAGGTTAGACTACTGCACCCAGAGAGTAAAAGATGTAGGCTGTAGGAGTATCAGTGAAATATGTAGGCTAGCTCCAAATAGAAATCAATTGAGGTGCGCATTCAAAAAGTCCCAAGATGGATAAACTAATGACGAAAAAAGTAACTGTACTTAAACATGGTGATTATTATAAGCAACTACAAGTATTGGTTGGGCAATATTCTCAAATAGTGTTAATTGTGTGTAAGGATTTACTGGAAAACTATTAATTCGGCAAATGTCTATGTGCTGGGGGATCTTGACAGCCACAGGCTGCTTAATCCCCTTTACTGAATCTCGGTGAAATAGGGCATATAATTAGAAAACAATAGAAGGGGAACCGAATTGTATATAGGCTGTGTGAGAATTTCTGGGAATTGTGTAGGCTAGTTTAGAATATAAATAAGTGCAGGTACGTGTCCAACCAGTTTTGAGGCAGAAAACCTAATGACGAAGAAATAAGCGCAGATAAATCTGATGATTTTTATAAACAATTACAGGTGTTGGTTGTGAAATACCTGCAACTAATGTTGACTGTGCGAAAAGGCATTTTGGAAAAAATATTAAATCGACAAATGTTCAAGTGCTGGGGGAACTTGGCAGCCACATGCTGCTTACCCCCCTTCACAACCACTGAATGTCGGAGAAATAGGTTATATAATTGTAAAACAATAGAGGGGGGACCGAACTGCATCTAACAAGAAAGAACAGCGCCTATCATGAAAGACAACAAACATAGAAACAAGAAGAAAATTGCTGAAAGCATATGTGTGGAGCACAGCACAGTGTACCTATGAAATACGGGCAGTAGGAAAAGCAGACAGAAAAACGGCAGCATCCTTTTGGAATGCTGTTCTTCAGATGTATGAGGTTGATAGAATGGACAGATAAAGTTAATAACAAATAGGTATAGAAATTGTAGGCGAACAAGGATATCTGTGGAAAAAAGTAGGAGAAATAGAAGGGCAGAATACGTTCTATAGCATTTGTGGGGAATAGTATGAGATATATGACAATCAGAGATAGGAAAAAGGAGGTAGATGTAGACCTAGATCAGATAGTGATAGATGCAGAATGCAAATTTCAGGGAAATGTGTAGGTTAGTTCAGAATAGGAAACAATGAGGGTGCGCGACTAACCAGTTCCAGGACTGAAGACCTATTGATGATGAGTTTTTTAGAAATCAGATTTGTTGAAAGTTGCTTTATGTTTATTTATATGGTTAACTTTTATATTTTTGATTAAGCCAATATATAATTTTCAAGCTTTATGATTCGTTAAATCAACACGGGTTATCCAGTTAACAAATATAATTTTGATTTAATATAGATCAATTAGCAAGCGGTCCTTAATTCGTCTTAACTAGTTTAGATCCTGTAGCATCAAACACCCCTTTAATTACCGAGTTGCACAGTCATACAATTTTACCATTGCGGAGTATCATTGCAGAACTGGAATAATATCGTTAACAAACGGGATATGATATACACACTTCAACTATAAGGCTATTAACAGTTCATTGACAAAAATAATGCAGCATAATTATTACTACAGTTAAATGCTCAGCAGCGGTAATCTATAATGGAATAAACTGTTAACAAACTGAAAAGTTATATAGGAGTCTATACTTATTGCATTACTATGAAATACTAATTACGTGACTGTCACATGGTACCAACAAGAGTAATTAATCTAGCTATAACCTCTACATACAATTTCTGTTAGCGTGCGCTGAAATTCCACGTTCATTTCGTGACTTCTATGCATTCGATTAGAGAATGCATTCCGTTTCCATCAAGGTTTAATTTTAAATTTAAATTTGGTTAACACGCAAACCCTCAAGGTACGTCAACCCTATAATCCTTCTATGGCTCAGTAAAGACTTGCTTAGAACTTTCCACTTCATTAGTCATATGTGCCATATAACAAGAAGGTAGCTTATTTAATCAATTTCAGGTATGTTGCGGCACATTGACTAATATTACGGTTACCATAATATTCTAGTCTATTTTCATTACCTGCGACACGATTCTTATATAATCTATTCTATTATCTATACTATATTAGGAAGCAATAGGGTGACAATGATGCGTGATAAACTTATACACTCTATAAAAAATTGTAAAACAGTTTGTATTGAAATTGATCCACCACGAACCTCGCTCAATAATTGCTTTTATAAAATGAAACCCGTAGTTACTATAATTGTATTAATAACTATGTAAGGATGACGCTATTTCATTGTTCTTAAAAAAAGCATGCCTAAAGCTATTGATTACTTAATAAAACCTATTTCCTGCTTTATTTACAATTTTAACAGTAAGTACCTGTTCGACACTTTTCCAAGTTTCGGATTTATGCTATGGCTATATCTTCCCTACATTTAGTTTTAGTTTCATTTATGGATATAAAGACAATAAAAAGTTTTACTCTATTAGTGCAGGTGCTATAAGTATTTGAGTATGAAAAATATGACAACCGAAAACTATGTTCGGATTCGCACATCTGAGACTCCAAATAGCATACAAATTCACTAAGCCGGCAGCTATAGTGGTTCCTTTCCTCTCCCTGACCTCCCAGGAAGTGCTCTACAGAATAATATCGCGCCAGTAAGCTAAGAGTACGTTTATGCAACAGTTATTATGGAAACGTGGTCTATAGAGTTGAGTTGTCGTTTATGAGTAACACAACTTTATTTATGACACTTGTACTTCTGTATTTAAAAGGAATTTTAGTAAATACATTAAACAAAGTGAGTAAATATCGTTACAATTGACAAACCTAAAGAGAAAGAGACTGAAAGTGTGTTACGTGCCGAAAAATTCGGCACTAAACATCCCAATTAAGTTTTAATTTGTAAGAATTTTGCGCCATAAATTTGAAAGGACGTGCGCGTATTTCCGTCACTTCAGATAGTGCGTTGCGCGAGATTTGCGCCGACGCGGGGTGTCAAGAGGGGAAGGCTGATTTTCGGATACGTGTCTGGACTAGCCTCCGAGATGTAAACAAGTGTTGTTGTTTTTTGTGTCTTATTGTATCTTTTTTTTTGTTATGTAGGTCCGTTTTGCCTTCTTTTGACTATCGTTCCTTATAAACCAGTTTCCTGTCGTTCCCTACATATAGGAAGAAGATAATTAAATTTGGATTTGACCAGAGCCCAGCGAACTCCCACGCCCGATAAAGATTAGCAAAGCCGCCGCCGACCACCATGGAGTAATTCTGCAAGAAGCCCTACATGTTCACGTGAGTACCCCGTGGGGGTTTACATTAAAATTTGTATAATTGTTAAATTGTGCTGCAATAATTTGCATATTGTGTGACGTCATCTATAATTTGCGCGTCATTTTTTACATGATCTAACATTGCTACCAACTGACATAGTGGCTCGCGTACCGGCGCGGAGGGGTTATAATAAGTGATCCTGTGTTTGTTTTGTGATGCAGTAGGAGATTTAATAAATGATTCACAATTTCAAACATTCCTCACAATTGAAAAAGGAGGAACGATGAATTCGTAAAAGGTTTTAGAAGCTTTATAACCTGAAGACCATTACACAATATTTTCACGTCACAGAATTGTTTGTCAATCCATACTAGTAAACAGAAAATAAGGCGTTGAAAAATAGCGTTAACATAGAGAGAAAGAAAATCCACTTCAAGCCGTGAAACAGGTGTTTCAGATACTCAAACAGCTTGCAAGTTTAAGTAAATTGAACTATCGAACAAAATATTGAAATGTTTGATGTGATCAAACAACAAAATAATAATAAGCAACCGTTCTTATGTTCTGAAATTTTGGCGGCCAACAAATTCTACATACTGTAGGTATAAGACTAGATAATGCACTTACAAACATTAGATTTGTCAAGAACCGAAAGACTTATTTGTCATTGAATTAAGATATCACAAAAGTCGTTACAGTGATTATTTAAGATTACGTACACGTTCTAGAAATCCAACAGATCATCATTCCAATAAAATATCGCAACAAATTTTTCAAAATGCTTTTGATAAACTTATCGATGAAATAATAGATAAATTTTCATCCCATTCTTTGAATTGTCTTTCTTGGCTAAACGCATGGGTGCACTTCATTTCTTATTAATGGGTAAGGTGAAAAAATGTTATTTTCGTATTCAACAAATCGATGCAAATCTTCATTAGTGTTCATGTGCACCACACCACTAAAGAATGTGGTAAACGTATCTGCACAATGGATTCTAGAGACTGGATTGTTGAAAGTGCAAAGTAACTGCAAAAAGAGTTATAAACAACTGAATTAATTCCAAAAAGCTATTTATGCGATGAAACATTAATCGAGAAGTTACTTAAAAACGATGAATTACCGCCCAATTAGAAGATTTTTATGCAAGCACTGTTTTGTTCGAAAAATCAAAGGTTAGCGATAATTATTAGCCAAATGCAATGGCAGGGTTTATCGATATTTTTTACTATAAAATTATCCTCTGGAAACCGGTTTAATATGACTATGATATAAAGTCTTTGAATGTCAAGAAATTTTTTATTTTAAAGCAACTAAACCGCCTTCAATATCTAATTATGTTGACATTAAATGTTTATTAAATTACTCACCAAAAAATTCACAACTTAATAATTTGGTTTCGGTTTTATGTCGACTTGAATACTATAAATCAAATTACAACTTATGTCGATCATTTTAAAACCCTATATCAAGGTTGACTCCATTCCAATAGCACCTTAAGCATTACCTATATCTTCCGTTATACAGTGCGCTCATTAAGTCACGCACATCCAAATAAACGAGTTTGTAAACAGAAGGTTTTTGTATTAGTTCTAGTGGCTACCGCAAGACATCACCACTGGTAATATAAACAACACATGTAAAGTCCATTATTGTGTGTACAGGTTACAACAGGTCTGCAGTATTGTCTGGATTACGATAAGGTAAACATGTCGTTTTCCCAAGAGCAACGAGTGTTTCTTCTTGAACAGTATTTTACCAGTCATTCACATGAATTTGTTACTGATCAATTTCGTGTGACATATCCGGATGTAAGTGTGCCTAACAAGTCGACCTTAACCAAATTAATCCAACGTTTCCGTGAAGCCAGATCAGTTGCAGACAAAAAAGGTCAGGGAGACCAGTCATTTTAACTGACGCTAAACTTGCTGAGGTTAGAAATGTTTTGCAGCAGTCGCCTTCAAAAAGCCTACGAAGACGATCGATACAATCACAAATTTCATTGGGTAGTGCTCAGAAAGCTATAAAACAGTTAAAATTTCGTGCATATCGTGTTCGTAGGGTTCAGGAATTGAAAGATCCAGAGAAAGAAAAGCGCCTTGTTTACTGTAGATGGTTTCGGTCCATTGTCGACAAGCATAGAATCGGAAAGCTAGACCGTATTTTCTTCAGTGATGAAGCTTAGTTCCACCTAAGTGGATATGTGAATAGCCAAAACACAAGAATCTGATTAACTGAAAATCCTCATGTTTTTCATGAAAATCCATTGCCCTGTCTGAAAATTGGAGTGCGATATGCCGTATCACGCCGTCGAATAGTGGGGCCTATTTTCTTTGAAACTACAGTGAACAGTGGTGTATACAAAGACATAATTACACAGTTTATTTCGTTGCTTGAAACCGATAAACGTGATTGTTAGTTCTAGTAGGACTCCACGAAGTGTCAACAAACGTGGTTAAACGAATTCGTGCGTGTATTAATGAAAGAAGCAACCATTTTGAACATATGTTATAAGACATAAAATGTTGGAAATAAGTATATGTTTATAAAAGTTATAACAATAATAAATAAATAATAATAAATAAAATACATTACAACCTTTTTGATGTGGGCGACTTAATGAACGCACTGTATTTAACCCGGCCAATCTGCAGTCACCTACTTCGAAGAATATTGTATACACCACATTGAAAAACATTGTTAATATATGGCCGTTTTATCCTGTAATATGTCGACATATTTCACAGCAAAGGATATACAACTAACAAGTAATGAATTTGAAGCATCAATAATAAGGTTAGAACACTCCACTTGCAAAAAAAAATTTTTACAGTGTTGATGCAAATTTATCGAATGTAGTGAACTTGGTAGTATTCTAACTGAAGCAAATGTGTAGGATGCAAATATATTGACATCACTTTTTAAAAGTACTCAATTAATAGAAGTATTCTGGCACAAGTTAACGTACAAAGCCTTAAAGACTTTACAGTTCATGAAATTCATTGAGCACACAAAATACTCTAATGATAAAGTAGATAAGTTAAACAAGTACCTTCAGAAAATTGGGGATGTTGTAGTGGACAAAAATGATCAAGGTTTAATCGAAAGACGTCATGAGCACTAAAAATATATATATATATATATATATATATATATATATATATTAACTATTACTGTCAAATGGTGGAAATACGTTTAAATTCAATAAAAGCAAATAGAAGTGACAATTTTGAATTACATTTACTAACAATTGGACAAATGTCACCTAAATTATTCGCGATTAATCACACAAATTACGTCCGAAGTGCAACACTTTACTTGCAGGATTTGATAAAACTACCTCCAGAATTCATAAACAAACTCAAAAAAGGAATTACGTGTGATAAACGAAATTCGGGAAAAAATTAACTCACTAGCCAGAGATTTAGCATTTGAACAGAATCGCTCTTTCGCAGTATCTTAGGGCTTAAATGGTTTTACTCAAAATAAAGAAACAGCGCAGAGATTGCTGATTTTATATCCTTATAAGAACGCTATTCATTCTACTCTGTTATCATATCTTGCAATGTAAGGACTGTAATGTTTATAGTGGGTGGTCGTAATGAAAACTCAGTAAAGATGAAAAAGACGTTCAAAACATAACCAAGTGTTTCAGTGCATGTAACCCATGTAACCAATGAAGAATGCGGTCTTCAAAATATCTATACAGATACAGTTGCAAAACAATTTACTACGCAATGCATGCTCAATGTGAATGAAACTGAAAATCCAATTGAAAACAAAAACACATTTCACCTTATTATATGAAACTCCATTGCATAATTTACAAGACATCCTGGTAATAAATACGACTACATGCAGTAAGAAATATCAAAATACAAATCACATATCACATTTGCAACAATTATTTATATTGGTTTTTCAGCGTATATTTGACACTAACACATTAACATCCTATGCAGGGCCGTCGGAGGGTAGCGTGGGACCCAACTAGACCTCTCCCTCCCACGCACGCACGCATACACCCACACAAACACACGCCGACACACACACACACAAACACACATACATACACACAATCACACACACACACACCTACGGGCATTACATATACTGTGACGGACATACCTCCATCCCTAATAGTGACAGAATTGTTGTAGCTTTCAATACCCATTCGTCCTAACTGACAAAGATGGCATCATCAAGCACTTTGAAGATACACTCCCAGGTTCCAGTGTAAAATGCATTTTAATGGAACCGTCACACTTATGGTTATTTTGGGAGTGTGTTTTGTGTCTGCTAGATATATTGTTTCTATGGGCGTGTGTTACCGTATCCGCCACAGTAAATGCAGTTTAGTACATGTGTCATTTTCTTGTAGTTACAGTGTTGTCACATTAATTAAACCGTCACAATTATGGTTATTTTGGGAATGTTTATCGACTGCCAGATATATTGTAATTACGGAAATGTGTTTACTGTATCCACTACAATAAATACAATCTAGTGAATGCGACGTTTTCTTGTTGTTTCAATTATACATATTGACTTGAAATAATATGTAGTGACAATTACACCCAGGTTAAAATGCTTATATGATTTGTTTTACATTTTGACCAATAAAAATTAAATTTTGCACTGTAGTTAAATTTATAAATATTTAGTTGGACATTATTCCAATTTTAATCTAAATACAATGCAAAAAAATATTTTTCTTCTCGAGTCTACAGAATTGGTATGAGTTAGGTTTTATAAATTTTATGGGATTCAATAATTTTCATAGAATCAATTTAAGCTTATCAGAGTATTATATATTACATAATTATTTGCACATGTATACAAATAAATAATGTTGCTATGGTACCCGAACTTCATTGTTACCAAAATTACTTCAAAATTATGATCTTACTCAAAATACACGAAATGGTTTTATTGAATTTACCAAACCTTTTCAAAGACTTATGCAATATATAAATCTACACATCGAACATCAGCATTGCATTAAGAGTCATAAGTTGCAAGTACGCTGCAAATTGATTGGTATTTTTTGGTGTTATATTTCAAACCAGTTTTTAGAATTATATTGCGCATGTAAAAAAAGCCATATTTGTTTAGTACATGTCACTTGCACGTATTATAATTTTACTAGTCAAATAAGGTCATCAGGATTTAACAAAAAAATGAATGTTCGATTTATACAAAACGAAAAATAAAACATCCACCGAATATTGTCTGGATCCTGTGTAGTTGCATAAGCAAACAATGCTCAGTGTATGGGTGCATCTATATTAACAAGCGAAATATTTATTTTGTTTTATTTCTTTTCATATAATTGTAGACAAAATATTTCACGTCTTTCCAAGTTCTAGATGACAAATCTGCATTATTTTCAAGGCATTCTGAACGTGCAAACTTTCCCGGTGCAGACTTGTTTTTCTTAATATAGTTTCCAAAATATTCAAGTACAGCTGAAACCTCCTTGGGTTGCCACATTCTTTTCATATGAATTTTTTGGATTTGAGATGTTGTGTAATCTTTTCCCTTCTTTTTATATATGCTTTTTTTTAAGGCACTTTAGTCGCTTTTCCTCGTATGCAGTTTTCTTCGGTTTCAGACACAAGACAAATTCCGAAGACAGTCATGTCCTCTTAAATACTCTTTGGATGGATTGCCTCTAGCAAATAGGTATACATTCTCTGAAGACACAAACTTATACCTATGTAATGTATTAAAAGTATATCCATTGCTTCTTTTACATCTGGAGTCAATAAAACATTTACAATTGTACCCCGTTTTCCCTTTATTTGTACTAAATTCAATCTCGATGCTAACTTTATTTCAAGTTCTGAAAATGTATTTTGGAATTCCTGAGCACAAGCGTTATCCCATTTTGGTCTTGTCGAATATTGAACCACAGTCATTCTAGAAGCTTCGCCCGACCTTCTTTTATTAAACAATATTAGTTTGCATAAAGCAAGTGAAGCCAAACGGCTCCAATCTTTATATGTGACCGATTCTTCAAGTTCTTGCTTTGTGTTCCTTAAGCGTTGATCAACAACAGTGTTCAATTTAATCAAATCATCAGTTAAAGGTAACAATTCTGTTGCATTTAGCTTACGGTGCACTAAGGTAGCTAATGCACTTGAACTTATTTCTACACTCCACTCTAAGTCCATAAGACTCAATGAATTCAATTCATTAACACCTTGTGAATTATCCATTCGTAAAAAGACACCTCTTTGAATAGCGACACATTTCCGTATACTATACCCCAATCTTAGTGCTATTGATGGAATATTAAATTGGGGCCTAGTTTTAGATTGATATATAACATTGCTAATATTTTTTACAGGAGCTATTATATTATCAAAATATAGTGGCTTCAACCAGCTGGAAAGATTATGTTTGTTTCTATCTATTTTTCTTAGTTCAAGGAGTAGTCTCCCTAGCTGCCTCATTGTTTGACGTATCAATTCATTTTGGGAATTATGATATTTTTTCAAACTGCATTATAGCTATTTTCATTATCAAATCGTCACCTTTGCAGACTATCAAAACACTATCATTTTTTAAGGATGCTATTATACAATCATTGAATTCAGCAGATAAAAGTATGTCCGAATATGTATATGTTAATAGGGCATTACTTTCGGACATGATTTGGCGACGCAAATTGTTTGTAGCTTTTTTACGATTTTCAGTATAATAGTATTTTACATGGTGCCAGATATTTTGTTTAAGCATGAAGCGCAAACATTCGGGACACGGACCGTAATCATGGGGCTTATATTTTAATAGTTCACCTGGTGTAGGTATTCTAGATAATATAAGTTCTCCGCTTTTTTTTTAAGAACCTCACAGTTGTGATAGTAATCACCATGTCTTGCAATATTTATAAAACCATTTTTCTTTGTTTAGTATTCTTTTCAAAAGCTAGGAGTTTTGCAACATCTTCCTCATTAGCATGCTTCCTTGAAAGGTGTTTATTTAAATCACTATATGTTTTATTGCAGTAAAAACAGCTATGTATTTTATCCCTCTTCCGTATTCCCCATTCATTCTTCGACGAACTTTTTATAAAAATTCCATTAGAATGTTGGTTTTCATCAGGTAATGGGACAGTTGAAGAAACTTGATTTTCTGCATTAGTGAAAAGTTCTTTAAAATGTCTGCCACTACTACTATTTACATCATTTATAGATCTACCTTTTGTTAAACTTGGGTATTGTTGTTCGATAGATGTTGACACCAGTGGTGACAATTGAGTTTCAGTATTTTTTAACAAACCCTTATTATTATGTAAGACTCTTTTACCGAACATTCTTCTGAATGACTCTCTTCGTCCGATTCTTGGTCAGAAGGAAAATACTCACTGTCAGTTGGGTTAGAAATGATGCTCGCTTCATTAGAGTTATCTGAAATAATTGTGTCACTGGATGTAGCACATGTTGCATTATCAACGTATTGATCAATATATTCAAATTCTACGTTTTCTACCACTTGATAGGTATGCGCTTGTGTTACATGATCATCTAAAATTAAGAATATGACCTAGTAAATTTTTCAAGCACATTTGGCATCGATATTATCAAAGAGTTACCTACACAGCATGATGTATGACTTAACCTTTCTTTAAGTGCAAAAATATAAACCCTTTCATTCCAATGATAAATAATCTATATTTGACTTTTTTTTAAATATAATTTGAATATAAAACAATGCAGGCTTGAAAAATCAGTAAAACCGGTTCCTGCAGCAGTTATAATTTTATTTTACAACAGAGAATTTTTATTATTTTTAAGTGTTTTCCAACTGCAGATATATATTTATGAAATATAATGTTAAAAGTGGGTCTGATATTGATAAACGTCATAATCTATTGTTTTTCATGGTCCAATAACAAGGTTGTAAATCAGCTATCATCCTTACATAAAATAGTGGCTTTGTTATAAAAAGTGTACATATTATGCACCATATAAGTTGATTAATATTCTTGGTGTGTATGCAACTATTTTCCAATTGCACCTTTAAAAGTGTGTTATTTATTAATTAGTTATGAATGACAATTCAATTTCTTTTTATTGCAATAACTAATGTTTTAATTTTGCTTAAGAAAAATGTAATATGGAAAACAAATAAATTTTACAACTAATCAAAGAATTTGAATGTATTAAGTATTTGTATCAGTCACTATTACAGAATATTATTTTTTATTTGAAGATCAATGATAAGGTAAGAGATAAACTTATTTCTACTCAGAAATATCGTTTTCATTATTTTAGAGATACGGTTACTAGAATTTTGAACAAAGTGAACCTTGTTTACTCTTATTTCTTTTGTTTTAAATTAATATACTTCAATGTACTGACTTATCGCAATAGTACCTTCTTTTAGTTTCTATCGCTAACCATCATGGAAGAATTTTGTTATCACTAAGTTTATTAACCAGTAGCAATGATAAAAAATAACACACTTTTAACAGGCGCGGTTAGAAAAAGTAATTATAAAAGTAGAAAATAAAAATGGTATGGTTGGCTAATTAAACTTAAATCATGTAAATAAAAGAATTCAACATATTTCGCCTTTTTGTTTAATGCGCAACGTTACCTTAGGAAATCAACAATTTATCAGACTAATTAATTAGCTTTAATCAACTTTATTGAAGAAATACGTGTTTTATCGTAATTACAGAGATGTCATATCATTTGAGACATTTGAATAAAATTTTTGTTTCTATTCAACAAAGACAAATACATCCCTAACAAATCGATAACTTAATAAAGCAAACTATAATCAGGAGATCACAGAAATCAGAAATTGATCCATTGCTACTAATCCCATTGTGGGAAAATCAGTTCCTTATTACAGTGTGCAGTACCTATATCATCCCTGTTGAAACATTAGTTTTTCTAAACTTCAACTTTTCCTCACTTGGTTCACTCCACACACAACTTAAAAGTTCTAAACTGAAATTGATAATGACCTTACTTATTTTATTAGTATTTTCTTTTTAGAATTTAGGTCTGCACCCTATCATAGTTGTCTAGTGCTGTACTAATTTAAATTACATAAATAGTGTTACCTTCTCTAAAAAGTCAATCAACTGTTTACAAAAATCTAATATACTGAACTATGCATCAATTTATAAAAAAATATTTACTTTTCAAAACTTTAATACGTTCTATTCTGATATTTTTACGTTTTACTATTTACTACACACCAACGTCATCCTGCACATATACAATTATTAATCACTCAAATGACAATCGCACTTTAGTAAGTATTTATATACATTATAGATTTTTAGTCATTATTTTACCTTGTTCTCGGAACCAATTTATTTGTATTTATTTTGAGTATCTTTGATAAAGGAAAAGTAAAGGTTTCGAAAGCTTGAGTTTATAAAAAGAATTTTCTTTAAGCTGCAGACTAAAACCCAAAAATGAATTACTATTAAAATTTCTAAATTGGAATTTTTGTTCTGGTTTGCATTCTAAAAGTATGGACCTATTATTCTGCTCCTTAACATTGCTGATCTTTTTTCTGTAGGTATTAAAAGAAAAAGTTATTCTATTAAATCGCAATATCCCAAAAATATAAATTTCGTGTTATTAGTAGTTATCCTATCAAAACTATTTTATTAATGTTTTCTTAAAATACTCATAAAGGTTAGAAAAAAAATTATATTTTTACAACCAATATTGTAGAACAAAACAAAATAATACATATTAAAATAAAAATATTTTAGGAAACACCTCTCTTGTAGATTTTCAGGAGACTTTTTTTAATTTAAATGCCATGGTAATTGGCTATTGCTAAAACTTAACAATATCCCTAACATTGTTGCAATGATATATAATCTCAAAATTGAAAAAGATTTTTACTTTGAACAACTTTTGGAAGATGGCAAAAGCAAATTTTTAATGCATTGTATGCATTTTAGTCAAAGAAAACTCAGGTGATTGAAAATATTAGTCAGCCATCTCAAGTGTTTTTTCATTTATATTTTATATGGCTATAGTATAATATATTATAATATTAATTTGCAGATATAGTAGGTTGAATAAAAGCTATAATAACATAAAAGCGATTAAAAAATATTCACATTTATAACATGTTTCATTGTTTTAAAATAAATAGTAATATTTACTCTGTTAATCTACTAACCTAACCATATTTTTAACTATTATTTATTAGATACCGTTTTTTAAATCTTACATTTTTTCAAATAAACAAACATTTACAACAAACTTCCCTTGTTAAGTTTGCTGATTGTTTGCCATCAAAATATGCTTACTTTATTCTACACCAGATATCTAAAAACCAGTTCTAAACATTTATTGCGATTCATCATAAAACCAACCATAACATTTATCTTCTTAAAAATACTAACTCTACAATAAAGAAGCTTACGAATATTTTCCTGGGTATACTTAAAAGACTGGCTTACCATTTGAAGCAATTGTGTGTTTCCGAGTCACCATAGACAAGATTTTAGCACTTCTGCTGAGATTATTCATTTTTAATAAACAGAAGCAATTTAAGATCAAAAAAATTCTTACAGTGTTTAATGGATGAATTTTCTGGTCACTAATATACTTCAATTGACATAAATACGTCCAAAAGCTTTTCAGCTGCTTTTCTATGTACAGCAAAACACAAACTGTATTTTATATTAGTCTATTTATGATGTACCCAACAAATACCTTTATGGCAACACTGCATATTCTAATTTTAGAT
The DNA here is from genome assembly GCA_036346225.1 of Platerodrilus igneus. NCBI lineage: Eukaryota > Metazoa > Arthropoda > Insecta > Coleoptera > Lycidae > Platerodrilus > Platerodrilus igneus. Next base: position 5,033,123 of record JARFIW010000910.1, read on the forward strand.
GTCCGTCACAATTGGGTTGCAGATGTGTTTATCCAAACCGCCACAAGTAGAGTAATGCAGACACAAAACACACCAGTATAAAGGGCGCTATTTCAGTTTGGTGCATACTGCCACAAACATTTTATCGCCAACCAATAACACAATTTTGTCATCGAACCAAATTATGGAAGATTTTTTATCGGTATAATTTCCTAATGACTTTGACCAATAGGAAGAAGAATTTGAATTTATAAAATTGTGACGGACAAAAAATTCTGCCACAATTTGGTGCACCGTCACTAATTGGTGTTATTCCTGCAACAATCTGCCACAAATATTGCAAACACCCACACACACACACACACACACACACACACACACACACACACACACACACACACACATATATATATATATATATATATATATATACGGGGCCATTTTTTTTCAACCTCCGATCGCTTCGTGCAGACGCTACGCCGGTAGCAGAAAGCGTGCATGCGCTGTAGGCGACTGCACAGCTCTTGCACTACACACTCCGCCATTGTTGACATTCAGGCGTCAGTCGGCGTTGTGCTACAGCCACGTAAACATGTCCGCTATTATTGATGCTCCCGCCAAGTGTGAAGTGCGAAGTGTGATTCGCTTTTTACAGTCTAAAGGCCATAGTGCTGCAGAAATCCATCGAAGAATGAGTCGTGTGTATGGGGAAAACTTCATGAGTGATGGTGTTGTGCGTGAAAGGTGTCGAAACTTTAAAGATGGTCGTAATGAGGTGCATGATGAAGTGGGCCAAGGGCGCAAATCTGTCGTTTCAGATGACCTGGTTCAACGTGTTGACAGAATGGTTAAAGAAAACCGCAGATTCACCATTACTGCTTTGTCTACGGAATTTCTAGAAGTTTCAAGGTATGTTTTGTACTCTATTGTTACTGAACGGTTAGGCTACAAAAAACTTTGTGCACGTTGGGTCCCAAAAATGTTGACGGACGGCCACAAAACTCGACGAATGGCGTCAGCGTTGGAGTTCCTTGAACATTATCATGATAAAGGAGACAACTTTTTGAAATCTATCATGACTGGGGATGAAACCTGGATTCAATGCGACACACCGGAAACAAAACGACTATCACAACAATGGATACATTCAACTTCACCAAACAAACCAAAGAAATTCAAACAAACCTTCAACAACAGAAAGATCATGGCTACTGTGTTTTGGGACCAACAAGGTGTGTTGCATGTGGAGTTTATGGAGCCCGGAACCACAATCACTGCAGCTGTTTATTGTGAAACTTTACGACGGTTGCGTAGAGCCATTCAAAACAAACAAAGAGGAAAGCTGACCGCTGGAGTTGTTCTGATCTACGACAATGCCCGTCCACACACTGCTGAAGCGACTCAACGGCTTCTCGAACAATTTGGATGGAACATTTTCGATCATCCGCCATACAGTTCTGACTTAACACCAAGCGATTTGCATCTTTTTCCTGACCTGAAGACGTGGCTTGGTGGGAAGCGCTTTCAAACCAATGAGGACCTTCAAACCAACGTCAAGGACTACTTGAATTCATTGGCGGTAACTTTCTTTGAACAGGGTATTGAAAAGCTTGTCCACAGATATGACAAATGTCTTAATCTCTTCGGTGTTTATGTCGAAAAATAACCGTAAGTGTACCAATCCTTTGGTAATAAAATTATTATTTTATATGAACTTGTCTTTTACTTATAGCCTATCGGAGCTTGAAAAAAATAGCCCTCGTATATATATATATATATATATATATATATATATATATACAGGGTATCAGCAAACGAATTTAGAATACGATGTAAAATCGAAATAGAAAAGAATCACAAAATAAAGCCAAATGTAAGTAATAACGAAATAAAAGCAATTCGCAATCTAAAAAACGATAACTCAATTATAATTCTACCTGCTGACAAAGGCAATGCAACAGTAATAATGAATAAAAACGGTTACAACACAAAAGTCAACGAACTGTTAAACACTGAGAATTACACCAGTTTAGAAACGGACCCAACAAAATCAATTGAAAATAAAATATACAAAACTCTATTTAAATTTAAAAATGAATTCGAAGACAAAGAAAGAAGTAAACTAGTCCCACATTACAGTAAACCACCCCACTTTTACGGTCTACCAAAAATTCATAAAAAAGACATTCCTCTAAGACCTATTGTAAGCTCCATAAATTCACCATGCCATAATTTAGCAAAATTTCTACTAAAAATTATAAATCCATTAGCAGGCAAAACGGATTCTTTCATTAAAAACAACCAACACTTTTTAGAAAAACTATCAAACATAAAAATTGAAAATACACACACAATGGTAAGCTTTGATGTAGTAAATCTCTTTACAAATGTCCCTATAAACAAAACGCTTAATATTATAAAAAACAAACTCGAAAAAGATGGCAATCTTAAAGAAAGAACAAAACTAAGTATATCATCGATTATGGAATTACTTGGTTTATGCGTAAATACCACATATTTTCAAACAAATGATCAATTTTACAAACAAAGCTTCGGAATGGCAATGGAAGTCCACTATCCCCAATCTTCAGTAATATATTCATGGAGGAATTCGAAAAAGATGTGATATTCACACAAGAATTGAAACCATTGATCTGGTGGAGATACGTTGATGATGTTTATGCTATTTGGCCTCATAATATAGAATTAATTAAAAACTTTATACAGTCAATTAACGAAATAGAACCAACTATTAAATTCACATATGAATTAGAACAACATGGAAAACTTCCGTTTTTAGATATTCTAGTTAGCAAAAACGATACAACAATTAATACATCGGTATATAGAAAACCAACGCACACTAACAGATACTTAAACTTCGATTCAAACCACCCACAATGTGTCAAACGAGGAATTATCAAAACCATGTATGATAGAGCAAAATTAATATCATCAAACGAAGAAATTTTAAAGAAAGAGAAAGACCTAATCAGATGTACATTAATAGAAAACAAATATCCTAAAAGAATAATAGAGAAAGAAATGAATAAAACCCTAAAAATAAAGAAAAGAAAACAAAACAACGATACACACCACAAAATGCTCTCAATACCATACATAAAAGGATTCTCCGAAAAATTCAAAGAATAGGAAACAAATTTAGAATTAAAACAGTATTTAGAACCAACAATACACTAAGAGCACAATTAACAAAAACAAAACCCAAAAACGCAATACAAAATTCAAAAACTGTATCTACAAAATACCGTGCGAATGTAATAAGTTTTATATAGGAGAAACTTCCAGACCATTTGAAGTTCGATTAAGAGAACATAAATCATATATAAAAATAGAAAATTTGAAAATCCATGATTTGCCAACATGCATGGGACTCCAGTCATAAAATAAAATGGGAAGATGCAAAATTATCGACAAAGAAGAAAACCACCAAAACGCAAAATCAAAGAAGCTGCCTATATAACCCTACATAAAAATAACTGCGTTGCAAACGAATCCGTGACTTTCAGTAAACAATGGATTCCATTACTAAAAGAAATAACAAAAGAAATAACAAATGAAGATCAAATGCCCACAATATCTAGGTAGCATTGCAAGTTTTCCTGGGTTTTCCTTGCGATATTAACATGAAATACAGCATACATACATGATTTCTATTTATACATACAATAACTAATTACATAACAATAAGCATATTAACTAGAAAATTATTATTTCGGCAAATTATAAATGTTGGGGGATCTTGGTAGCCACAGGTTGCTTAACCCCCTTCACTGAATCTCGGTAAAATAAGACATAAAATCAGAAATCTCTCAATTGTATAAATAGAAACATGTTAAAAAATGTTTTCCAAATTATTGAATTTATATATATACAGGGTGTCCCAACGCATACGAAACGCTCGATTACTGCTTAATGGTAACGTTTAGCGAAAAAACTTTCAAATAAATGTTATGTATATTCAAAAAGGCTACAACGTAAAATTAATTAATGTTATACAGGGTGTTCAATAAAAAAGTTATATACCAAAGTTATGTTTTTTTAAATGGAACACCCAGTATTTTATTACAAATTCTGATTTCTCGTATCAAACTAAGGTAACTTTTATCAGGATTACCTATACCTAAATCTCATAGTTGTTGAGATATTCAACTTTTTTCAAAATCGCATGATTCATTAAAAATTTTTGAAACACCATGATTTAGATGATGCTGAACATTTAACTTTTGTAGGGGAATAGTATAAACTTGTAGTTAATGGAAACATAACACCAGTTATGAAAATAACATACAGGGTGTTCATTGCATCGTTCTCCATTTATTAAACAATTAATGCCATTAAGTCGCTTATTTCCAATGGAACACCTTGTATATTTTTAAGTAGTAATATGCAGAATTAAATTCTCTATTCAGCAATATAAGGTTACCCTATATTCATATTCAACCGTTTCCGAGTTATTAGCGAATAATTAAAAATGTTGGTACATAATTCTAAAGTTGGGTATAATTTACTTTGATCACAGGCGGCGGCGCCTTGCCTACCAAATAATATTAACTATTTGACTTCGTTGCAACAGCAACCATGTTTAAGTTTTGTTTTTGTTGTTTATCAGTTTTGTATCTGTGTTGTTGTGAGGTGAACATTTGTAAAATGAAAACCTATGGACTTAACGAAAGGATTGATATGATGTTGGTAGTTGGCGAAGCTGAAGAAAATTGTCTATTAGTTACAAGAATTTACGCTCAAAAATTTCCTAATCGAATGCATCCTAATAGAGCTGTGTTTGAAAGATTATTGCAACGCTTTAGAAGTACTGGTAATGTTGAATGTGAAAAAACTCAAAAAAAGCATTGTTATGGAATGTTGCTTTATCACTGAACAAAACAAAATTCAAAAAATTATCTTCTTCTCCGATTTTATCCATTACCCATAATCCAATTAAAATCCCCATTCTTAAGCTCTTGGTGAAGCTAAATTTTATATGGGTGAAATTTGTTGGCTTTTAGTATTTTTGAAACACTAGGTTTACTCAATCCGATTGTTTGACTGGTTTTACGCAAACTAGTATTACGATTTTCTACTACAAATTCCAATACCAATAACTGATTTCCTTCACTATTAGTAACATGCTTTACTTGTTGAGTTTTTTAATATTCAACATTACCAGTACTTCTAGAGCGTTGCAATAATCTTTCAAACGCAGCTGCATTAGGATGCATTCGATTAGGAAATTTTTGAGCGTAAATTCTTGTATCTAATAGACAATTTTCTTCAGCTTCGCCAACTACCAACATCATGTCAATCCTTTCGTTAAGACCATAGGTTTTCATTTTACAAATGTTCACCTCACAACAACACAGATACAAAACTGATAAACAACAAAAACAAAACTTAAACATGGTTGCTGTTGCAACGAAGTCAAATACTTAATATTATTTGGTAGGCAACGCGCCGCCGTCTGTGATCAAAGTAAATTATCCCCAACTTTAGAATTATGTACCAACATTTTTAATTATTCGCTAATAACTCGGAAACGGTTGAATATGAATATAGGGTAACCTTATATTGTTGAATAGAGAATTTAATTCTGCATTTTACTACTTAAAAATATACAAAGTGTTCCATTTGAAATAAGCGACTTAATGGCATTAATTGTTTAATAAATGGAGAACGATGCAATGAACACCCTGTATGTTATTTTCATAACTAGTGTTATGTTTCCATTAACTACAAGTTTATACTATTCCCCTACAAAAGTTAAATGTTCAGCATCATCTAAATCATGGTGTTTCAAAAATTTTTAATGAATCATGCGATTTTGAAAGAGGTTGAATATCTCAACAACTATGAGATTTAGGTATAGGTAATCCTGATAAAAGTTACCTTAGTTTGATACGAGAAATCAGAATTTGTAATAAAATACTGGGTGTTCCATTTAAAAAACATAACTTTGGTATATAACTTTTTTATTGAACACCCTGTATAACACTAATTAATTTTACGTTGTAGCCATTTTGAATATACATAACATTTATTTGAAAGTTTTTTCGCTAAACGTTACCATTAAGCAGTAATCGAGCGTTTCGTATGCGTTGGTACACCCTGTAGTTATATATATATATATATATATATATATATATATATATATGTATATTGAATGATATTAGCAGGTTGTAGGTCAGCTGGTTATTCAAGCGTACTCTTTATTATATTCTAAGCTTTCGGTTTATTTCAAACCTTTTTCAAAGGGACTACAAAAGCGTCATTATAGGCATCAAGCAATATACAATAAATACTTACTAAATTGAGGTTGAATGCACATGAATATCATTGAACTATATAAAACTTAAAGTATACATCGAATTTTAAAATTGAACTATAAAACATTTAAAACTAAAACTATAAACTATTTGCCTTGTGAACATGTAAACTGTAAATACCCTTCAACGATAATTCCTTTATAATTTTGACAATTGTATTTCAAACCTGTCTTGATAGAGTGTGGGTGTGTTGAATGCGCATGGATGTGTGTGGGTATGTGTGAATGTGTGTGTTTGTGTGTGTGTGTGCGTGTGTGCGTGTGTGTGCGCACGTACGTGTTCCTGTGTTATACTAGTGGTCTAATTAAGTTAGTTCTAGGTTTGAAATTAAGTAGATACGTGTATATACAGCTTAGTTGATCTATATCTGTCCTTTTATTCATGGTATCCGTGTTTTTAAATATGTGACACATTTCCAAAAATTCCCTTTTTGATCGCTTACCTTCCATTTGTAGTATTTTAGGGTTATCCCAGTCTATTTTATGTTTGCTGTTATTTGCGTGTGTGGTCAATGCACAAGCATTGAGTTTAATCCGCATGTCGCTTTTGTGTTGTGTGATACGTTGCTTTAAATATTGAGAGCTTTGACCAATGTATTTTAAATTGCAGTCTAAACAAGTAATTTTATAAATGACATTTTTTTGTGGTAATGGTATTGTTTTTATCTTTTAATTTTGAAACAAGGGCATTTAAAGTCCAAACGTTCTTCTTTGCAGTTTTTATGTTGTATTTTTTTATTACATTTTCTAATTTTGGGGTTAAATTTTCAATATATGGAATTGTTCCGCATTTCTGGATATCTACAACGTGATCAACATAGTTGTTTGGGGGTAAATTAGAAAGTTAATTGTTCAAAGGAGCTTAGTGGTTATCTAAAAGATTATTTATTAATTTTGGCGGGTAGTTGTTGTTTTTTAGGATAATAAATAATTTGTCTAAATTCTTTTCAAATAATGTTGGATGACATATTCTTTTTATTCTGCTTTTTAAGCCCAAAATAAAATTTACTTTTATCTTGTAAGGATGGTATGAAAGGTAATTTAGGTATCTACCCGAGTTAGTAGGCTTCTGATACCAGTCTAAGGTTACAGTGTTGTCGTTGTTTCGAATCAATAAAATGTCTAGAAATGGTACCGATCTATCCTTTTCCACTTCTACCGTAAATTTAATATTATCGTCATAGCTATTAAAAATTTGAACAGTTTCGTCAATTTCGTTTATGGGCACTGAAGTTATGATGTCATCTGAAAATTTTTTTACAAATGGCATTTTAAAGTTTAGTTTAGGGATGACTACGTCTAATAAACCATCCATGACAATATCCGCCAGTATGGGACTTAAATTCGAGACCATTGGACAGCCGAATGTCTGTAGAAAGAATTCATTATTGTAGCTGAAATAACTAGTATCAAAAATCAACTCTATCATTTCAATAAAAACGGATTTTGGAATATTACAAGTATTGGTAATCCTAGGCCATAATTTTTTGATATTTTTTTAGAACTACGGATTTGGAAATGTTTGTGAAAAGGGAGACTGCATCAAGAATTATTATAACAAAAGCATTAGGTATGTGTACATCCTTTATGAAGCTAGCAAACTCAAAAGAATCGCGTGCATTGTAATTATTAGTATTAATCGATTTTTTTAATATATCTCCTATAAATTTTGATAGATTTTCCGTGGGACTATTATTTGTCGCAACTATTGGTCTTAAAGGGTAATTTGCTTTGTGAATTTTGGGTAAGCCATACAACTTCGGACATGTGGAGCTATAATTGCTCAAAGTTTTGGCTTGCTGTGCGCTAATGTATTGTTTCTGTTTCAGTTTTTTTATTAGATTTATCGTTAGGTTTTGAAAACGCGATGTAGGATCTCTTTCACTCCTTTTGTAAACCGTTGTGTCGTTTAGCAATTCATACATCTTCTCCTTATATTTGTTTTTTGAAATACCTACAGTAACGTTCCCTTTGTCCGCTCTAATTATAAGTAGATCTATGTTTTCCTTTAGAAATTTTTTGCATTTATTGACTTCAACCATAATCATCGAGTTTGTATTAGAATCCTTTTGCAAAAAATTCGTTATGATATTGGTTGTGTGAGCTCTACATAGGTTTCTTTCTTCGTACACCTAGAATGATTTTGTTATAATAAGTCTTGATGCAGTCTCCCTTATCACAAACATTTCCAAATCCTTAGTTCTAAAAAATATCAAAAAATTATGGCCTAGAATTACCAATACTTGTAATATTCTAAAATCCGTTTTTATTGAAATGATAGAGTTGATTTTTGATACTAGTTATTTCAGCTACAATAATGAATTCTTTCTACAGACATTCGGCTGTCCAATGGGCTCGAATTTAAGTCCCATACTGGCGGATATTGTCATGGATGGTTTATTAGACGAAGTCATCCCTAAACTAAACTTTAAAGTGCCATTTATAAAAAAATTTGCAGATGACATCATAACTTCAGTGCCCATAAACGAAATTGAATAACTGTTCGAATTTTTAATAGCTATGACGATATATTAAATTTACAGTAGAAGTGGAAAAGGATAGATCGGTACCATTTCTAGACATTTTATTGATTCGAAACAATGACAACACTGTAACCTTAGACTGGTATCAGAAGCCTACTAACTCGGGTAGATACCTAAATTACCTTTCATACCATCCTTACAAGATAAAAGTAAATTTTATTTTGGGCTTAAAAAGCAGAATAAAAAGAATATGTCACCCAACATTATTTGAAAAGAATTTAGACAAATTATTTATTATCCTAAAAAACAACAACTACCCGCCAAAATTAATAAAGAATCTTTTATATAACCACGAAGCTCCTTTGAACAATTATCTTTGTAGTGTACCCCTAAACAACTATGTTGATCACGTTGTAGATATCCAGAAATACGGAACAATTCCATATATTGAAAATTTAACCCCAAAATTAGAAAATGCAATAAAAGAATACAACATAAAAATTGCAAAGGAGAACGTTTGGATTTTAAATGCCCTTTTTTCAAAATTAAAAGATAAAACACCACCATTACAACAAAGAAATGTCATTTATAGAATTACTTGTTTAGACTGCAATTTAAAATACATTGGTCAAAGCTCTCAATATTTAAAGCAACGTATCACACAACACAAAAGCGACATGCGGATTAAACTCAATGCTTGTGCATTGACCACACACGCAAATAACAGCAAACATAAAATAGACTGGGATAACCCTAAAATACTACAAATGGAAGGTAAGCGATCAAAATGGGAATTTTTGGAAATGTGTCACATATTTAAAAACACGGATACCATGAATAAAAGGACAGATATAGATCAACTAAGCTGTATATACACGTATCTACTTAATTTCAAACTTAGAACTAACTTAATTAGACCACTTGTATAACACAGGAACCCGTACGTGTGCACACACACGCACACACACACACACACACACACACACACAAACACACACAGACATACACACACATTCACACATACCCACACACATCCATGCGCATTCAACACACCCACACTCTATCGAGACAGGTTTGAAATACAATTGTCAAAATTATAAAGGAATTATCGTTGAAGGTTATTTACAGTTTACATGTTCACAAGGCAAATAGTTTATAGTTTTAGTTTTAAATGTTTTACAGTTCAATTTTAAAATTCGATGTATACTTTAAGTTTTATATAGTTCAATGATATTCATGTGCATTCAACCTCAATTTAGAAAGTTCTTATTATATATTGCTTGATGCCCATAATGACGTTTTTGTAGTTTCTTTGATAAAAGTTTGAAATAAACCGAAAGCTTAGAATATAATAAAGAGTAACATATATATATATATATATATATATATATATATATATATATATTGACGTGATAGGTTGTTAAAGTGCCAAGCGAAAATGCAATTCCGTGCGGATATATAATCACTCTGTATAATATATGCGTATTGTAAATACATAGAAATTAATGTACAATGGTGAAAAACACACTTCCCGTTTATTTAAAACTCCCAACTTTATATCAATAAAACAGCTGTGAAACCCGTATCCCTAAAATACATCATCATTAAGAAATAATGTAAAAATGCATTAAATGCGAACTTAATACCTTATAAAAATCAATCAATTTCAAGCGCAAATACAAAGCCATTTATTTTTACTTATTCATTTTGTTAAAAATACATTTTCCTTAAATAATTTAGCGTAAAACCCAGATCAATCTTGTTAAACCCTAACGCTTTCATCTTATGCATTAAAAACAGGTTTTGCTTGTCGTGTAAAAACCAATATCATTTATTACAATCGTTAAAAATGCAAATCGTTTGCATGATAAAGCAATTAACGCTTAAATTAATGAAGCAAATTGACTTTTGTATAACATAAATTTGTTTTAAATAAAGAATTTTCTAGAAGTTTTGAGATTAAAAAAAATGCGTTTTCTTGTCCATCTTATGTACGAATTTAGTTATGTAACCTATTATATAATTATATTGATATCATGCTTGCGTCGAAGTCTCCACCAGTACCAACCCTTACCAAGATCCGCATTGGTTTTAAATCCTTTTTGACGTCATTGGTCTAGCAAGTTCGAGCAACAAACGGAATCTTCTAGTCCCCTTTTCACAATTCAGAAAATCTGGAGTCATTTGAGAGTACATTGGATATGAAATATAGGCTTCTAATAATTAAAACTGATCAATCATTAAAATTAATTAAACTAAGACGTTTTCACTCAGAAACATGTCCTTTTACAATTAATTACAATTAAAATTTTTTTTAAGATATTTACACATGTGAATTTGCGGTTATTACATATAATTAAAATTTTTTAAAGATATTTTTATGCATTGAACGAAAGTTTATTTAAAATACGATGCTTCAATTATTAAATACGAATGAGACTTTTTATAACCACACGTTTATGCGGCAAACGCAATTAATACACTTGTACAAGGAGTTTTGAAAAATATGTTCCAGTAAGTAAATAAATGTCTAAATTAGTTTCTTCTTTTCCGCATTATCTTACATTTATAAAATAAAATCTTGTCATACGCTATAACCTTGCCATGGCCTTTAGTCATAGTAATATACATACATACCTAAATATAGATGTATACATACGCATACTGTAACTAATAATTACCATGTGTCAGTAAATACAAAAGTTAGTTTTAAATGTAACCTGCGTAAATATAAAAATTGGTAAATGCAATTATTTAATTTTGTAATATACAATAAAGATGGGAAATGCTTCGATATAAAAAGTTATTTAAAATTTTATTGAATAATTAACCCGAGGATGCACATTAGTTACTAAATGAAAATTTAGATAATATACAATATTTTGTGAACTGGGATTTGAAGGTCAATTTAAAATAAAGCCAAAAATCCGACTATACCAATTAAAAAAGTGCTTGTGGACTTTACAAATATAATTTTTTTAAAAACTTTGTTTGTAACTGATATTTCAGTATTTGTCATTTAAATTTAAGGTCTTAAATATATAATATTTTTTGTAGGAATATTTACCAGGAACGTTAGTGGTCAGAGTTCGAAACACTATGATATTTTTTTATAGACTATCTGTCAAGTATTCTTTTGGCCAAATAAACCTTACAAGCGTGGAAATAATAAACCAGGTAAACAATCCATAAAAGAAGAAATTTAGTTCTGTAAATTTAAATCTAAACGAAGGTAAGGAATATTTTTATAAATAAGTAAATAAGTAGTTGTTAAGAAGAAGTTTATGTTTGAAAGAAACGATGCTGTAAATGTTCTATATGCTTTTGTATGGGAAAAAATATTTTATACTGTATAAATGCTTTGTGATATTGCTGCGTTTGGTTTCATTTTATAATTTCCAACATTTCCGTTAAGCTAGCTAGGCAAACAATTTCAAATTTTATAATTTGCAATATCCGTATCACAGTTCCCTTTATTCACTGTAATATATATATATATATATATATATATATATATACACATATTGATGAAATAAAGTGGTCACGAGAGATCATAGAACACACAAATTCTATGCAATACCCACCCAAAATGCCAAAAACCAGAAAAAGATAAAGTTTCCCAATATTTAACCCTTTCACCCTGTATAATATAAGCGTATTTCTTTGCAAAGCCATTCATTGCATTCGCGTTATTGCAAAATAGAAAAGAAAACCTTATTTAATTATTAAATCCCATGCATTGCATTTATTGTAAAGATCGTAAAACAGGTAAAAACTTAAAAGCCCCATATTTGAATCATTCTAATTCTTAGTAAAAACGAGCTTTATTTTGAAGTACAAATACACAAACCATTTATTTTTATTCATTGGATTTAAAACAACGCACATTTGCGTGTGTAGATTTTCAAACGATTCATTCTTGTTATAGATATCTTAAAACGTTCCTAAAATACTAACTCTATTAATACACAAATAAATCATTATAAAAGCAAAGCGAAGTATTTTTTCCGTGTAGACTGTAAAGAAGTCGCATGTAGTTTCAAAGCATAATATAATTATCAGTTATGTATATAACCTTTAAGTTCATTTTAAGAGTTTTCAAGAATTTTCGCGATTAACAAGGTGAATGCTTCGCAAATCAATTATTTCACATGAATCAATAAACGCTTGTCCGAGGAGCTCGCGCGAACATTACAATGCAGTAAAATAGATAAGAAGTACTTTTAATAGCATTCCATAGTACAATAAAAAAGAATGTGTTTGAAAAGGATAGACCACACGTTTTACAATAATCATAAATCACGACAATTGAGACCTACTGGGTCGTTAAAATGCGAAGTAGGTGTAAATTCTTACATCACCGGTGAACAATGCTTCTAAGTAAATCGGAAAGAATATGGGAAATGACGTATAGGGATAATTTTCGTATATAAACTGGATCTAAATAAGAACGGGTATTCATTCAATTTACGAGATCAATCATGAAAAGTATTCGGCATGCATTCAGTATCTGACATGTAGCATGTAACTTTGAGTAAAAAATTAATTCTTCAGATGTGTAAACTAGAGCAATTTAAATTACCGTACGAAATAAAAGAAATATGTTTTGAATGAATTGTAATCAATCTCATTGGTCATCCACAATTAACAATAAAGGTGTATGTTGCAATCTAATGTTTTAACGTCAAATGGAGATTTAAGATATTATGGTTAATCTTATACCCTGAAATTGTAACGTCAATTCAAAATAGAACAAGGAAGGATGTAATAACATTGAATGTAATAAGATTTGGCTAAACGCTCTTTGAAAATAGCCATAAGTAAAAAATGTTGCATTTTTTTGTTAATTGAAAAGAATATTTGGATATTTTATAACTTATATTAGGAACTCGGTAAAATAGGGCATATAATTAAAAAACAACAAAAGGGGAACCGAACTGTATCTAAACTGTGGAAATTTTAGTGAACTGTGTAGGCTAGCTGAAAATAGAAATAAGTGAAGGTACGTGTCCAACCTGCTTCAAGACGATAAACCTTGTTCGAGAGAATATATTGGAAAACTAGTCATTCGGCAAATGTTCGAGTGTTGGGGGATCTTGGTAGCCGCAGGCTGCTTAACCCCCTTCACATACAACTGAATATTGGGGAAATAGGTTATATATAGTTGTAAAACAATAGAAGGGGAACCAAACTGTATCTAACAAGAAAGAGCAGCGGCTATGTTCGAAGACAACAAACATAGAAACATAAAGAAATTTGTTAAAAGCATATGTGGAATACAAAAAAAATAGGAGAAATAGAAAGGCAGAATATGTTCTAAATTATTTTTTGGGAACAGTGCGGGATATATTACAAGCAGTGATAGGAAAAAAAGAGGTAAGGTAGACCTAGATCAGACTAATGCACGCAGATAGTGAAAGATGCAGACTATAGAAATTTCAGGGAAAAGAGATTAGCGCAGAATAGGAAACAATGAGGTTACGGGTCTAATCAGTACCAGGACTGAAGACCTAATGATGAGTTCACATTTTTTTTTTAATTTTTGAATGGGATAGTTTGCATCAAATTTTGAGTCAGAGTTCGTAGCATCATCACGTTAAATAGATTATCTCTGAAGAGGTTTTTGCTAATCACATTTCACGAACATGTTAATTAAAGACAAACCAATTATCCACACTATTCCATGTTGTTGGTAATTATAAAAGTGAGTTTTGTTATTAGTCGGTAATTCAACTTTTTATTATTTGACAAGCTGTTAGTTGTTTCGTTATGATTGATAAAAATTAAATTAGCCACCTCCTGTGGAAACGTAAATTGTCGAAAATGGCTGTCGCTACGTTATCTTTGTTAAAAATTTAAATGTCAATATTTTTCTTAAAATTGAATGCAAATATGTTATCTGTACCTTATTCTCCAAAATACAATTAGTTATTTTGAACATGATAAAGTGAATTCGACCTTTCCATTTTGTTTAAATTATGAAATCTTAATTCTATCTTAAAGTCATTGAATGTGAACTTGATCTTCTTATTTACAAATTTTACTTATTGAATATTAAGCACAAAACTTTGTAAATCAATATCAGATCTAGTATCGGTGTTAACCTAAATAAAATATTACTTATTGTCGAAGAAAGATCTAGTGCCTATGAATTTGCGAAAGGCATAAAATTTGTCTATGTTTGTTCTTTACTAAGCTCACAAAATTTATTCGGATATCCTACACTAAACAAAATCATAATATTTGATTTCAATACATGTATACGATTGGTTATATGAAACTTTTTATTTCTGGTAACATATTAGAACCATCTAATAAATGCAAGAATTCGTTTTTACTCAGTGATTAATATTTTGAACTTACTTATGCTACAATCTGAGAAAAATATCTACATTTGCTCAAGTAGTGTGATAGTGAGTTCTAACTTGAACCGAAATCTATGCTTAATATTTTAATACTTTTTGGTATATTTTTGTAAAGAAACTACTGTTTCTTGTTATTTATTTAATCTCATGTGTCATTTCAGATTAAAATGTAACTTGTTCCTTGAAATTTCTACATCTATGTTTGACGACATTTGCTAGTTGTTTGTTATCTTTTTATAAGTATAGTGGCGTATTCGCGCTCATCCGTTATTTTTTAGACAAACCCCCTAATTGCCTCATCCCGCTGAAGTAGCGTTCAGAGATAATCCGAAAGTCCCAAAAAGTCAATTACCGTTTACGAATACAAATTTCAACTTATGTTTGACTTTCGTGAGAAGTTGGCATAGTGTTAGGTACTCTTTTTTACACTACTAGCAAACGCAACAACACCTAAAATTATAATATAGGTAATCGTTAGGAGTAATTTTACGTATGAGCTTCAGCTGTAAACTGTTTTATTCTTTTGTATTAAAAAAAAAATGTTTTTGAATGTATGGATGCTTCTTGAGATTGCTGTGTTTTATTTCACCTTCGTACATTCCACAGTATAATTTCCGTTGAGCTAGCTAGGCAAAGCTTAAGAAAAGGAACGTAAGATAATAATTTCATATTTTCTAGTGCATTCCCATTAATACAGTTCGCTGTACTTAAGTCACAGTAAAAATTTTGGCGCACGCACTCACAGTGGCATAACATAGCAATATATATATATATATATATATATATATATATATATATATACATATATTATAATTAGTTTTTTACACAAGGATAACGCACAGTTCCGGCAAAACTGAGATGCAGGTTCAAATCCTGTCCAAGGCCTTATATTTTCCTTCTTTCAATTACTAGCTCGATTTGAAATGATCATTTGGGCTTTACTTTAAAAGTCTAAGTTATTATTTCATCTTATTAATTTCTATATATATATATATATATATATATATATATATATATATATATTGCTGTGGAACCTTTTAAAGACCTCGCCAGCGTAAAAAAAACCACTCGAGCCCCAACGTTGGGCCGTCATAAATTGCCGTGGAACCTTTTTATACTCTCGTACCTCGCCAGTTCAAAAAAAATTATTCGCCATTATAAAAATTCACAAAATTTTCCTTACCCGCTTTCTGCTCTATCAAATTAATTACTTCAGTAGTTCCCCGGGCTAGTTCAGCTGGGCTTCTTCTCGTATACCTAAATTTACTCTCATCCTCTTTTCCGTTCACACACCATTCAAAGAAAATCACAAAATAATACAATAATCATACAATATTTATTAACCACTATTTACAAATAATAATATTCATAGTTATTTACAGTTTGGTGCTTAAGTTACACCTCAATAAATGCTATTTTTGTCAAGTCCTTGTTTTTTAAAATTGAAATTTCTAACACATTTAATGCAACAGGAGTAAATGGGCCCCAAATAATACCTTCTCTTTGTTTATTACTACACTGGAGTATGATGAGCTCATAATAACCCAGTTTATCAATGTATGCTTTCCACTTTGCATACTATTACTACAAACTTAAAAAACCCATGTACTCTTAACAATTAAAATTAAATTCATCAAGCAATTCAATAATCTTTACGTACACCTTTTGTTTTATATTCAAAATACCATATTAATATTCAGCTAGATGTATCTTTTTCAATACGTAAATTACCGTAAAATACCCATTAAAGTTCACTATCACACATCACAATTTTAACAGTTAAAATAAAAACAGCAAATTCAAATGCGTTACCTGGAAAAACTTGAAGATTCCATCTCCGCTGACGATGTATTATGTTCCTGAACCCCTCGGCCAATTGGTTTTGCGTGCGGCTCCACAAGATGTTTTAAAGATAACCACAATCTAAGTTGTGTTTCCTACTATCCACCCAATATCAATTTCAATATCCAAATCCATGTACACTACACTTGTTTATTATCGCATTATTAATTTACGAGCTTGTTAAAGTATTCGTTGGACCTTAGTTAAATTTCAATAAACTCGACACTATACGCGTCTCAAACTATAAGGTCACAACCAATTTAATACTGAACTTTACAAATTTTAATACTTACAAGCTTCGTCAGTTGGTTTTTGTATGTCGTTATGCGATGCAAGATTAAAGAATAAAGAGACCCCCTATTAATTTGGTTCCTGTATTTATATCATCAAGTTAGGTTCCTTTGGCCACACTTTGCGCAAAATACCTAATTGTGAAATAATATTTCTCCAAATTTTGTCTAACCGTTTTAAGCTTCTAGAAATATTCTTGCGTCACACGCTATCTCAACAAAACTATCACATCCACCTGTCGCGTGCTCGTCTATTCTCAAACTAACTATTTCGACCAATCATACATTTCAGTGACGTCTTAAAACCCCGCCTGTGATATCTCTATTCCCGTCTTATGTATATTTGATGTCGCATTCTAACCTTGCTTGTGTGGTAGAAAATTGATATAGCTGCCCGCGTTCACGTAGATGAGTACGTGCTTTGCGACAGTCGGTTGAGCAATATTCTTTGAACTTGTCTTGTTATGCGCCAAAATACATAGAAGTCGACCTTTCAAAACATGCAGGTGTTCAATTAACGAACGTTTAAAATAACAATTCTTGGAGCTTCTTTTCATGGTATTCAACCCAACCGATATATTTGTTTGTTACAACGAAAGCTATTCGCTTTGGATTTATTGATTTTACATGCTCTGCTGCGTTTTCTGACGTTATAACCTCTTAAATTAAACTACATTAAATTAATTACTAATTTCTGTTGGCTTATAAACCTGATTCTCTTTGCGAATCTATTACCTTCGAATCCCTAGTTATAAAATTATGTCAATACTTGTTAATTTAAATTAAATAAATGAAATTAATTTTGCGCGTATATACATGGTTCCTCTCTCTATACAGGGTGTTAGGAAATTGCGTTGTTGACCACAAATTTAACCCTTTAAATCCACTACAATATATATATATATATATATATATATATATATATATATATATTTTAGTAGTAATTACACAAGGTAAGTTGATAAACACTATCGTATTATAGTGAATAAGATGAAATAATAACTTAGACTTTTATGCAAAGCCCAAATGATCATTTCAAATCCAGCTAGTAATTGAAAGATTGAAAATATAAGGTCTTGGACAGGACTTGAACCTTTATCCTGGTTTTGCCGGAACCATGCGTTTACCAATTACGCCACCGAGACCGATGACACAATTGAGAAATTTACAAATTTAAATCTTGTACACGACGACACATCAACCTAACTTTCAATTACGTTCGGCATTTTTTTGTCAATCATATCTGACATTGTCAATTTTTGACTTATGTCAGTTATAGACAGGAAGCTACGCTCAAAATTATGGTTATAAGCCAAGTATTAAATATATAAATATTTTAGTAGTTAGTTACACAAGGTAAGTTAATAAATACTATCGTATTATAGTGAATAAGATGAAATAATAACTTAGACTTTTATGCAAAGCCCAAATGATCATTTCAAATTGAGCTAGTAATTGAAAGATGGAAAATATAAGGTCTTGGACAGGACTTGAACCTGTATCCTGGTTTTGCTGGAACCATGCGTTTACCAATTACGAACGTAATTGAAAGTTTGGTTGATGCATCGTCGTGTACACGATTTAAATTTGTAAATATCCCAATTGTGTCATCGGTCTCGGTGGCGTAATTGGTAAACGCGTGGTTCCGGCAAAACGAGGATACAGGTTCAAGTCCTGTCCAAGACCTTATATTTTCCATCTTTCAATTACTAGCTCGATTTAAAATGATTATTTGGGCGTTGCATAAAGGTGTAAGTTATTATTTCATCTTATTCACTATAATACGATAGTATTTATCAACTTACCTTGTGTAATTAACTAGAAAAATATTTATATATTTAATACTTGGCTTATAGCCATTATTTTGAGCGTAGCTTCCTGTCTATAACTGACATAAGTTAAAAATTTACAATGTCAGATATGATTGACAAAAAAATGCCGAACGTAATTGAAAGTTAGGTTGATGTATCGTCGTGTACACGATTTAAATTTGTAAATTTCCCAATTGTGTCATCGGTCTCGGTGGCGTAATTGGTAAACGCATGGTTCCGGAAAAACCAGGATACAGGTTCAAGTTCTGTCCAAGACCTTATATTTTCCATCTTTCAATTACTAGTTCGATTTGAAATGATCATTTGGACTTTGCATAAAAGTCTAAGTTATTATTTCATCTTATTCACTATATATATATATATATATATATATATATATATATATATATATATATTGCAATTAATAAGATGAAATAATAACCTAGACTTTTAAGTAAAGCCCAAATGATCGTTTCAAATCGAGCTAGTAATTGAAAGTCTAGGTTATTATTTCATCTTATTAATTGCAATACGTAAGTATTTATCAACTTACCTTGTGTAAAACTACTTATAATATTTATATATATATATATATATATATATATATATATATATATATGCAAGTTGAGTCACGAGTAACGCCACGGAGTTTCATAGCAAAACGGTGTATTTGTTCAAAGTTTTTTCACAGTAGATTTATGTAAGTCCGAAAGGGCTACATTTTAAAATTATTTTGATATATACAGGGTTCTCCAAGAAAAAGTTACATATCAAAGTTATATTTTTTCTTGTGGAAAATCCTATTTTTCGTCGCATTTCTGAATTGTACGTGTAAAATAAACTGGACTTCCTTGAAGGCTCATAAATGCAGAGAGTTTTGATTTATTTCGGTTTTTCTAAAATTTTAAGGGTTTCGTAAAAATTAAATAATTCTAAATTCTAAAATCAATTCACCTAGACAAATTTGTTTTTATAACTTAATATTAGATCGTAGCCTTCACTGATGAAGTAACTTACTAAAAGCAGATTCAATACAGGGTGTTCAGAAAATGCAGTTTCGATATTGACAGATTCAAAGTATAATACCGTTGTTATTTTAAATGGAACATTCTGTATTTTATCAGTTAGTTTTATAGTAATTTTGATCGTCTTTCAAACGACATTAAGGTTGCCTATACCTACCTCTTCGAACTTAGACGTAATTTGCATAATTTTGAAATTCAACATGTATTTTCAAACTATTCAATATTATTTTTGACAGAATACACCTAAATTGTAGCTCATGATTTTGTAAGATTAGCATTCAGTTCCGCACTTTTCTAAACACAAATTAGATTTTTATTATTAAAAAATTTCAATAATGCACATACTTTACAGGGATAATTTGATTAAGAATTAGATACAGATTCCAGCAGTTAGTATCTGATAGACATGTGGTTGTAAGTAATTATTATAACTAATTGAAGATGTTGCAAGAATTTTAATTAAAAAATCATTGAACATAATACAATTCATATTGGTCAAAAATCAACTGCAATAAATTGAAAAAAACAATAACAAATGTTCGATGTGATGGTCCTGTAAACAGTTTTCATTCCTTCTCCAATGATTAAAAGCCTATTAATTCTGTTTTGCAACAAATATTTTTTTGGCATTTTCAAATTTCTTCTTGATTCAATAATATAAATGTTTAAAACTAATAACTGGTGCACTTGAACAAGAAGTTAACATTCAAGCAATGTTTCATTGAGTGACAGCAGCATACTAGATCCCAGTAGTCATATAAATAACTTCTTTTAAATCACTGAAAACCTACCTTATGTAAAAATGTACCTATAAGGATTTAATTTTCGTTTATAAATGATCATTAACTGAAAACCTGCTCCTCAAAATAATAATACCAATCATTTAATCATTTTCCATCAAAAATAATATTGAGTAGTATGAAAATACATGTTAAATTTCAAAAATATGCAAATTAGGTCAAAGTTTAAAGAGATAGGTATAGGCAACCCTAATACCGTTTGAAAGACAATCAAAATTACTATAAGACTAAGTGGTAAAATATAGGATGTTTCATTTAAAATAACAACGATATTATACTTTGAATCTGTTAATATTGAAACTGCATTTTCCGAACACCCTGTACCGAATCTGCTTTTAGTAAGTTACTTGCTCAGTGAAAAATACGGCCTAATATTAAGTGTTACAAACAAATTTGTCTGGGTGAATTGATTTTAGAATTGTTTAATTTTTACGAAACCCTTAGTATTTTACAAAAGCGAAATGAATCAAAACGCTCTGCATTTAGGTATAATGAGCCTTGAAGGAAGTCTAGTTTATTTTCCACGTAAATTCAAAAATGCAACGAAAAATAGGATGCTCCACAAAAAAAAATATGACTTTGAGATGTAACTTTTTCTTGGGGCACCCTGTATATATCACAATAATTTTAAAATGTAGCCCTTTCGGACTGTGAAAAAACTTTGAACAA
Organism: Platerodrilus igneus; assembly: GCA_036346225.1. Lineage (NCBI taxonomy): Eukaryota > Metazoa > Arthropoda > Insecta > Coleoptera > Lycidae > Platerodrilus > Platerodrilus igneus. The sequence continues at coordinate 5,054,727 of JARFIW010000910.1, forward strand.
ATACACCGTTTTGCTATAAAACTCTGTGGCGTTCCCCGTGATTCACCCTGTATATATACATTTATTTATCAACCTACCTTGTGTAATTATACATACATACATACATGCATAAATAAGTACATACAGGGTGTATCAAGAGTTCCGGGTATCCCAAGAAGCTGCGGTACACCAAATTTAGGTTTTTGTTCTTTTGGACCATCCTATATTTAGTTGCAATGTAAAATTGTACGCAAAAAATAAGAACAAGTTTTATTAAGGTTCCCTATACATATCCATTACAGTTTTTGAAATATTTCGATTTTTCGACAAAGGTGATACCTTTAAAAAATGTGTGTAATTCACAAAAAAATGAAGAATAATTGTTGGTCCCTGAAATAGTTGGATATTTGTTCAATCTTAAATGTTGTACAGGTTGCACAAAATATTATGTTCTTTAATAAGTGGATGTGTCCTATTAAGGTTGTTATTTTAAATGGAACAAACTGTATTTTATTTATTAGGCCTATTGTCATTTTAATCCTCTGTCAAACTATTATAACGCTACCTATACCTAAATATTAAACTATTCATGTTATGTTAAATTTTCCACGGTGTGTCAGAGTTCCCAGTAAGCTCTAAGTAGTTGTAAATCGAAAATATCCGTCCAATTTCATTCTCTACTTTATTTTGTTTACAATTGGACAATTGAAATGAACAAAACCCTTTGCCTCAATCGGACCTGGTATTATATTGAATTTGAAATTCGTTTAATGCATCAACAGATTTAATAGACCCTTAGATGATACAAACATTCATAAATATGCATAAGTTCACTTGTAATAAAAGTTTATTGCATTATAACGTTTCCCTCGTACTTTTTATTGCGTACCAGACTGTATATTTAAACAAGTAAAGATATCTTTTCATAAAAACACGATATAAGTTTTACAAGAAAAATGGTATCTTTCTCAGATTAAAAACAATGCGTAGTGCTAATGCACGTTTAACTAAGACCGATAAAGCTTTTAGAAAATTTCATATTTTTCAACATCATCGAGCAAACAGTTTTCGTCAAGTATAGAAGTTTTTACTACAGTTATTGGCACTATGTAATTTGCTTTTGGAAAACTGAAATGTTATGTAAATTGTTAACTGCTTATTCACTGTTTACGATACTTGACTTCTGAAAATATGCAGAAGTAAAAGAAAACATAAAATGTAAAAGTGCTCCACCCGAAAATCAAAATATGTTCGAAAAACTAGGTCATGCGTTTAGATTTTATTACAACTGCTATTTAATCTGACTTCTTTCAACAAGGCGCTAGAAGTTTTACATTGTGTTACTATGTTTTTTGACAATAAAGGCTTTAAAAGCTGCTGAGCGAATGTTCTACAACGTTACACTAGTCTGCATCGAATTTTTCCTCTTCATGTCACTCGCATAAATCAAAGGAATCTGATTAATAAATGGTGGGAAGTCTATGTACAACTGCATTCATTTAAAGAAAAAATGAAATGCTCAATATCTGAAACAATATAATTTTAGCCATTCTGAGTTCGAATAAAATATTGATAAATTCATTTTCACTCCTTTCGTCATTTTTAGTTAAGAAGGAATAGCACTTCGCTGCAATTTTTATGAAACATTTAACACATCAGCAAAGCATTGATACATCTTTATAATTGTTCAGCGCGGGGGGTCTTATAAATTTGTATATCGACTTACCTCCGCGGGTTTTCGTTGTTCTAAGATGTCGTTCCTTACTCTTCAGCTAAGTGGACTGTATTCGAGATTATAGTACGTGTTACTTTGCACTTGCACTGTGTTTTTTAGGGGTTTATCGATAAAGTCGACGGCACTATTGACAAACTCACGTTACCGAACGAAAAACCGACTGTTCTGCTTCGATATCGATGAGAGAGTGTTTTTTCACTACCCCCTTTTCAACTTATTTACACATGCACAAGGAATTTTTACGACAGGATATAAGGGAACAAGGGATGACAGTTTTACTATTTGATTTACAACTACAAATTTAAAATAACTTAAAATTAACCACGCGAACGTGCGACAAAGAGACCGAACATCCCGCCCACCAAAATAAGTATGAACTAACTTATTTTATATTTAAAAATAATTAGAGCTATTAACTAAGAAACCTAACCGACAAACTTATATAAGTGAATATATGTGTACATACCATTAAATATCAAGTAATTGGCAGTAAACATAGTTTCACCAGAGGACGTTTAACTAACCCTTGGGATGTCTTGACTGTAGCGACCCGAACGATACCGTCCTTACCAGGATGAACATCTACTACTCTTCCTAAACGCCACTGTAGAGGGGGGTTATTTTCTTCCTTAAAAAGGACAAGCGAATCAATAGGTAGGGTAGCGGAATTTCTCAATCACTTACCTTTCTGCTGCAACGTGTGCAGGTAATCAGCACTCCATTTTTTCCAAAACCCTTGTTGCATTTGCTGCAACAGTTGCCAGCGATTCAAACGAGAGGGGTTTATGGACAAGAAATCTGGTTCTGTTAACACCCAGACTGGTTCAACATTAAGAAAATGACCCGGGGTCAAATACGAAAAGTTATGCGGTTCGCAACTCAGTGCGCATAGTGGACATGAGTTGAGAATCGCTTCGATTTGAATCAATACCGTCGAGAATTCTTCAAACGACAAAATTTGTTCACCGATAATTCTTTTTAAATGGGATTTTACTGATTTAATCCCGGCCTCCCACAACCCACCAAAATGAGGAGCAGCAGGAGGATTAAATACAAATTCAATTCCCTCAACGTCTGCCGAATGGCGCATCAATTGAGAGATTTCACGAGAGGCCCCAACAAAATTAGTACCATTATCACAATGAATTTGAATACATTTGCCTCTTCGAGCAATAAATCTACGTAAAGCACCCAAGAAAGCGTCTGTCGACAAGTTAGACACTAGTTCCAAATGGATGGTTTTAGTGCTGAAACAAATAAATAAGCAAATGTACGCTTTCAATGATTTTGCGCCACGACAGCGATTCATCGCGACAGAGAAAGGTCCACCAAAGTCGACTCCCGTATGTAAAAATGCCTTACCTGGAGTTAACCGAAAAGCTGGTAAATCCCCCATTGGGGGGCATAAAGCCACAGGGTTTACACGAAAACAACGAATACATAATTTCAAACATTGCCGAATAGCCCTCTTGGCGGACCAGATTCAATAATTTTGAGTTAGTAAAAATTAAGTTGTTCGATTTCCAGGATGTAAATGTCTTTCATGACAATATAATATAATATTTTCAGTCAACCGATGCGACCGAGGAAGCAAAATCGAAAATTTTGGATCATGCGATAACTGAGTTACGTAGGTGACCGCCCACCCTCAACAAATCACGACTATGTAGAAACGGACTAAGGCTACGAAGTTGTTTACTAACAAGTTTTCCAGTTTTAATATTTGCAATGTCTTGGGCAAAAACATTTGTTTGAACTCTTTTAATCAATAAATGTATAGCATCTTGCTGATGAGCCAGAGACAAACCATCAGAATATTTTGAACGCAAATCTGCCGAACATTGAACATTACGAATGAAATGACGAATACATGTGATAATCCTACAAATTTTCTGCAGTTTTGAAAATTTATCCAAAAACAAATCTAAGAAATTGTCAGACATAACGACTGTTAACGACAAAGTACGATATTCGATGTCCATCTGAGAAGAGTCTATCAGTATTGGCAGCGATATTACTGGCCATTCTTCATTACGACGCACTAACCAGGAAGGTCCTGTCCACCATAATGGATGATGCACCAACTCTGAAGCCGCAAGTCCACGTGAGGCACAATCCGCAAGGTTATCCTGGGACTTAACATGAAACCTTGAAGATGGAGGAATACGTTCTTGAATATGCGAAATGCGATTGCTAACGAATGTCTTCCACTTATGCGAGGAAGACCGAATCCAACACAAAACAGCAGTAGAATCTGACCCCGCGAAAATATTACTAAAGGATAAAATATCTGTATAAGTATTTCTGACGAAATCTACTAAATCTGCCAAGAGTACGGCAGCACACAATTTGAGACGGGGCAATGAAACGCGATTAGTAGGAACAACCTTCGATTTTGCGCATACTAATGACATGGTAATATTACCTTCTGAATCGAACGAACGAAAGTAGATGACAGCTGCATACCCGGCTTCAGAAGCATCACAGAATCCATGCAACTCCACCCCTTTAAAATTATTACATACGATGCGACGCGAAATCTCAATATTCGAAACCGCTCGCAATTCACCCAAAAAATGTTTCCATTTTTGGACGACTTCCTATGGCGGCTCTTGGTCCCAACCGAGACCTAAAAGCCAAAGATCTTGAACTAAACGTTTAGCAAAAAGTACTAAAGGCGCTATCAAACCGAGGGGATCAAAAATTTTTGCGATAGTCGACAAAATATTACGCTTAGTGCAAGTGCGCTCTTCAACGACTAAGTTGTATAAAAATGTATCTGTAAGAGCGCGCCACGAAAGGCCCAAAATTTTTATTGAACCACTATCTTTATCTTGAAATGTAATTGCGTCCGAACTGGACAGGGATTCCCTCAAGTTGGACATCACTTCCGAGCAATTACTACTCCATTTTCTTAACTGAAAACCACCACTAGTGCAAATACTAGTCAATTCACCAATTAATTGATTAGCAGATTCAATCGAATTGCATCCAGTGACTAAGTCATCAACATAGGTATCGCTCGCCAATACGGATGACGCGAAAGGAAAATTAATCGATTCTAACCTTGCCAATTCTTGAACAGTACGCAAGGCCAAAAAAGGCGACGACAAAACTCCATAAGTCACAGTATTTAATTTAAAGTCCATAATAGGATCAGACGGAGAAAATCTCCCGACGATTCGTTGATAATCACGATGAGTATCTTTAACCAAAATCTGCCGATACATTTGTTTGATAGCAGCTGGAATTACGATAGGGTGTACACGAAAGTGCAATAACAAAACTGCAATGTCCTTTTGCAGAGCAGGGCCAATAGCCAAGCTATCATTTAACGAATTTCCAGATTGATCCGGACACGAAGCATCGAAAACCTCACGCAATTTGGTGGTAGTGCTATCACGCTTATGTACAGCATGATGGGGAATGTAATACATTTTCTCATGAATCGACGAATTTTCAGGCGATTCCACTTGAACCATGTGACCGCTTTTCAAATAATCCTCCATAAATTTTTATAATCTGAATACAATTCGGAATTTTTTAGCAAACGACGTTGTAACGACAAAAATCTTTTAATACAAATCAATCTCGTACCCCCAAATGAGGGTTCAGAAGTTTTAAAGGGCAAGGACACTACAAAACGACCGTCCTTGTTACGTCTATAATTTTCCACAAATTGATTTTCACACTTTTCTTCTTCAGGAGAAATGCGTTCTTGAAGTGAATGTTTTCTAATTCTCACTATCGACGAATGTCGCTGTCTAAGGACACAAGGCGGCTCCGTGGCGTAGTGGTATGTGTGTGACTACTACGCCCTAGTTCCCGGGTTCGAATCCCGACACGGTCCACTTGAAAAATGTTAGGCGAGCATTTTTCACAAAAATACACCCTCGTTCGGATGAGAGGTAAAATGGAGGTCCCGTGTGTGAGTGTTGTCACGCACGTTAAAGATCCCTACCTTGCTTGGAACAACAAGGGTCTGGAAAAATTCAAAATTTTCTAAGTAAAAGAAAAAACTCGCTTCCTGGCCAGTGTAGTACCTTCGGGTGGAGCATTGGAAAATCACATGTAATGTCTAAGGGCTCAACGAAAGCACACAACGACGTAATAGAATTATTCGGGGAAACGACCTTTTTCGTTAAAACCCAACCAAAGGTTGTTTTAATAGCAACTGGCTCGTTAGCGACACCCCAACGAGACTCGTTCAACAAAACCTGAGCAAAGATTTCCGCTCCGAGTAGCATGTCAATTTTACCAGGAATATTAAAATTAGGATCAGCTAAGGCCAAACCTCGAGTATGCGACTATTCCTTGACCCCTATCGACGACGAAGGTAATTGATTACAAATGTTAGGTAAAATATAACACTCAATTTCTTATGCTGGAGGCCGTGTTCCCGAGGGGCTGACTGCACACGATAGTGTACCAGACACCAACGACGAATTCAAGCGAAGTCCTTGAACAGTAACATTGGCTTTCCGTTTCTTCAAACCTATTTTCTGACGGAACCTTTCAGCAATAAAACTTTCCATAGATCCGTTATCTAAAATTACACGAACAGGTTGCAATTTTCCTGTATAATCTAGCACCGACACCATTGCCGTAGCTAACAGCGTAGTTGTATGTTCTAATGACGTCGAAATTAACGAACTAGTGGCAGGTTGTTCATGCACAACCGCCGTCGACAGATTGGGTTCACTATGTTTACTAGTAGAAGTAAGTCTAGGCACCGCTCTCCGAGGAGACGCTGACCTTTGGCGCTGAGTTTGTCTGCGTGAAGACATTGATTTTTCTCGTTTATCGAAGTGAAGTAACGAACTATGCGACTGATGACATTTTCTACACGACCAATCTAACTTACAATTTTTCATCGAATGTGAAGTATTTAAACATTTAATACAAAAGTTTTTAACCTTTACCACCTCAAATCTTTCTTGAAGAGTTTTATCGAGAAACTGCTTACATCTATAAATAGGATGCACAGCTTGACATAAACTACAATTTTTACAATCGTTGGTGGTACTAACTAAAGAAGTTTTAGCCGAAGTGCTAACAAACCTACCTTTTTCCCTTTCTTTCACGGAATCTCGAGATTTTAAGCATGTTCCTGAAGCAATGTCATTTATTTCCACCACTTTACATTGTTTTTTAATGTACGACCTTAAATCTTTGAACGAAGGAATCTCGTCACTATTTCTTAATTCGAAGCGCTTTAAAATGTTTGTATCTAATTTTTTTGATAACAGATTAAACAACATGAAATCTAATAAATTTATTTCCATCTGCTTTAACGCGAATATATTTTCATCAAAACAACTAATTAATTGCCGGAGTTCCGTATCCGAGTCTGAGGAACTGACCTTAGGGCATTTTTCAAGAGCATTAAAATATGTTGAAAGCAATAACCTCTTGGACTGAAAACGATTAGTAATGATTTTATAGTCTTCTTTGTATGCACAATCGTTTAATGACAAATGTTTTATTAAAATACGCGACGCTCATCTAGTGTATCAATGAAATAGCAAAATTTTTCCATAGGGGACAAACCGACATTATCGTGAATCAATCGCTTATAAATTGCATGATAACTCTCAAAATCCGAAATGCGTCCCGATAATCACGGGAGAGAAAGATGTTTCAAAGCAATGCTACTAATTAGCGAAAAAAATTATTCATATTATCTACCTTCGGCTTATTTTCTAAGGGCCACGAATTCGTCCAATTGTTCACACTCCTCATCAAAGAAAATATCCTTGCAAAAAGACTTGAAATGAGTTTCAATTTGCTCGATACTGTTAATCGATGCTCTAATTAAAGCAATCGATACATTTTCCGGTTGATTAATCTTACTGCATATATGATCCAACCTTTTAACTACAAATCTAGCTTCAAGAATAGCTTTATCAATTGATACAACTATATTGATTAATGATTAATAAACGACAATAAAAATTAATGTAAAAACAATGCGTACTCAAATACGCTCCAACTAATTAATCTACGAAACTAAATTATTAATGGACAAATGCAACTAATTACAGTGCTCGCCCGACAGAAACGTTTAAGGTTTCTCACAAATTCCGACCCCTTTGTTATATACTAAGTCTGCTGAACCCGAATGGTTCCTCGAACTTGAGACGACAAATAAGGTAAAGATTTACAATACAATACCCTCATAAATTTAGTTTACCTAAAGTAAACTGTTTGACCACTAATCTCTGCAACAAAGGATAAGGGATATATTATAAATCTACCATTATAACCAGATGTTTCTACCATTAAATGTGTAAGCAGGATGTTATTTATCACAATCAATTTTGTCGAGTTTTGCTGTCATGAATTTTATTGTATTTGTACCTTTAGTAATTAAGATTTAGTACATGTAATATAGATGATGGTTTTGTTTTCAGTTTTATAGAAGTTAATAGACTTGGGTATTCGTCATTAAGGGAAAATTACCCTTATATAAAATCTACGATTAATAATTTATTAGTAGTATTAACAAAATTATTTCTGTCCTTGTAATAAATATCAGAATATATTTGCTTTATAATTTTCAAGTAGAAGAAATCAATTGCAAGATTTTCGTTTCATTTATTCAAAGTGATTTTCTAGTCATCTTGCTGTTGTGGAAAAGTAGTACAGAGATTTCAGCATTTTAAGATTAACATTGCGTTTCTAAATTATCCATTATTTATATACATTCAAAGTTTATTCCAGATTAATAAATTCTTTATTCTAATTTAGATATCGATATCAGTGCAACAGCTGGTTATCACGCGCAGTTCTGTTAAACGGATTGTTTGAAAGAATCAGTTAGTGACGTTTCGTTTTGTTAAGCTAATTTATTTTCGTCTATTGTTTAATCGAAGTATTGATCTTATAATGATTTACAAAATTATTTCTCTATCAGATTTTTCATTCTTTTAAGGGTACATGCTCGTTCGATATTCAGAATTTTTAATTCAAGTTAGTAAAACTTTGATACTACGTTTGAGTACTAGTTCGAAAGTGTTCCGCCTATGTTTATATTTTATTAATCTATCATGGTTAATTTTGACCATCAATTTAACCGTTAACTCTTGTTGAATTTTGATCCTCAAGAAGAAAAGACTTGATGTGTTACTGGCTCTTCTAAAATTTATAAATTTATTCAATTTATGAATAGCCATCCGATTGTAATTTCTTGGGATTTATTTTAGTCGAAGCTTTATAAACCAATTTACGTAGTTATTTTGGTAAACGGCATTTTTGCTGGAATTTATAGTAACCATTTGTCTTTGAATGTGGGCAGCGTGTAAGTATGCCTTTGATTTGATTAATAACCAATATTAATTGTTACGTTTCTTAGGTACCCTTTTTTATTATAGCTTATCTTATTTTACGCGTAATCATTATCTTGTACATCGGATCTTTTATGGGGAAATTTTATTAGAAATTTATATATTGTAAAAGCTGAATTTTTGCGTTCGATTTTGTGGACATTGTTGTGGGTTCTAAAGAAAAAAAAAGTTGTATGGGGATTCCTGAGGATTTCCTTTCATCCGTTTTCCAATATCCTGTGGAGAAACAACTTAGCAGTGCTACCAACGACCGGTATTATATTTTAGAGATAAGAACATATTTACTTTTCCAAGGACGAGTATTATATCTGGTATCATAGTTTGCACATGAATGTTGTTTTGTACTTAAACATATACTCTTTAAAATAAGTATTTATTCATATTTCCAATTCTAGCTTTTGTAATCCAACTGCATGCAATTGGCCATCAATTATTTGTTAACCTATTTTACATTCAAACTCAACTAGGACTGAACTTGTTAGCTTTACGTTTTTTTCCAATAGATGCTGTAACGGTCACTTTGTTACGTTACAATGACTCTCACTGTATATATCGTAATTAGATTAAACGTAACAATTTATTTGTAAAATTTTGATTCAGGGCCAAGCATTTAAAATTAAATACAACGCGATTTTATCTGTCCGACAGGTGTGTGATAATTGTGGATAAATAGAAATACGAATTAATAGATTCTTGACTAGACGTTGTTCGTCTGGAATGCGCTTCGTGAAGTGACCTACACGTTTTCGTTATTCAAGGGTTAGCGTGTGCTAAAATATATTTCCCTAGCTGCGTTGCAGGATATAAATATTACGAAACGTTAATTTTCTGGAGTTGCATATAGCGTGGGCTGTGCTTATTTGGAAGTTTCTGCAGCTTTGGTTCAAATATTTGAATGTTATAGGTCGATGGTTCACATTCATTGTAAGTAAGATTGCGCCGCGTGCAATTACTATAATCTGTATTTTTAGGAATTGTTTGAAGTTGCTACCTGTTTGAAGATAGTGTCGCTATACAAATATTATTAAACCCTTACGCTGGTTAGCGTTGAAGGTTTGCTGGTATAGTTGGCTGAGCACTGATCAATTTTATGCTTTTAGGGTTCTTTTTTGTTATCCACTGGTTTATTTATTTGTTTATTCTCTTCTCTGGTATTTTCTTGGTTATGGTTCTCGTTTTGGTTTTCCTTTATTGGAATTGCCTTATTGTATTTTTGGTGCACGTACAGCAGATACAAGTTTTATCCAGATGTTACATTTCTTGTTATTCATTGGTACACTGATCGTTTAGTTACATATACAGCGAGGGACAAGTGCTACATGCAGAAAGCAAAACACTACACCAGTATGTATTAACGTATCCTTTTTTACGTAAGTGGCCTGAGAAGAATAAAGAATACTTGGATGGACTTAGTTGCTTACTTTGCAACTTACTAAATTTTCTATATAAAAATAATAATTTTACTTTGTTCCATTATCACTGTTAAAGCAGTTGAAAGGGCCTATAGTGGTAATTTTACTATATACATTTCACTATATACAAAGTGTTGTTTTGCGCAAACCAACCCCTAGTACTGGTTTTAACTTAATGCGACTTATAAAGAGTTGCAGGTGCAATCAGCTGTTTCCCTTCAATTAGTGTTAATTTGAATGTTTACAAAATATACATATTTACATAGCGTGTGCAAATATTAATCGTAGTTCTCATAAACTTGAAGTTCACGCAATATCTACAGCAATATTAGTCCTGGATCCCGGATCATCCAATTAGGCAGGTAAGGTTGGTTTTATATTATAGTTGCCTTTTTGCGCGGAGCCCGCCTTGGCGCTCAACAAAATATTAGTACCATCTCGCTTTCAGAACCCCACCCATTATGCTTCTGACTAGCCGCAGTACAAACAGGCAACGTTTCTTTTGTTCCAGGTCTTAAATCTACGTAACAATGCTTTAGTTTTACCTCAGCTTTATTTTTTTAAATGGTAATTTAGTGCAGCTAAAAGCCGATGAACCCATCCCGACAAAGAGGACTCTGTGCTCTTAACTTTAGATCACATATATCGTAAGATAGTACATAACTAGGAGTGGCCTAAGTAAGTGCTTTTGAGTTGTTTCACATATTATTTCCTGAAGTTGCACATAGAGGTATTAAGTTTGGTAAACATTATATATTTCAACGGCAAACAATTTCTTATTAAATTTAAAGTGAAAATTTACCGTTGCATATTCTCCTTGTAACACGTTTAAACATACTCAAAAGTACGACAATTATTAAATTTTAGTATAAATGAGGAGCTTAAAAATAGGACCTAATTAATTAATTAAATAATCCGGCTCGAAAAACCATTGTTCAGCGCGGGGGTCTTATAAATTTGTATATGGACTTACCTCCGCGGGTTTTTGTTGTTTTAAGTTGCCGTTCCTTACGCTTCAGCTAAGTGGACTGTATTCGAGATTATAGTACGTGTTACTTTGCACTTGCACTGCGTTTTTTAAGGGTTTATCGATAAAGTCGGCGGCACTATTGACAAACTTACGTTACCGAACGAAAAACCGACTGCCCTGCTGCGATATCGATGAGAGAGTGTTTTTTCACTACCCCCTTTTCAACTTATTTACACATGCACAAGGAATTTTTATGACAGGATATAAGGAAACAAGGGATGCCAGTTTTACTATTTGATTTACAACTACAAATTTAAAATAACTTAAAATTAACACGCGAACGTGCAACAAAGAGACCGAACAATAATTATTCATGCAGAAGATGTATTTTATAGTTTAGTCACTCGAAATGTTATTTCTCTTAATCAGCGCTTTATACTGCATTGTTTACAACGTGACAAAATATTCACAAACTCTACACTAAGTGAGGAAATTTTTACATAAATCATACGCTGATTGCAAGTATGCAATTATGAACTTTTTATCACATAAGTACAGATCGATTAGAATTTTCCATGTACTTCTGGCAATGCAAAACCACTAATAACAAAACAAGGTTTATACGGTGAAGCGTATTCTACTCATTCGAAATGAATTCTTGAAAAGTTTTGATGTCGTCACTTTTCATGGAAAATAGCGTAAAGTATGAAACTATTCACTATTTCGATCAAAATACTTCTTACGTAATTACTTATAACGAATGAGTCAGAATAATATGTCCGAAAAGCTTTTAAGAAACGACATTTTTCTCAAAGTTTTAACCAAGGTAAATCATTCGTTATTATAAGAGGGCTAAGTGATCCTTCCGATTTACGTTGAATATTCGTCTTATTTTTCTATTTATTTAGAATGCGTTAAGGATGCTTACTCCAAAACTTAAAACGTTCCGTTATTGAAAATATTTTCTATACTCGATTCAATAATTCATATATTCTCAGTATTAAACTGATATTCATCTCATTATTCACTCCAGTTGTGTGTTTTATTGTGTAATGTGATTATACTATTCTGAAGTTTTTAATGTATGTTAAGAGCTCATCACAGTAGATTACCTACCATCTGCTGTGAAAGCGAGGGTTGGGGTGAGGTAACGTAAGGCGGGACGAAATGTCGAGATGCAGATATTTATTATAAAAGGATATGAAGTATAGTACTCCGCCTACATGGTTTATGAAGTACCAGGGATCACATATAGACGACGGCAGTGCTGTGGAACTTATTAGTCCAGTTATAAACCTCACAGATATTTTAATTATACATATTCTATAACATTTATAATTAGTGAAAACTTTTGAAATTCGGATATCTAATGTAAAAAAAAAATTATTAGGGAACAAGAGATTATAAGATTTAACATTCCTACATTTGCATCGCACAGTTATTTTACAATTTCTAATATGTAATTGACAAGCTGTTACATTAATTAATTGACCAATCGATAGAAAAACCAGAATAATGGTTTGAACGTATCTCTAATAAAAAATGATTAGATAAAGTGTCAAGTAGGTTTAAGCTACAAATGTTGCTTTCTTTTCTCATCACACTTCGTTTTCTTTATCATTTTCTAACGACGAAATAAGAAACAAAGTGGCCGCAACGGCCAAGTATGTTTTATTTCAGTGAATTTTTTACAATTAAAAATAGATATAAATATAAAATACAAATTTTCAATATTTTCACATTGCTATTACATACTTAAAATTGTACTGAATCGGACACAGTAAACATTCCTCTAGTAGAATAAAAATACATGTCTTGCATTTTTAAGTAATCCAATACTTGTTTTGCTTTTATTTATTTACGTTTTCATTGCAGCTTGTCAAATTTTTTTGTTCCATCACAACTGCGTATGGGAGTTTGAGAATGGTGAATTTGTACCATAATGAACAAAAGTACATTTTACGTGTATTAGAGAAATTTGAGGGTAAAAAACTTAACTAAACATGGTTTGTAAATTCTAATTAACCGTAAGAATTTTTATCACATTATTCCGTATTATACAAGCCTAAATATGAGCGAAATATTACTGGTGTCTTTTTAAATTTATCTCAAAACATTAATTGAACTTGAGCATAAAATAGAATGAAAAACCCTTACCACAACAAATATTTAAAATACCAGATACGTATTTCGACCACTATGTGGTCATCATCAGTAGAAAATCTGTAATTAAATAATAATTAGCTGTTGTTCTGGAACACTTCAGAGGATATTCTCCTCGCCACTCAGACTGAAGTAAACCTCCCAACATACAATTTACTATATTGTTGCTTTAAACACTATCGAGGATATTCTCCTCACCCGCAGGCTGGTGTTATCCACAACAAACAATTCACCAGCCTGCGGGTGAGGAGAATATCCTCGATAGTGTTTAAAGCAACAATATAGTAAATTGTATGTTGGGAGGTTCACTTCAGCCTGAGTGGTGAAGAGAATATCCTCTGAAGTGTTCCAGAACAACAGCTAATTATTATTTAATTACAGATTTCCTACTGATGATGACCACATAGTGGTCGAAATACGTATCTGGTATTTTAAATATTTGTTGTGGTAAGTGTTTTTTCATTCTATTCAAATTGTGCTACAGTGTTCCTATAAATTATTGAGCATAAAAATTAAACAATTTTGTGTTTATCCTTTTTTACAAGTCTTACACTACTCTCATTCTTTCACCATATTACAAGCCAGTTTTTCATCAACTATATAGTATATTACTTCAAACTTTTTTTAAAAAATATAGAACACTATTGCAATGCAGTCTTTCATTATCATTTACCTCAAAACTGGGGGAATACCAATTACCTACTTCACTAAAATAGGAAACCCAACAAAAATTTATATAAATCCAAGGTTTATGAAGAACAACTCATTTCTATAATTGCTGAGACGCTAAATAATATCCATAATGAAAGTTATAAATAGATTTGCGAGCAATTACGACTATAGTCAAAACTCTCATAAAGATAGTTTGATCTCAAAAGTATAGCATTATCTATATATTTGTTGTGTTTTGTTTTATATAGCATGTATTCAAACCATTTCTGTTTTACAATAGTGTGTGATATGGAAGTTCTGAATTTCTCCACAGCAGCACATTGCAGGTGCATTTTTCTAAAAAATACTAATATTTGATTTATTCGATAAATAAAGTGAATTGTAGTGTGCAATTTTGATGAAAATTCATAAAAATTATTCATACATTTCGGAAAGTTACTGATTTTGTTTAAATCACTCTATTATCAGCAAAAAAAAATTTTTTTCAGTTAAAAAAAACTTAAATGACTTTCCTACATAGACAGTTATTTTATAAGTAACTTTTATTAAAACCGTTTTTAATTTGGGTGCCTTATAGGAAAGAAATTTGGATTTTTAGAATTTTCAAGATGGCCGCTGCTGTGATGAGCTCTTAAGCGCAAATTTTCTCTGCGTAGGTTTAATATTTGGTTTATACACTATACTTTTATCCCACTTTTGTTTGTTGGTGCATTTTAATTCTCCAATGCTTCATGCCGAAGATACTGCAACTACCAGGGGAACGTTTCTTTACGTGAAAATTTAGAATTTATACGAACCCCTTTCCATACCCAGCAAAGTACGGTTTTATAAAGTGCGTAACAACACCCACACGACCTTCATTTAGTCCCTCGTCTGAATGAAGAACGAAGACATTTTCTTAAAATTGCACGTCTAGCATTGCTAAAACAGTCCGTGTTGAAAATAAAAATCGGGGTCTTGGCATCAATGGTCACACGTGAACCCAACTAATCTACGAAATCCTCCAGTTAGTTTTTTGACATGTTTGTAGATTGCGTCGGAAATAGTATCGTTAAATGTATTTCATTCCTAAACTGAGTATTAATCGTCAAATCTAATTTTCAGCCACATATCATTAATTTCAAATGGGAGCCGTTAAAACACAAATGAATAACTTAAATTATCTGAATTACTCAAGAACGGATAATACTATGGTACACTGGGTACGCCTCTGAATACATCATCGGCTGTACCTGTTTTCGCGCAAATGGTCAGTGGTTTTAGTCGGCATCTTCGGTGTCACTTATGTGTTGGGGTTAATCAATAACCGGTGTTTTATGATGACACTTGCAATTGCTTATCGCCGTTCCTTCTTGATTTCTATGGTTTCATTAAAAATATATACCTTGAATGATCGATCTATGTTTCCGGAGTTTTCTTGGTGATCTCAAACGTTGCAGTCTGTGTGGGGTTACTGAACCTTGTTATCGAGCGTTTATTGACAATCTCACCGTAACACTTATTTTGAGGGTTATTAATTCTAGTTTTTCAACGCTTTTTCTCATGTAATTTGTAACCAACAACGGTAACTCCGGTTATTGACTCATACTCCGGCCAGTGACGCTCATTCTCAAACTCCTTTAGTATCTCATTCAACTGATATCAGTTTTTGGCACTTGGCCTTTGCTATCGTTGACTCCGTTTAGTGGCATACTTTCCGTTATCTGTTCACTGATGATTTCTTGACTAACTTGCCCAGCTTCGGCATTGTCGTTATTCTATTCACAATCCCTCCTCTGGCCAGTAATAACCTACTTTCTATTAGCCTAGACGTAGGACAGTAAGTAAGTTACTCTAATTACGATGCCAATAAGCAAGTAATAATAAAAATAGTTAATCGTGATTGAAAAATGATGTGGTTTTCATAAAGAGGAGCTGCCAAAGTTCGCTGGTCAAGAGGTGAATAAGTTGTAGCAGTGACGACCCCCTATCGTCAGTGAGAAGTTCTTGAGTTCAGCAGAATTACCACTCGGGCAATGTTTGCACTATCAAGGTTCTGGAGAGCTTCTGCAACGAAGTGATAAGGAGGTTTATGATGTGAACAGCCAGCTCTCTAATTGATATGACTATGCACAAGTTCATACAGTTGCTCAATAATCACCAGACGTTTGCAGAGATGTTCTCTGGAGCAATAACTCATTAAATATTGGTACTGTAGCTCAGAGGAGGTTGTCGGTCCAATATTTCTAAATAGCACTAAACGCGTCACCAGTCGTTATAGAAAATTAAACTACCAAAATGTACGACCAGTTCAAGCACTTAATGACAAATGACTAACCTTGGACAGGTGTCTACTGTATACACACGCCACTCGGCTTCTAATAAACAAGATTATACTTGCTTAAACATTTTCTGCATCAAAGTTACATCACTAACTGCAGTACCCAAGGTTGTATTATTGTTATTTGTGTCCAAAGTATACATTGTTGACAGCGGTGTTCCATGTGTATTTTTATTAAGCGATGCCCACAGGGAACTCTATATTAAGGTGAGTTATTCATTTGCAACTTAAAGTTAAAGCTTCCACAGACATTCTAAGTGGCGCGGTAGATTAAACTTCCAACGTTGAAGGATTCGTCTGAAATATCTAACACAGCACTTACCTATTTACCATTTACTATACGTTAAGTATAAACTCACACGGACGAATTACCAAGTGTGTTCAGTCGTGTAAACGAATATACCTCCTTCGCGTCTCTAGATCGCTGCTTATTGATCTTTTACGTTATAGCGTGCAAAATCATATCTCGCCCGTTTAGAACAGACTGTATAAACAAAGTCATATTTATTCACGGCCTGTAGTACTTAATTTCTTCACCTTTTAAGTTTGTGCAGCATGATTTGGCCTAGTCCTTATTCAGCATATTTACTTCATGTCAAGGCGCAATTCTCCTGAAACTTAATGTCGTGGGTAAAATAATAATTTGCTTATTTAGTACGCTTTCGTTATAACAACAAAGTAAATAACTTCCATTAGTATGGCGCCGCTATACTGAAAAATAAACTTCATTCTTTTTGTGTGCTTCAATAGACACAATTGAATTGAAATTATCAAAAATCTTTATTTAATATGAATTTAATTAATTAAAAGTAGCTATATGAAATATACAGCGCTTTAGAATATTTGCACTAGATTAATTACTAAATGTTACGGTTCCACGTGGTTTTGAATACTTTAAAGCTGCATTTTCCTTGAAACTCGTTAACTTAATGCTTACCTTAGTCACGCAAGACTTGATTAATTACGACTTATTTTTAATAATTTAAGGAATTGTATCGTAAAATGGGCACGAAATGTGTGAATACCACGCCCAACAATCTTACAGTTTTAAAATAAGGCAGATACAATTGTACGATTACAGTTTACCGTAAAAATTTTCTTACTATTTACAAAACCCCTCAATCCGTTTACTGGCAGTTTCAGTTGAAGTATCCAAGTCATACTACCAGCATTAATTGCAAATATTAACCAAAAGCCAAGTTTCAATCAATTTTGTGTTCAAAAATCAATTGCCATTATAAAAATATTGCGTAATTAAACTTAGCTTGAGTTTGAAACATAGTGAATCAACCTCCACTTTGACTTGAGATACTGTTTAATTTGATTTTCAGTCTGATATAATGTTACTTTGCAAATTCCTCTTCAAACTCAAAGCCCTAAAATTCAATTTATTGGTCTGAATGCTATATTTACAGTTATTGTAACAATCAAATAGTGGCTTTTGGTCAATTTCCGTGTACTAATTTGTGGTACAGTCTTGACATCTGAATCTCGATTCAGTATTTAAATAATTGTACCTTTATGGTTTATGTGTGACATGTGTTGACTTCGAATTGTAGAAATCTAAAAAAATAAAAAGTTTGAATACAATGTGTGTTACTGCACACAAAATTAAAGAAAAGGACAGAACGTAGCTTTCATCTTCTATAGGACTACTTATCCGTTGTAAGCAGAATAGATCGATAGCTGTCTCTTGCTCTATCTCTGTTTTGTACATGCTAGTAACATAGAAAAAGCAGCAATACATCCGACGTTATTTCTAAGGCTATTATTATCTAAAATTAATTTATAATACAACGAATACATCAAGATATAGTACACTGGTGTTTAATCCGGATATTTCAAAGTGTGACATTTACTATTTACTGATTTGATGGTTATGTTTAGAAGATTTGATTACATATGCAGTACTTTTAATTTTTATTTTCGCATCGTTTTCCCACCAACAAATTAAAATTAAACCTTTCGAAAAAGAAAAGCCAGAAAGTTAATCTTTTGGTTTTCAGCCTCCTTTACTCACAATTTATATGGTTATATCAAATTAATATGCAACTTGCTTCTAACACTACCTATATCTATCTCCTTAACCATAAATGTCGTTTCACTATCAATTTTACCAATGGTATATGTTTCAATGCACAGTAAATAAAAAATTCCAGCATGTTATATTTACGCCTATAATTCGTAATAATGACAGCTTCTCCACTCTAAATAACATTCCTTTTTAATCCTCTCAAGTATATATTTTCTGAATCTACTAGCTAAACCTTTTCAACCTTGTCTATGTATCTTTTAAATCCCTTATCTTTGCACACAACCTTCCCAGATCTTTCCAGATATACGCATTTTACTGAACCTACGGTTGCCACATCAGTTATCGAGAGTCTCATGATTACAATACAAATCCATCTTAATTACGTGTTCTTCCCACTAACTATGGTCTCGATACAACATTGAATTTGATATTCTCCCGCAGCATGAATCTTTCGAGTGAACCTACCTTCAGATGACATATGCAGCTAAAGACCACACTAAACTGCTGTTTTCTCAATATGATGTAAACTTGACAGTATTAGAAGCAATTGAGAAATTGGAAAAACTTATTCAAGAAGTAGGAAAATTTAAAAGAGTTTTGGAAGATAAGGTCATCCACTTTAGACCATACTTGATTCATCTCACATTGAAAAGATCAAGATATAGGGGCTGTTTTTTGCAAATATTCGGCAATCGCCAAGTAACCCAGAAGAGAAATTTATACTGGAAACGTGTGAATTCTTAAGAATGACTTCGTTTCAGGATCACAGAAGTAGGGAAAATAATTTGGTCAAGGTTAAGAGACATATCATCCATATGCCACATACTGTTACAAAGGAATAGTTTATAGCTTTAATCAAAAACATTAATCCGCCGTACGAGAGTGTACCTCAGAATGAGGAGTGGGATTAAACTAAATAAAACGAGGAAGAGGCGACAAAAAAAAGAACAAGATATATGCCAGGAAAATAATTAAAGAAGTGGGAAAAACGACGATAATATCAGATTAGAGACAAGGTTGTCATCAAAAACCTTAGAGCTGGAAAGAGACATTTGCAAGCATGTGTAAAATCACGTTTGTCATATGTAGATCTATATTTAGTTGGGAAAGTCAGGTCGTACTACCTATATTTTGAAAGAAGTTGGTTCAGATCGAATAAGGGTAAAATTTCATGTAAACATAATTTATCCATACCTGAAAGAGCATTGAGAAGAAATTAATTTTAATTTTGAGGAGTATGTGAAAGAATTGAATTTTTATTTTGAATTGTTTTGAAAGGAAGATCTGTAAATAGAAGATTATCCGTGTGTATTATAGGTTTAATATGAAGGGTTGTGTCGAGGAGGTAATAAGAATGGTAATAGAAAACTATTCATCAATGTAAATTTTGATCCTCATGATGAACACCAGAGTAATATTGATTTAAAACTTGGTATTTGAATTTGGAGGAAAACACTGTGATTAGAGGGTTTAAGCAAGATCACGTCATACTGTGTAACGGAGGTTTCATTTGTATAAACCTAAAAAATGCGAAAAAAGCAATTTATTTAGTCGGTTGCTTATAGTACATTGGAAACATATTTTGAATTCGCTCTATAGATGTGTATTAATAACTATTAACAAATAAAGTAATATTCTAAAAAAAAAAATTATTTATATTTAATACTAGGGAAATCGATCGTATTTTAAACAACAAATTAATCCTAATTTTAGTATATTTACCGGAATACTAATAACTTCTGAGTAAACGTTTAATTTTTATTAATTTTGAGATTTATTATTATTAATAGTAAAAAATTTTAGATCAAATCGTGTAATCAATTATTAAAATGCAAACGGTACATAAAAATGCATTGAAAGTAACCTAGCGCAAACTGACACCAACATTTGAGAAACGGGAAACGTAAGGAAAAGAATCATATATAGAAAGATGCATGGAGCATATCAGTTCAGTAGTCGTTGCAAAACCTTGAAAAAGTACGTTAATGCCTATAGTTAAAGTACATTACGTAATTGATCTTAAACGTAAAACAGACAATATTTTTGCAGTGTTAAGTTTAAGGTATATAATAAAACAATTCTAATGCTAAATAGAGAATTTTAATCTTGTACACTATACTTCAGTTATGAGTATAAAATTCTAACAATCAACTGGAAAACATCGAATCAATGTGGTTAAATTTATAGCAGTTGGATTTGAAAAGCGAGATATTGGATTCGGGTAATTTTTGAAAGCAAACTATATTTGACAACAGAGATTTTTCTGTTTTCAAAAAAGTTTAATATATCAACCATTTCTAAATTTGTCCTTATTTTTTAGAAATATTTTATAAAAGAATTTTTATTAGATAAGAAATATATTTTTATAGTAGGTATTTCTGTACACATGTAACTAAAATAATTTCATTTGGAGTGCCAAATTCACCTAAGGAATTTGTAATTATATAGAAGGAAGAATAAGCATACTAATTAATCAGGAGGTTTAATACGGTAATAAAGATGGAACGTTAAACTACATGACTTTCAATGAGACTGGTTATTCACAATGGGTGTAACTAGAAAGAATTACCTTAACATGTTTAAATAGTAATGCTTATAAAATAATTTAATTAGGGATTTGTAGATAAGAACCGTCATGTGTTTAAAACTTATTTGAGTAGTATTGTAAAAAATAAACGTAAATTATGTGTTCAAAATGTCGTTTTGAGAAGGATACTTTTGAACAGATTATATTTGAATTTAACTCAACTATTTGTGTCATTGGTGGTATTTAATTTTGGGTTTGTGATAGTTGGTGAGACAGCTAAAAAGGCATATATAGAACCTTAATTCGTATTCTAGATACAACATAGCAGGTATTAGCTCTCAACATTGAAGTTTTTTACATACACGCACACACACACACACATACACACACACACACATATATATATATATATATATATATATATATATATATATATATTTATATATTGCTGTGATCTCCGCTCTGATTTAAAGTTATGGCAAGGTCATATTACAGTGTATAGTAGCAACTTTGCCGTATAAATTCGACAACACTCGAAACAGAACCAAATTTATTTAAACTTAGACGTTTGCTTGTATAGTATAAGAATAGATTTGTGAGATGCCCCGTATGAAAGTATTAATTACGTTTGACGACGCATAAAGAGTTTCATACATAACAAATAATCAAAGAGTCAAGCTGTATATAAATTTCCGTTCAAAGGCATTTAAACCCTCAATTATAGGTAAAAACTGGAAAATTGCGTGTATAAATATTTTAAAGAAATCTACATTTTTAATTTATTAGCAAAATAAGGTGTTTCTAGTTGAGTAGCGTACTAATTCAAGTTTAAACCGTTAAACCAAAAAGCAGAATGCATAAAAAGCGAATTAATGACCCCGGGCTCTAAAATACAAGGAAATGTTGATAAAATACATAACGGAGCGATGCGGAGATTCTCGAAATCTGATATAGAAACATATGGGAGGTTCAATGGCGAGATTTGGGAAACACCTAGGAGTGATGTCAAGAAGGTTTGGCTTATTTAAATCCAATACGGACATCCATTATGGGAGTGTTGAGTGAAACATCAAAGTGAAAGCACGCTGACTTTGATGGCATACAGTTTACATAATTAAATTCGTACAGAAAAATGTATGAAAATTAGGCAACCGACAACTACTTACAAATACATTGAAATACTTACTGGAAACAAATTAAAACTATCATAAAAGAGAATTTACTTAAAGATATGAACATTAAATGAAAGATTAATTAACGTGGTTTTTGGAATATATGAACTTCTATGAAAACGTTTTTTAAAACAATTTAACATAGGATGGAGCAGAAATTGGTAATTGCTGTTTTGAAACAACCAACGCTGGCAAATTAAAATTAAAGACGAAAGGTTGCTTAGCGATAAGAATTAAAAACCTTAATTCAGTTATGTTTCAGTTATGTTTCAGTTATGTTTTTCTTTTAAGGGAAAGGATATTAAATTAGATGACATCTAAAGGTAATTGGTGAGATAAAACACTACAAGAGTCGCAAGTAAGATGGGACGAAAGTACAACCGGTAGAAGAGCGCACCATTTCCAGCCAAACATAAAAGAACGAATTAAAGCCAAACATATAATGCCCTATTCGGCCTACAAAAAACGGACGAAGCTCTCGGACGGAAAAAACTGCTCATGTGAAGCACGTGGAACTCCAGAGCACTTGGTTTTCAAATACCAAGAATTACAACAAGAGCTTCAATAGGAACGGAACAAACTGCAAAACACTCCAATAGCAGAAATGCTATGGAATGAAGAGATCTTCCCTATTTGAACAAAATCACGCAAGCAACAACACCTATATAGCTCATTTCTTTCCTTAACCGGTTTCGGGGGTTGGGTGACTCCTATTGTGGCTGAAGTTTTGCTTGTTCCTTTGTCTAACATTGATGGACGAAGTCTTACTTGATTCCACTCCTTTATTGGATCTTGATGAAACATTACCAGCTCTTACTCATTTTTCTAATATTGATGAAGTTTCTCCTGATTGTGCTTCTTTATCTAATGCTGACAAAATTCTACTTGCTTCTGTTTCTTTATCTAAGGTTTACGAAATTCTAGCTGATGTTCCTTTATCTGCTGTTGATGAAAATTTACTTAGTTCTGTTCCTTTATCTAACGTAACTGAAGTGCACTCTGATTATGTTTCTTTTTGTAAGGTTGATCCTCTTACAGCCAATACTGTTCCTTTTTCTAACATTGATATTCTCACAGCCCATGATGTTCCTTTTTCGACCGTTGACTTTCTTACAACCAATCCTAACAACAAATGGCTTTCTTCTATAACGCGTTTTGAGTTTCATAAAGCACTACTACCAACACATTCGCCACCGCCTCCAGAACCGCATGCTGCAACTACTACGTTCTCTGTTAATCCTGTTTGGCGGAAAAATGTCCGCTCCATACTACCTCCTGCTCCAGCCACTCAACCCATGAAACCGGTTAACGAGAGAAATAAGAAGCAGATATTATTCTACGCTGATTCAGAACCTGAAGATGTATGTTGCCGAAAGCCTAATGTTCTTAGCCTCACTTTGTTTTCCTGCTGGCGGCGCAAACGTCTTAAGCTCAATATCTAATCATCGTACCTCCAGATTCTTATGCCGATGTTGCTCTCCTTAGTATTTGACTTTTGGACTTTACTTTTACCTTATTTCCTTTCCTGTTTTGCTGGGTTTTTTTCTTTTTATTTCACTCACCCCGTGTGCGTCCGGAATTAGAATATTCCCACGGTACGACCTGCCTGTCGTAAGAGGCGACTAAAGCGGTCCAACACACACGTACACACGCACGCACGTACGTACGTACGCACGCACGCAAGCACGCGTGCACGCACGCACGCGCGCACACATACACACACGCACACATACACACACACCTCGTACACACACATTTCTGTTTGGTTCTCCTTTCTTTCGTTCTCTTCTTGGGGTTGGGCCCCATGGGGATTTGGGATTAGAATATTCCCATGGTACGACCTGCCTGTCGTAAGAGACGACTAAAGCGGTCCAACACACACACACACACACACACACACACGCCCACTCACACACATTTTCTTTTGTTCTTGCTTTTCTGATTGTCCTCTTCTTGCAGTTTTGGTGTTGTTCTCTTATGGTTTTTTTTTGTTTTAGTGTACTTTCCTGTACCTTTTAATCTACTTTCTTTTCCTTATACTTTTGTTGGTTTTATTTTAGTTAGTTCTCATACGGACTTTATAAAATTTTTTGAGGTGTCCTGTGGTAGGTGCTTTCTAGTCCTCTTTTTCTTTTCTTCGACTTTAGGTCTAGTTAGCAATTCTTTTCTTTGGTTCTACGTTTGATGCAAATCTTTGGTACTACAGCTTGAAGTACTTTAATTTCACTTCTATCCAGCATTCTTGGTGTTCGCTGGTTTACTTTGAGGCTTGACAGTTATTGTCTCGTTTTGGCTTGTACTGTTGGTTTTCTTCCTCGTCCATTTTCTTACTTTATTTTTTCGCGAGAAACTAATTTCTTTTCTTGAGGTTAAAAAATTTACTGCCTCCTTACTACAGATATCCGTCCTCCGACGACTTTTCTTCAGTGTAAGACCATTCCGTCTTTGTCCTTGATGATTGCTACCTCCTACTTTTCCTTTCCCTATGTCCTTTAAACTTCTTGATTTAGTCCGCTATACTTGTCCTTTGATCCGGACGAAAACTCTGTTGTTGATTTCGTGTTTCTTGTAGTTTTCTTAAGCGAATTTTCTATTGGTTCATCCTATTAGTGTATACTGGTCTTTCGAGTCGGATATAAGTTAATTTTTGTGTTGGTATTCTTTGCTTTTCTTTGAATTTTTTCAAACAATTTTTTTTTATGCTTTTTGTTAGTACTGTACTGGCTGCTCGTTGCTTTTGTTTTCCTACCCCGACTTTTTAATTTTGCTGGGAGGGGGGAATTTCTTATGTCCACTTTCCGACGTTGTACTAAACTTTACGCCATTTTAGTTAATTATTCATTCGCACGGATTCTGTTTTTAATACTAATACACCATCCTGTATATTAGACATTCCCACAACAAGTACGCTTTGCTAAAACCTTATTCAAACCTATTTTCTGCGAAATAGAAAGTTTTTTTATAATTTAAATAATCGGTACCTTGTTTCAAGTATTCGTCGTCTTGATACTTATTACTATAGAATGTGATTAATCTTTATAATACCCAAACCTAAATACTCTTTGAAATAATGTATCACACTTCTTTGATAAAGTTGTTTTAAGTTTCTATTAACACCTGTGTGTGTTTGATAACGCTGGGATTGAATTTTAATTCTATATATAAAACCAGATCAATTCATTCTTTCTGCATACGATCAAGAATGTTTGTCGTTTTTGGTTATCTATAAAATTCCGTGCACACCATTGTGTGGTAAGTGCTTTTAGGTTTAAAAAATGTACTATACTTCCTATATAATCTAATCTGTAATCGTACTTGTTATAACTTCCTCCAGTGGACATGACCGTCCAGTGCTTTGACCCCTTACTTTAGTTTCCGTAACATCCAACTTGATTAACAATATTTGAAATTTTATGTGTATACTGGGGAAAGGTCCAAACTTGGTGTTCCTTGAATAGCCGCTCCAAATGTTTTGTTTACGATCTTACTTGAGGATTGCATAACTGTGTACTGCTGCTGCTGTTTATGACTAGGGCTATGTACCGCTTCAACATAAACAACGGATTTACGAGTTTCGCCGGACGATCAGTGATGTCATCAGAGAGAGATGCAAACTACACCACTGCCCAGCAGCGAATTTAAAAGCAAATGGAATCATACAAGTTGCCTATTATGCACTGCTACCAATTTTGAGTAATCTTGTTATAACAATTAAATTTAATCCTTACTACCTACACACTTTCTTTTCTTATATGCTTTGTTTTAGAGATATCATACAGTTTAGGTATAAGGTTGTTACCTAGGCCTGCTTTGAGAATGCATTCTAATAGTAGAGGATTGCCTGTAATTACCATAAATATGTAAGTAAACTTTTTTAATCTATTAAAAATTAAAATATTTTGATTATAAAGATTTAATAATTGTAAATACAGCAAAACTCAAAGTAGTCCATTCTAGTTTTTGTTTAAATTTTTCTGGTTTAATGTGCATCTGAGACGTTACCATTTAAATTACTCATCAGGAATTTAGGAAGGTATCAATTATGTTTGCTTCCGTTTTTTTTTCTATACTGTGAAAAATCCTTTGTATTTTGTAAAACAATATCAGGAATGTATTTATTGATTTTGTGAACATTTAGGATATTTTGTCACAAGAAAAATATTTTCTCACAGGTTGGTTTTCTTTTTCTTTTGTAACATGTTTTTCAAATTAATTTTTTTTTTTGGTAAATGTTTTTTTATTATGGTATGCTCTGTAGCCCTGTAAAACCCCGCTTACTCGCCGATTGAGCCCGGTCATTCTTTCATTGTCTTTCTCGTTACGTCGATGTACGTAGCAATGCACAAGAGATACCTTGAGGAGCCGTAAGTTCGTAAGAAAACGACAACTACAAAATACTGCAAAGTA
The DNA here is from genome assembly GCA_036346225.1 of Platerodrilus igneus. Classification (NCBI taxonomy): domain Eukaryota; kingdom Metazoa; phylum Arthropoda; class Insecta; order Coleoptera; family Lycidae; genus Platerodrilus; species Platerodrilus igneus. The sequence goes on from JARFIW010000910.1 coordinate 5,081,465, forward strand.
ATACACCCAGGACTACTGGAAATACTGGAAATTCCAAGAGCACCCCGTTCTTGATTACACCAGCTTACTATACCTTACAAAGCAGAATAGAGCAGACCAGATAAAATAGATTAGAACAATAGAATTCAGCAAAATGTAGAAAACACAACCCACACCATCACACCAAAGTCGAATACTAAGGACCACTCGAAATACTGGAAATTGCAGGAGCACTTTCTTCCTAATGATATCAGTGTACCTGACCCACAGACCAGATTAGAATACAAAGGTGTTGGTCATTTAGGATTAAGTTTAGTATTAATTTTAGATTAAACATAAGCTAAGTTAGTTGAATAGGATTTTATAACTAACATCTAAACCAACACAAAACTAGCATATAAGTTGAACAATCAAAAGGCGAACACAGAGTGTAATCATGTATTCATGCTCTGACTAACCCTAAATACTGTCTTCAGGGTCAGTTAGTGTATGAATTAGGTCTGTTTTAAGTTTTAGATAACAGACCATAAGGAGTCTTAGATAAATAAATAAATAAATAAATATCTTGTTCGATAGTATACAATACCATATCAAAATGATCAGAAGAACAAATTGAACTCCACATTGAGTTAATAAATTAATATTCAATGCTATACAAAATGCTTTAACAATTTTTATATCTTATCTAAAGAAAATCCTTAGCAAGTAAATAGCGATTGCTGCAATGAAATTTTAGCATCACATAGCGTTTCATAAAATTAGTCTAATGAACTGCTTAATAGCGAGCTCAGACGACCATTTCTTATCCATAAGTACCTCCTCCCCAATAGTATTATGTTAGATATCTTTTTTGCCACGGTCACTAGAAAAGCAAAACGCAGCGCTAGCACATCTACAATTCCTGCTTTTCTAGTTAGCGCGATGGTGACTGCACCAGTATCCCAAGCACGACTTTTAATGAATATTCTATACACAAACAGCAAAAATAGATAAAGAACTTGCAATTATGATATTATTATAAAAAAGATAATAGACACCGTGTTTTTTTTATTTCCAACATTATAAATTGAAGTCATACTTTTGTCTATTAAAAGTACGGTGTGTTCAGCAGGCTATAGTCGAAATCATGGGACAATGCATTCAAGTCATAAGTTTAGGAATTAAAAAATACTTTTAAAGGATATATCGACGTATATCTAATGCATAAGATTTGAAGGTGTAACAGTTTTCACATCAGCAGCCTATGACGTGAATGCATGCTTTCTTGACTTCGACTACACCTTGTTGCGGCTACACTCATTATGATTTACTTCACTTTTCCAGGTTTAACAGGCTATGTTGAAAGAAAACGTCCATTTTAGTAAATGACGTTACATTATTTTAGCTATTAAAGCTTTCGACACCTCTAAAGCTTTGATGAGATAACGTATTGCCATTACGGGGAAATAAATTAAATCTGCTACATGTTGCAGAACTCTAGAAACGTCAGCGTTCGAAAAATAGCTTCCATTTGTGTGAATGTGGGGTGATTACCCATTCAGACGTTTTCCACGTTTTTTATTGTAGACAAGTTAAGGTTCGTGGCTGGGAGTGGTCCTTTTTAAAAAGACATTTCCAACTTCTTAACACATTTATTTATTTGTTATACAGAAATTAATATTGAATTTTGACAAACTAGAAATATTATTCTAAGTCGAAATACATTAATTAATTGTACAAAGTGAGTTATCTAACGAACTGCAATGTTAAAGCTGAACGATGGATTAACTGTCGTCGACTGGGGCTCCCGGGCCTTTTGTAATATCCCTATCCTTTCACATGGCTGTAGGAACTTGCAGACCTAATATCTGCTTACACTTGACTCTATTCATAATACAATGTTGCGATCTTAATTCTATTCATAATTACTTTGTTGCGAGCTTCCTTTCCAGGTAATCTCGATACGTGACTGTCTGTGACCGCCTGTGACCTGACATCTGCAGTGTCACTTATCTCTGTGCTACAAAGTAGCGTTTCCGTTCCCATGAACGTTAATAAACTGATTGAATTGTCCTTTATTTACATTGTTGCACATCCTTAGCGCATTTTCTAATATTTCTAATAATTTCATAATTATTAGTTTTTTACATATATATAACAATTGGGGGATTACATAACTCCTCCCGACGTACATTAAAAATTAAAGGTCTTTCCTTTCTTGATTTTTAATTTAAGATTCCTTTAATATCATTTCTTAAAACTCATATTTTCTAAGGGTACATTTGTTTCTTTGGTTGTCTTAAATCTAAAACTGTTTCCTTTATTTTTATACCTAATATACATTTTGTAAATTACATAAATGATCAATAAAATCTTCAAAATAATTAATATAATTGTCCATACACTAATATTATCGTAGTGCACTTTGGGCGTTTTAAGTTCGTTCAGGTGTTCTTTGTAATCTTGTATGAGTTTCATGGCGTGGTTGAGGTTGTCTAATTCCAGGTGTTTCAGTTGCATTGGTTTTTGAAGTGTTTTTCGTCTTCGTCTTGAGTAATCTTGATTTGTAGTTCGGGTAGATTTGCTAATTTCTTGCTCTGTAGGGAATCTTGGTAAACTCTAATTATTACATTTTTCAATTTTAAATAACAATTTTCCTTAAAGGTGATTAATTTATTTCCGGTTAATGCTAAGTTACTTTCGTCTTGATTGCAGTATATTGTTGCGATTACTTCTGTGGGGAAAATAGCTATCCATTTATTTTCCGTTACTTTCTGGATTTTCATATTGGTGATATGTACAGGTTTGGCTTCATAATTTTCGTAATGATAGGAAAATTTTAGTAGTTGTACTTCGCAAAGGCTGTCTTCTTGAATTGTTGTCGTTGTCAATGATTGGCATAAATATTGCTTTGGTGCGACTTCATCACATTTTTCGTTTGTATAATCATATCTTAGTTCATTTAAGGATAGGAATTTGGTTTTTGGAATAATAACTTGGTATGTCTAGTCATTTTCATTGGAAAAGCAAATAAGTAATAATAATTGTAATTGTTAATCTCTACTATTGGTATTTCTATTAAAAATGTTATTTCGTTATTTTTTACATAGCCTTTAACTATAGCTATTTTTTCAAATATTAAACTGTTTGATTCTATTACATCAAAAAGTAATTTACTGTTGGTTATAAAAGATCTTATTCTTAAAAGTTCTCTTAATAAATCAATTGGTTCTATGATACTTGAATGTAGGGTATTTAATTTGGCAAAGGTTACTGCGTTTTCTAACGTTGCTAAAATTTGTTGAATTAAGGTAAGGGTTGATATTATCTGGTTGTGAATCGTGTTAAATCTGATTAAATTTCGAATGGCTAACATGGTAGTTTGCATGTTATTTTCTAGGGTTTGTATTCGATTGGCTATACTATCTTGGTTTCTAACTAATTTTCTTAAAGTTTCATTAAATTTTGTGATCGTTGATTGAGTTAGTGATATTTGGTTACTAATTATGGTTTTGATATCGTTCTGGTTTTCTATTAATTGTTGTATCGCGTTGTCATAGCGTTCTGCGTCTTGATTATCTAAATTACCGGTAATTGCTTTTATTATGTTTCCTAATCCGTTGATTAGTTTTTTTTCTTCTTGTCGTTTGTTCTGTAGGTATTAGTCGATTAAATTTGTCTTTTATGTTTTTGAAAATACTTTCTATTATACTGTCGTAGTTCATCATTTCTATTGCGTATTCTTATCCGAATTTTGTTGTGTCCATTGATTGTTTTAGTCGGTAATAATTGTTTTTGATTATTTGAAATTCTTGTTTCCGTTCCGTTAAATCGAACTTTTGTGCAAAGGTATAATAGTCTATGGTGTTCTGCACACTGCCTAATTTTATTGGTAGTATACCGGGGTTATCCTTAATGTCTTCAATTATGATTTTGATGTTCGTTCTACCTGAGTGGAGGTTGACGGTAAGGGTGATGATTGTCCATCTGAAAGTACAGGGTGTCTTAAATTTTTGAGGTGAATATATTTTGTTATTTTGCCGTTGTCAACTACGGCTACGTTTTTGTCGGATATTCGTTTGATTTTAAAGGGGCCTAAATTTCTCGGTGTCGTTTTGTGTCTTTTGCTTTGGAAGTTTTTCTCATATACGGTTTGTCCTATGGAAAATTTATTTATGTCTGTGTTTTTATTACGGGTCGCGGTAATACGTTGTTTATCGTTATCTAACTTATCCTTTACTTTCTCATAAGTTATTTTTAGTTTCTCTTTGTGATCCTTGGCGTATTGCTGATAGATTTCTTTGTTATAATGTATATTATAAGGGTTGCGTGAATCTGAATGTCCTAGGGTTAATTCTAATCGTGTAAAATTGGTTGATGAATGAATTGTGTTATTATAGGCAATTAATGCGTATGACATTAAGTTAGTTATATGTTCTTTGTAATTTATTCTTAATAATCTGATCTGTTCCAATAGGGTTGAATGTAGTCTCTCAATTAGTCCGTTGGATTCAGGATGATTCTCAGTTATAAAATGAATTTTTATTTTGTGTAATTCCAGAGTGTTTTGTATTGTCTCGTTTTTGAATTCGCTTCCGTTATCTAACGTTATGGTTTCGGGCGTTCCATAAAATGTAAAATAATGTAAAAATCCTTGAGTTACGTCTATACTATTTTTAGAAGTGCTTGGTATTGCTTGGCCTATTTTTGTAAATGCGTCCACGGTTGTTAAGTAATTTTGTGCTTCTACTACTAGAGTATCGGCATGTAATTTCTGAAAAGGTTTGTCTAGTGTTTTAGTCAACATTAAGGGTATCTTCGAAGGTCTCCTGTCATATTTTGCTCTGTCACATAGTTCACATTGGTTGATAAAGTCTGTAATTAATTCTTTCATGTCCTTGAAATAATAATGTCTCATGATTTGTTTTAGGGTTTCATTTATTCCACGATGGTTGGTTTTTCTTCGTGTTGGTTTCTGATCACATCATTTATCTCGTCAGGGTCGTCTAATGTTATTAATTTTCTTGTGCATCTTATAAGTTCAGGTCCAGAATTGTTGAATAATTTAACATATATTTCTGAAAATCGTTTATACAAGTTTTCCGTGTTAAAGTAAAAGTAAAATCGTTTTTTCTCGGGCGTGTATTCTTTTAGAATTTTAATTATTTGTGCTTCATTTTTGTCTTTGGTTATTTGAATTTAAAGTATCATTTTGTTATCTACTTTCGTATATTTTACAGGGTTGGGGTTGTTTAAAACTTCTGTGATTATAAACTGATTGGGCTTCATGTCTATGGCTTCATTTAAAATTTTAATTGCGGTTTTTGGCTCGTCATTTTGTGTCTAATGTATGATTTCCATTTTGTCTGGGTCTTCTCTAATATCTGTCTCGTCTACGTTTCCTATTACTGATTCTGTTTCTAGTGCGTTAAGTTGGATTCTACTTAAAGCGTCTGTGTTATTGTTGTAAATTCCCTTTTTGTATATGATCTCGTAGTCATATTCTTCTAGTCGGATTCTCCATCGTTGTAATTTTGAGTTGAGTTTCTTGAGTTTGCATAGCCATACTAATGGTCTATGATCGGTGTATATAAAAAATTTCCGTCCGTATAGATATGGTCTAAAATACTTTGTTGCCCAAAATAGAGCTAACAATTCTTTCCATATTGTACTGTATCGTTGCTCTGTTTCGTTGAGGGTTCTGGATGCGTATCTTATGGGTTTATCGTTGCCTACTGTTCCTTGGCTTAATACTGCGTCTAAGACTACATTTGATGCGTCTGTTGTTAGTATGAATGGTTTTAAAAATCGGGGTATTCTAATACGGGATGATTTGTCAATATACTTTTGATTTTCTCTACAGCTTTAATAAATTCTGGGGTATGTACAATTTTGTTTCACTTTTTTAAACAATTGGTTAGGAGCTTGGTTATCTGAGCATAACCTTTAATAAATTTACGGTAATAACCACTAAGGCCTAAAAATCCTTTTATTTCTTTATTCGTTTTGGGTATGGGGCAACTTAATACAGCGTTTGTTTTGTCGGGGTTCGGCATCACTCCTTGGGGTGTTATTATGTGTCCTAAGAATGCTACTTCTTTCTGTAGAAATTCGCTCTTATCTAACTGTACTTTAAATTGTGCTGTTCTTAATCTTTCGAACACTTCTCGTAATCTTTCTATATGCTCCACTAATGATGTTGAATAAACTATTATATCATCTAGGTACACAAAGCATTTTTCGTTGTGTATCCCTCGTAGTATGTTATACATTACTCGTTTAAAAGTTGCGGGTGCATTCTTTAGTGCAAATGGCATCCGTTTATATTCGTAGTGTCCTCTAGGTGGGCTAAAGGCTGTCTTTTGTGTATCTCTTTCTTCCATTTCCACTTGATGGTATCCTGATTCTAAATCTAGCGTAGAAAAATATTGACAATAAACAGCGTGGTTCATATAAGATTTAAGCAAGACCAACGTGCTAGTTTGTTAATAACCACTGTAGGTACACAATTTGCTTATATGGGCCCATAAAAGATTTTGCATAAGATCCCATATCTTCTAGTTGTGGCACCGATCACGTATGTTGTTGTTGCAGTCTTGCAATTTATATTGAATTGGTGATTGTTGATTTTTATTGGATGAGTTGTGCTTTAGTGTTGTTGTAAGTGAAATGGGAAACATGTATGCAAACAACGAACTGCTGAGTATCATATTACTTTACTGTGAATGTCAACAAAATGCAGCTGCTTAATTGCGGCTATATGTGGGTCGCTTTTCTATAAGAGTAAATCTCACTCACGGATACTCATCAATCTGTTTCAGAAAGCAAGAGTTACCGGTAAATTACAGGAACATCGCAGTGGGCACACAGGGCGTCCTAGATGTCGCGGAACTGCACAAAATAAAGAAAAGGTTTTGAAAATTATCAAAGAAGATTCAGCAATAAGTACAAGAGAATTTGTACACCAGATCGGAGTAAGTCACATGAAAATGTGGACTAAAAGTGTGAGCGTCCAAGCAATACAACCTGGAGACTATCGCCAGAGAGTGTAATTCTGTGATTGTCTCTTACAACAACAAGTGAACGATTCTAAATTTAGCAATATCATTTTAGTTACGGACCAAATATTGCTTACTCAAAATGGGATTAATAATTCCCGGAATACTCACGTTTGGGCTGTTCAAAGTTCACATTGTACTCGGCAATCAAATTTTCAATATAGATTTTCAGTCAACGTGTGGGGAAAAATTGTAAATGGGATACTGGAGGGACCTTACATTCTGTCAGAACGTTTGACTGGTGAAGGTTATCCAGATATTCTGCAAAATCATCTTTCTTGGCTGTTAAAATATTAACTAAGCTTCTGGATATTACAAGACAGGACACCTCTTAATTTTTGCCGGCCAGTGCAAATGTTCTTAGATCATAGTCTTTGCAACACGTGGGTAAGCGGGTGGAAAAGTTTCGGGACCACAGACGTCCTGACCAAGGAGGCTGCAGCAGGGAAGGTTGTTACATCGTATTCATCGATACCGAGATCGTTAATTAAGAAAAAGCTGCGAGAAAGATCAATCCAACTGTGGTAAAGGAGGTGGAACAACGTTACCACGGGTAGCTTGTCACAGAAATTTATACCGAGTATAGAAGCCAGAAATAAGATAGAGATAAAGTTTGATCATAAGATGGCGCAGCTAGTAACAGGACACCGGGCACTGAAGGCCGATTTTCAAATGCGGCGATGGAGCAAAAACCGTCAAGCACGTTCTATTTGACTGGCCACTCGAGATGACTAACAGAGGGTTGGCGGACAGAAAATTAGCTGTCAAGGGTCTAGAATGGCTCAAGAGCTTGGAAGAAGTTCAGAGAGTAGTTAACCAGAGTACAGTCTGGGTAGAAGTTTGTGGGAAGGGTCTCGAGACTGGACGTTGAGAACCGAGTGTAAACCGGGGGGGATTAAAATTTAGAGAAGAAGGTAGTTTAAGCTTGGCATAAAATTTATTTTATGGCACGAAAAGAAAGAACAAAAATATGTACAAAGAACAAACCACAACACACAGATATCTCAATATGCACGATGAATTTCACATTAATTCAGTCACTGTCTTTCCTAAAAAGCGCAGAAAAACACCGGGTACTAAATCAAAACTTTAAACCGGACTAATAAACAACAAAACTAAATCAGTTATCTTAATTAATTTAAACTAAACAAATTAATCAATTAAACTAATAAATTAAATTTTAGTGAAATAGCCCCCCCCCCCCCCCAGGATTTATAAGTAATAGTGATTGTGATTTCCGAGGGCATTTAGTGCATACCCACCAGGACTTTAACAGTACATACCCATCTCCCCTTAGCAGTAAGAGATAATTAGGTGAAAGTAGAATAAAGTTAGAATAAATTACTTAGACTATGGCGGACGACTTTGTAAATTTATAGGCTAGGAACAAATAGCTGGATTCGCAATTAATAAATTTGGCGTAGGCTTAGAAATTCACATTCATTTGTAAATATTAGTTACCTTGATTTGTATAGTGTAAGTCTTCAGGTCGCACCGTTAAGCACAACCGGCGGTTGCTATCCGGTATTACGGATCCCACCCCCTTACTTTTTGCTAGTGTCTTGTTGATCAGACACACTACAAAGTCAACTCTTTAGATACCGTTATTTAAACCCTAACTTTAGTTTTAGTTTATAAATTATATTTAACGATCAATTAATTTTGAAGCCAGATTTATATGAAGCACGTAATTGTTCGCGTTTAGACCCAATGTAGTACCTTCAAGGGGATCATTGTGGACGTGGGCGCATCTCTAAAGTCAACGTTATGGGTAGCATGGTTTAAACTCTAACTTTAGCTTTAGTACATAAATTATATTTAATGATCAATTAATTTTGAAGTCAGATTTATATAAAGCACGTAATTATTCGTGTTTAAACCCAATATAGTACCTTTGGGTGTAGCATTGGGGTATTTTTAATATAATTTCGCCGTGTAAGATGTCCATTAATATTGCCGTAGGAATCCTCTGGCTGTTACTCCAATTTTTAGATATTTTTTTCAGCAGCAATTGTTAGCGGTACTTTTAATGTAAATCCGTCTTGTAAGATGTCAATTAATATTGTTTTTTTCAGCTACTCAAATTTCTTGGAATTTTTCAAATCGGGCCACCACTTACTAATTTAGAGATCAAATATTTACAAATAATACCGCGTTTATTGCTGTCATTTGAGACAAATCCATCGTCTAACCTATCAGATTAGTGTAGAATTTTCTCAGATCTGCGAATCTCTTTAAACTTTTTAATTGAACCACCCCCTAGCCTGTACCCCTATTTTTAGATTTTTTGCCAAACCTGATTGTTAGCGGTATTTTTAATATAAATTTGTTGTTCAACCTAGTAAATTATACTGAAATTTACAGAACAATGATGATTGCCACAATAAAAACATATATACTCTTCCTACTGCTCGATCTGACAAACATATCGTGTTTCTCTTTTATTCCATCTAAGGGCATCGTTGTCTGTCAATAGGACTTCCCCCTTAAACCTAAAAAATGAACCTAATTTAATACATAAATAACACACTTGCACATACGGTAAAAATACATTACTAATTTATCAATATAACTATCTAAACTCGTACCATTACTAAAACCGGCTTGCCATAATTTTTAAAAAAATTCATACTTAATACAATAAAAAAAATATGAAAAAACTGTACTTACATACAAAATCCGCTATCTCGATTTACAAGGGCAAGAGCTATAATAGCAGGGATCAGCTAAGCCTTCGTAGCTTCACCGAATACATAGACGCATGTCGGAAGTATAATTTCCCATCGTCCAACAAAAGAATACAAGTGTATGGGAAATGGGCCCAAACTCGGACATAGAACCAGAGTTTGGAACGTAGTCCCGGTTTTTGAGATCATTTTTTACTATTTTATAGGTATAAAGTTGTAATGTGAATTACCATCATTCCAACAGCGTGAACACATTTCTTTAAATGTTGGTATAACATATCACCATTTATATTGGTCTCGTCTTGCCTCCATAATGCTATAACAATGACGCTATCCCCGAGCCAAAGCTTTAATTCACTAGCATAACTCTGACATAAATAAAATAAGGCAATTGCTTTTTGGACGATCTTACATTGTTCGTTTACAGGTATATTACAAAACACCATAATTGAATCTTCTTTAGCACCTTCTGGACCAATCACATCATCGTAATTTCCAAACTCACGGTAATCAATTTCATCTTTTAAAGGTTCAGATACACTCTGGACAAATTCATATTTTGGTTGATATAAACTTTTAAAAAACACATACACATTTTGAAATCTATGTCTATTCTTTTGTAAAATTAAAGGTATTAAAGCATCGGTCTTGCCACAACTTAACGGTCCAGCAAACATCGATCATATGTTAGCTCAGAACAATGAGCCATGTATACCAACTTCTTTTGCATTAAAAGTAGAAAATTCATCATAGTTTTGTATTGGTATTGTAAGTTCGTGCATCGCAGTCTCCATATTGTTTGAAAAATGTACCTACTCATAATATTGTTTGCGGTGATAGCTTAGAGTCTCTTTTGGTATGTTGTATTTTTACTGATAGTGTAAATACTTGATTTACCTAGTCGAACTTCTGCTTTAGCCTTTTCTAAAAGCTCTTTACTGTATCCATTATTTCTTTCGTTATATAATTGCAAACCGTACTAAACCAATTCTAGTGGGGGCAATTTTACCCTACGGGGCAATTTCACCCTATTCTAATGAGAGGCATTTTCATCTTATGGAACAATTTCACTCTATTCTGGTGAGGAACAAATTCATTCTACGAGAGAATTTTAACCTACTCTGGTGAGGGGCAATTTTACTCTACGGGGCAGCGTCTGGACTTAGCCTAGACAGCGGGAAAAATTAATACCAATTTTTTCCGCTAACACGACTATGAAAATCTAATATTTGTAATTTCCCATTGTGCTCTAAGGAACGAAAAAAATAGAACTAAAATCAAACTAAAATGAAACTACGATTGCGTACTGTGGTTAACAATTGGTAAAAATATATATGTTCGTATATGTTGCAGGCAACCCAGAGTACTTGTATAGGGTTAAATTTTTTTTTACTGTCTATCCTGTCAAAATTATAAGTTGGTGCATAAATTATGGCATATGGTTTGTTAGATGTCTAGCAAAAATTAACTATTGTCAAGAATAATATATAGGTATGGAAAATGTATACCAATATAGGCAACACGTTGAACGCCTGTGTCATACTTTTAATGTATTTTTACAGTATGTAACAAGTGTGTTAATTATGTATTAAATTATGTTTGTTTTATTCTTAGGTTTAAGGTGGTAATCTTATTGGCAGACAATGAAACCCTTAGCTGAACTAAAATAGAAAAGCTGAAAAACAATTATAGCGGTTTGATAGGCTATACTACCGGAAAATGTACACAAGATAGGTAGGAAATGCAAACAAGTGAAATGTAAGGAAAACGCATTAGGTGTTTAAAAATTCATAAATAAGAATGCTATCAATTTCGGTGTTTCTCAAGTTTAAGCACATATATACTCCAAGATGAAATCTGTAAGTTGTTTCTCCGGACTCTTACCCTAAAGTTATTTTCACATTTATAAGTAAGACGACTCGGAAGTTAATCTATAAGATAAGAAGAAAATAAGACAGATTTATCTCAAAGATATGTGAGAAAATGAAGATGACAAATTTATCCCAAAAATATGGACGAACTCGTAAGTTAATATATAAGATAAGAAAAAACTATAGGAGAGGTAATGTATTACACCCATCCAACATTACTAGATGTGCTAAAATTTGGTGAAACAGGCCTTGAATACTTTAGGATTAATTAAGATTGTGTTGATATTGCAAAAGAATTTGCATATGTATTCCTAGATACTGTTATTAAGCGGTTAATAGGTATTAAACGTAATAAGATATAGGTAAATAATCATGAAAATTCAGTCAGAGTTATACATAATTTGCACATAATTGGATGTGGTAATTATTATGTTGCTGTTTACGATGCGCTAATTAAATCCAATCTTTATGTACTGCCCCGAGGCGTTTGGAATTTATTGTACTGCTTAGCAAATAACGTGTTACCCATTACGAAGTAATTATACATTTTAAGCACACATACCGTGTATGTGAACTAAATAGCTGGGCAGGTTATTGGATGTACCATGGCTTTCCCTGTAAATTCTCACAGATTCAATTCTCCTTGCAGTTGTTTTTTTTTATTTTCCAATGGATTAGTTCTAGATAATAATATTTAGGTGGTACCACCGTTCAACGTTGGTAGTGTATTAGAGAAAACAAGTTAATAACAACGTCCTTAAACTTGTGAGACAGACAAGCTGGTGTAATTAGGTTAATGCATGTCTATCTCTCTTCCACACATACAGAGTCCATAAAGAGAAAATATATGTAAAATCTCATAAGGGCCAAGTTTTATCTTACACGTGCATTTTGCCATAAGGGTCGAGTCTTGATGGTCGTAACCGTAGTTTTCTACTACTCGTTTATTTTAGAGGTAGGCCCACAAAGTTATTTGAAAAATTCTTTATTTCAACGGGTGCTACACTTGTAACGAATATGATTTCATTCCCAGTTAATTTACGCCTTTTTATAGTTATTAATTTACAAATATCCCTTACGATATTGAAAACGTAAATTTCTATTCCATTAATATAATATTTATTCGTTATAATGTAGAACTCCATCTGTGTTTAGAAATTTAATGTAGCATTTCGGTTTCCCTGATATTTGCGAACGTGTTGATGCAAGAATTCGGTCCACTGCGCTTGCTCGCGTAGTGAAACACTTTATTGCTTTAGTCTATTTTAATTAGAGGATGTAATCAGATAGACAGGTTTTCGACGCGTGATCGAGTAGAGTTGTTTTAAGTCATGGAGTTCAACAAGCACGTGGCTTGGAAAAGGAAAATTTCTTTAAATTTTGAAGTAGAAACAATTACTAGGGTATATGCTAGAGAATCGAGAAGAAATTTTTGATCAGTATTCTTCTTTGATTAGCCGACCCTTGAGATGATTTACATGGTTTTGAAGTAACATCATCACGGTACGTAATTATTTCTTTTTTGAATGTAAATTAGTATTTCTTGATTTTTGTAGTGCAAGTTTTTTTTTGTTATTTAGTATTTCAAGTTGAAATGTTAAGATGCCCTTGTTGTAAACAAACAAAAATTTAAGCGTTTATTCTCGAATAGAAATCAAGTTTGTAATCCTAAGCATATGTGAAGGACTCGCATCTGTTGTTGTAGTTGTACACGAAAATTGATGGGCGACAGTACAGAGTTTATCCTCAAATAAATTTGTAAATAGTTGCTACCAGAGTTATATAGAGATCATGCAAACTTCTGTGGTGAGTGGTTTCTTTATTCAGTTCTCGCTAAACAAAGAAACTACAGGAAATGTAGCGGTTGTTTTTTGTAAATTTATATAGGAGTTTAAATTGGTATAAATATTTTTTTGTTCAATATTTAACAGTTTGATTTGTATAAATGTTCGTAAGAACGTTGAAAATTTAAAGATAAGTTTTAGAGAATCAAAAAGGTTAAACAAGAATTTGTTTGTAACTTAACAGGCGACATTTTAGCGCTTGTTTGTCACATTTTATGATCCCGGTTTTTTACTCGAAAGTATAATAATACACAGATTATTTTATACCACAAGGCTATTTGATTTTTCGTTCAAAGTATAAATTTTTATAAATATCTAAATTCAATCTTACATGAAATGAGTCCAAATCATATATCATAATTGTTTGTAAACCAAAACAGAATCCTTTTTCGGTGATAATTAAACACTTGTTACTTATTATTAAAAAAATTCAATATTTTCTGTAAGGAACTTTAATAAATAATTAAGATCAATGAAATGCACTTAGGTAATGAGAGATTATGCATAATTACTTGGATAGCTTGAGTACAAAAAAACAATAGTGTATATAAAGTTGCATAAAAAATGTATATATTTTTTTTAGCCAAATAGAAAATGGATTATGTTATTCTAAATCTTATTTTTATTGAAGTTGATAATAGTTACTCACAATTGGTACAAACAAATTCATAAAATTCATGAGTAGAGAAAGGCCACCAACATTCTATTGGTAAGATATTTTAGAGTTATATTTTTGAATTGCTAATTTTTGAATTTTTTTGTGATAATTTGACTAGGTTCTAGTAAAGCCCTAGTTCTATGAATTTCTTGAGGTGGTTATATTTTCAGATAATACGAGATCATCGTTCCAATTTAAGTTTGCAGTGTTAAATGTAAGTAAGTATTATGTTTATACGTTTTGGTTGTTTAGAAGATGTTTTTTTTTCTTTTCGAAGATTTCCGTATCTTATCTTTGGATTGTTAGACCTTATAGCTATTATTAAGATACGGTGGTGTCCATAATTTTTTTTTATCATATACCAGCTTACGACCCCTGCTCATAACTCTACCCTAAGTTGAAGAAACTTAGCTGGCTGGAAAATCTTATTTGAAGGTCTTTTTTGTACAAAAAGCCGCTTACCATACGTTTTACCCTGGGCTTGAATTTTAGACAGAAACCCCCTTTTGTTGTGCGACGACTCTGCCGCCTATAAGGTAGAGTAGATAGAAAAAACAGGTGTAACACACTCAGTGGGAAATAAAGTATCAAGCATATAATAATCACTTTTAACTAATGTAATTTAATATTGGTAGTAAATTAGAAATACTTTAGAATGCTCGTACTTATGTCTGTGTGTCATTAAGATTTATTTGAAATATTACCTACCGCCATGCCGGTTAGAATACCCATTTCCCGTATAGAAAAAGCTAGTCTGCAGTATGCATGGTAATTCTGCTAACGTATAACGCAACAACGATTTTTGTAAAGTATTAAATCCAATGATCAAATTAATTTATTATGCAGATTTCCGTTGTTCATTGCTGTATTTGTGGAAATTCACTAAAGCATATTAATTTATAAATAAATCTTTTGGTAAAATAACTTAAGGGTTGTTTTATATGAGCTCATTTGTCCTTAGCCCTGGTATCCTTTCCTTGTTTTACGGTAATAAAAGTTACTCTTTCACATGTTGTTGGCCCTGTTTCTTGCTTTCAGTCATTCACAGAGCTTGAAGCTGTGTTCGTATTCAAGTACCACAGCTTAATTAAGCGCAGCTACTGTCCTGTAAATTACATTATCTTACGAGAACTAAAAACGTAAATTAGAGATGTAAAATAATTGCAGTCACTTAAACGGCGAAACAAATACTTCTATTACTGATTTAAAACTGTATACGCCTTAAAAATCCTTATATAAAACCATTCGCTTGTTTTAAATAAAGAGAAACGTTAGAGGGTAGTAGGTTAAACCAGTAATGTAGTACCGAGACAATGCATTAAATGAGGTTTGCAGGTAAATAACCTATTTTTTAAAGTTTTTACCAAATAAATATAAAAATTGTATCAACAAGTCGTTGACCCGCAGTGCATCGTGCAAAATACTACTTGCTAAGTTTCATATTTACAAAGTTTTCTAACTACGCAGCTTTACCGTAATATTAAAATTTCAAACTGCTATAAGTTACTATCCAGCTTATAAATACGTTAGTTGCTATTTATGAAACCAGAAGTTTTGCCGCATTTTCGTTTATTTTACTAAAACCTCTATTCTGCGTACAACTATTACGGTTTTGCTGTTGTATACTAACAAAGCTAGTACCCCCTATCGACGAACAAGAAAAAAAATAATCTCAAAAAATTACTACCAATATTGGTGGCATAAGCTTCACCTCTCCACTGAACGACTAAGTTGGTCCACTATATTGTTTTACAGTTTAAAGCATCAAATTAAGTAGAGCTGTGGGAATGTGTGCGGGTCGTTCAAGAGTACAGACGCTTCAACAGGAATTACGATAAACACGCCTGCGTACCTAGTAATCATATACATGCCCAAGAATAATATTCCCAAAATAAATCTAATTGGCAAATTTGGTTTTGAGCTGTACGAATTTGCAGTCAAAAATAGAATCAAATGTACAATTATTTATGAAGTGCGGACAGAAATTAAACGATAATATATATGTATTTGTTCAGTTCTTCTAAAAATTCGAGCAAAAGCCTATTAAATTTTAAATTTCGTATTTAAACGGGTTCAAATTTAACCCATCCGTGCCTAGCATTGCTTTTTCATAATATATGTAATGGTTTCATTCTGCGTCCTCTATGGGAGAAAAGCCAAACTTGTATCACAACAAATCACAGTTTACTATCAAACTACAGTATTCATTCTGCTTTTATCATGTTATGCAGTTTAATTCATGATGTTTGCGTGCAGGGGCAATAAAATAAATATACAGTTTCATTTTTGTGCATTTCAGCACGTGCTTTTACATACATAAATGCAAAGTAATTGGTACCACAGTGATAAAATTCTATAAGTTTTGTGTTTGCAAGTTGAAAACATACTGTTAGAAGTATTTAAATTGATTAGTACTGAAATTTTATTTTGGCTAGATGTAGTTGTGGCACAAATTGCATTGTTTCGTTTTTACATCACGGAGCATTAGAGGTTAGTTTCAACCTTTACGACTACATTGTAGCTAATATATTCTTCTCACAACATCGCAATTATTTCAAAATTTCCGCCGGTTTTTCTTAGACGGCGTTTTTTCGAAGTAGGATTTTAAATGCCAATAAACAGATTTACAAATCAGAGCACCCAAGCTAAACGTCGTTGCTTAGGAAATCACTTATAAAGGAATCAGCAAGTGTTGCTGATTTACATAGCTCATCCTAGTTCACATGCTTTGACCGATGCGGACAGTGGAGGTCAATATTTCGGTGGGACGTTTAATAATTGGAGTAGTGTCAAAGAAAGAATCTGAAGCAGTAGTTTACCAACCGGAAAGTGAAGTTAGGATCGATAAAAATAACATTGTCGTCGTTCAAAAGAATATAGAAAGTTTCTTTAATGAAACTTCAATACTAGAAGAAATCAACTATTACTCTCAGACTGAAACAGACTACATTGTAGGAGACAAAACTCTCGAGGCATTAACCATAAACAAACCGATGAAAGTAACAGGAAATTGGATTCAGAGTGTCTCCAGTTAATAACGATCTAAGTACTCAGATTACACAAAACAAACTTGAATGGACACTGTATTTGCCATCATTTTATTCGCGCCCTCTAACTCATCTAATATATTTCCGTCTTTTTCCATGAAGAACTTCTGACACGTATAGTAAAAGAAACCGTTTAGTATGCTATTCAAGAAGGAACAAAACTTGAATCGATGAACTGAAAAACATTTATTGGAATTTTGCTAGTTAGTGGTTATAATGTCAACTCCAGACGACCTATGTATTGGGAAGAATCGGACGATGTATGGAATGTTCTTATTTCAAAAAGTATGTGTCGTAATATGTTTGAAACAATTAAAAAATTTCTTCATTTCAATGATAACTTGAAAGTAGACTAACCAGATAGGGTTTGCAAAATTTCACCATATTTGTAAATGCTAATAAATCATTTTATAAATATACTATTTGGCACACACAATGAAGCATGGACGAAGCTATGATTCTATATTACGGGAGCATTATATGAAAGAGAAAACATGAAAGAGAAAAAATACATTTCGATTATAAAGCTTCGTGCTGGAATTTAAAATCTGGTTGTTGTATTGAATTTCATATTTATCAAGGAGCAAGAGGAGAGACAAATAACTATAAAAAAGAGTTTGGTCTTGGTAGTAGAATAATTTTGCTGTTTGCAGAGCTCTTACCTAGAACTGTAAACAATAAAGTGATACCACATTGTCATTATGCAGACAATTATATTACTTCTCATGGAGTGGTTGGTTGTTCGAGAATAAACACAGTGGCGTAAAGTACACCCCCGCAGACTATGCATGGCGGGCGGCTTGTTTAATCTTAGGGGCCCATGATAATAAATCGTTTTAAAGTTTTAAATGTAAAATACCATATTAATATTAATGAAGTTCTATCATGAATTAATAAACTAACTCTTTCATTTGTTAAATAGGTTATGCTTATAGATTAGATATGTATATATATATATATATATATATATATATATATATATATATATTATATATATATATATATATATATATATCTCCATTTCAAATGGACCTGCACCTTGCCGAAGTTCTAGATTACTAGAACAGGTGAAATGGCTTGCGTGTTCTAATGGGCTAAAGAGTCAAACTACAGGTCCAACCAAAGTAGTAGGGTCGTTAGTGAGGAACCAGACAAAGATAGGTCCCGAAAGAGGGCAGCGACTCTTTCGGTACTTAGATTGGCAGAGACCATAGAGGTCGGTATGGCAGTTTTTGACACACTACCGCGAAGTGGAAGGCAACGGGAAACCACCACATTACCTCCCAAGTACAAGTGTTGGGGTATCTTGGCAGCCACAGGTTGCTTAACCCCCTTCAATAAATCTCAGTGAAATAGGGCATACTATTAGAAAACAATATAAGGGGAAGCGAGCTGTATTGCTGTCTGAGAGTTCAGGGAACTATGTCGGTTAGTTTAGAAAATAAATAAGTGCAGGTACATGTCCAACCAGTTTTGAGACGGGAAACCCAATGACGAAAAAATAAACGCAGATAAATCTGATGATTAGTATAAACAACTAGTTGTATGTTGTGAAATATGTGCAACTAATGTTGACTGTGGGAAAAGATATATTGGAAAAAATATTAAATCAGTAAATGTTCAAGTGCTGGAGGAACTTGGCAGCCACAGGCGGCTTACCCCCCTTCGCAACCACTGAATGTCGGAGAAATAGGGTATATAATTGTAAAACAATAGAAGGGGACCGAAACTGCATCTAACGAGAAAGAACAGCGCCTATGATCAAAGATTACAAACATAGAAACAAGAAGAAAATTGTTGAAAGCATATGGGTGGAGCACAGCACAGACAGTATGCCTACGAAATACGAGCAGTCTGAAAAGCAGACAGAAGAACAGTAGCAGCCTTTGAAATGCCGTGCTTCAGATGCATGAGGATGGACAGACAAAGGTAATAACAAATAGGTTATAAAAACAGTAAGGGAACAAGGATATCTTAAAAAAAAAATATGAGAAATAGAAGGGCAGAATACGTTCTAAGGCATTTTTGGGGAATAGTATGGGATATATGACAAACAGAGATAGGAAAAAAGGTGGATGTAGACCTAGATCAGATAATGATAGATGCAGACTGTGCAAATTTCGGGGAAATCTGTAGGTTAGTTCAGAATAGGAAACAATGATGGTACGCGTCTAACCAGTTTCAGGACTGAAGACCCAATGATGATGATGATATATATATATATATATATATATATAAGTAGATGGAAATTGACAGTTTTAGAGCCTGATTTCCACCAGCATCCTCATTTCCACACACATCTGGAACAAATTTACATGTAAATTCCCATAAGGAGGAATCTCCTCCTGCTCTCTCCTTGTGGACCTCTTTGTGGGATTTTTTTACCCCAACCATCCCTACCATAAAAATCGGTAAACTTCTCCCTAAAACTTTCGAGATACCCCTCGGTGTCTATATGCACCGCACCCACGAGATAAATCTATATTGTTTGGTATCGATTAATATTAGAATTTTCTCAGTTATCCGAATCTCTAGGAATTTTTTAGATTGCATCACCCCCAGGAGCTATCCCTATTTTAAGAATTTTTTACCACCAACATTCTGAATCAAATAATTTTCTTCGACTAGTCATTGCATCTTTCGATATAAAGGTACATTGTTTGGTATCAATTAATATTAGAATTTTCTCAGCTACCCGAATCTCTAGGAATTTTTTAGATTGCATCACCTCCCAGGGAGCTACCTCATCTTAAGATTTTTGCTGGTAGTAATTTTTTGACCCTTCGCATAAATTTTTTAACCATACGACACATCAAATGAATCTAGAATTTTACGCGGAATCCGAATCTGCAAACAGATTTAATATAAACCACCCCTTAGAAAGTTTCACATATACCCTCTGCGAGATAAATCTTTCTCCACATTTCCACACACGAGATAAATGTACATTGTTTGGTATCAATTAATATTAGATTTTTCTCACCTACCCGAATTTCTAGGAATTTTTTAGATAGCATCATCCCCCAGGGAGCTAACCCTTATTTTAAGAATTTTTACCGCCAACATTCTGAATCAAATAGTTTTCTTCGACTAGCCATTGCATCTTTCGAGATAAAGGTACATTGTTTGGTATCAATTAATATTAGAATTTTCTCAGCTACCCGAATCTCTAAGAATTTCTTAGATTGCATCACCTCCCAGGTAGCTACTCTCATTTTAAGATTTTTACTGGTAGTAATTTTTTGACCCTTCGCATAAATATTTTAACCATACGACACATCAAATCAAATTTAGAATTTTACGCGGAATCCGAATCTGCAAACAGATTTAATATAGGACCACCCCTTAGAAAGTTTCACATATACCCTCTGCGGGATAAATCTTTCTCCACATTTTCACCCACGAGATAAATGTACATTGTTTGCTATCAACTAATATTAGATTTTTTTCACTTACCCGAATTTCTAGAATTGTTTAGATAGCATCATGCCCCAGGGAGCTACCCTCATTTTAAGATTTTTTTGCTGGTAGCAATTTTAGCCGGTCCGCATAAAGTTTTTAACCATGCAATACATCAAATTAGTCTAGAAATTATGTACAATCCGAACCTGCAAATAGATTTAAAAGTCGGACCACCCCTACAAAGTTATACCCCTTTAAATTCCTAAACCTCTAAATTTTGCTCTTTGCTCTATAAGCTAACCTAACAAATAGCTTTCTTCGACTAGTCATTTCCACCCACAAGATAAATGTACCTATCTTGTTTGGAATTAATTAATATTAAGAATTTTTCAGCTACCGGAATCTCTCGGAATTTTTTAGATTGCATCATCCCCCAGGGAACTACCTTCATTTTAAAATTTTTATCGGCAGCGATTTCTGACCGTGCTTATACATTTTGTAGTCATGCAATACATCAAATTAGTCTAGAATTTTATGCATAATCCTAATCCCTAAATAGATTTAAAATTGAACTACCCCTTACCATTTTACACACACGCCCTCTAAATTATAATTTTCCTGCAAGCTCATACAAAAAAGAAAATCTAATAACCATTCTTAAAACTTTTTATTACAGACAATTTTTACTAATACAGTTTAAATTTTGTAAACCACATTCCTAAATACATATTCACAATTTTTATTCTTAACCTAGAACTCCTCACGTCGGCATATACTTATTAATATTTATTTCTAAATGGGGCACCTTTTCCAAAGACCAACCGACCCCACGTGTTTCAAATTCCTTTGATTTTGTTCTCATGGTTTCGCTTAAGACCTCGTACATATTTTCTGTGTTAAAGGATTTCACATCGGTAGTCTCTTCTACCATTTTTGTGTAGACGCCATGGAGTTCGCAATAAACTTTTATTGCTGTATTTTGTGTTCTTTTTTCATTAAGTAATCGAATAAACCGTTCTTTCTGCTTCCAAAGAAACTCGGACACTCCATCGTCGACACTGGCGTTCTTTATGCGATAGCTAGCCATACGGTTGTTAAACGCTGTGCTAACCATTTCTACATCATCTTCGCCAGTAGCGGTAACTGATGCACTTTTATGTCTGTTGCTTCTCAAGTGTGCGGCATAGGTAATGTTTTCCATTTCGAAATCGCATACTTTACACATAATTCGTGGTTGTTTCGAACAAGACCCTTTATCAGCTGGCGGAGCTGAACGTTTACGGCTTAATGACATACCGTACTGTTTTCCTTGTGTCGATGTAAGTTGTCCATTCTCGTAAAAGCGATACCGCAAAACCCACAGTTTAAGTACTTTGCTGCTGACGGATGTATAAGCTTAACCATGGACGATGTTACACCACAACATTTGTTCTGGTGCCGTTTGAGAGCATTTTTCCAGGTATAGGAAGCACTGCAAGAGTTGAATTTAAAACGTTTGCAGGTACCATTTTAGTACAAAACAAAATCCGCACTATAGGACTTTGGTTAAACTTGTAAGCGAACTAACTTATAACTAAAAAGTTTACTCTTGCGTACTTGCTTTATGTTCCCTATAGAATGCAAACCGAAGGTTTCCGAATATAGCCGAACAAAATTAAGGATTCAGCGGGGAACTAAATGACGTCTTCTTTTGCCAATCCTTGCTACTCGTCCAGTACATATGGTACCAATGCATGCGCCCGGTTCGCATCGTCTATGTTGCGGATGCAGTTAGTAGAAACACCGGATACGTCTTCCATGTTATACGTCTATTTCTTTGTATTGCCAGTACTCCAATACACGTACTGTAGTAGGTTATTATACACTAAACAGTAGCTATTTTGCAGCTTGTCCGATAGCTTACTCCACATTTTAGCAAGTGGTACCGTGTACATTGGCGCCTTTAGGAAGTATAACTTACTATCTTCCAATAAGGTTAAACAGTCTTTTAAGGCATTATACACCCGTTCCGCACTGACATAGCTTCCAACTGTACAGTTGTATATGGTCGCTTCCAATTGCGTAATACCATGTTCTTTGGCCAAAGTAGACGCAAATGTTTTCCTTAAACGTACATCTGGACAACGTAAAAAATCTAGTATATGATTGCCAAGTTGTTTATTAACACCAGGATTTGTTTTCTGACACACATATTTGTTGTATATCTTAATTCTTGCATTGGTTGTTGGCCATGCTAAACAATCAATTCCCACAGTTTTATCGTTGTCAAGTATAATATTACACTTTTCTTCGTATTTGCCCTTATAGCAAAAGTTATGGTTTGTAGTTAAATAATTACACATCTCCATCTTGCTAAATAGGGCAGCAAAATCTTGGGTTACATCCATGTCAAAAA
This sequence comes from Platerodrilus igneus, assembly GCA_036346225.1. Lineage (NCBI taxonomy): Eukaryota > Metazoa > Arthropoda > Insecta > Coleoptera > Lycidae > Platerodrilus > Platerodrilus igneus. The sequence continues at coordinate 5,104,385 of JARFIW010000910.1, forward strand.
GATAGTAATAATCTTTTTTGAGTCCGTCTAATATATCTGGTAGTTCCTCCAATAACGTTTCAACTTAACATCTGCTAGTTCCACTTTGTACAGAACACATATAGGATTTTGGAATTTTTTATTAATGCTTTCGAGGTCTTCTTTTCCGATAATTTCTTTTACTCCCTGGCCCACCTTGTTAGTGCTTTCCAGAGAAAACGGAAGTTTAGCTTTAACACCATGCTTAGCGGAAACAAATCGGCCGAACTTTCTTTGTAGATAGCTGTTAAATGCACCGCAAATTTCTTTTTTTAGGATAAACATCCTTTTGTTTGCAGATGCTTGTTCGGCGTCAGAAAGGTCGCAAATTTTAACCAACATTATATTGTCACAAAATGGTTCTGTAATTGGTGTGTGTAGTCCGCCAGTCAGCATCTGTTCGCCTCCGAGATAACAAATATTACCAATATCTGTCACCAGATTACTGTTGCACATATTTTCTGCCAACAGCCATAATCCAAATCGCTCATTTGTCGGTTTCACTTTATTCCCAAGAAGTTGAGAAACGTTAATCACCTTGGAGACGCTCATGTTTGCCGTTCTAGCTACTGTGGAATCCTAAACTGAATACATAAAAATTGCCCCCTTATGTATCCTACATAGTGGGGGCGTATATTGCCGAAGATAGCCGAATATGTCGGACACCGCCATATCGCTTACATTCCCTTGTTTAGGAACTGTTTTGTTATCCGACCTAGGTCGGCAGGGATGCGCATCGATGTATGTCCGGGTATATGTCGGATATATGTAGGATGTTAGGTTAGGGTGAAATTGCGCCATAGGGTGAAATTGCCCCATAGGGTAAAGTTGCCCCATAGGGTAAAATTGCCTCTGACCTAGGTTGGATGTGTACTTATCAGGAGTTAGGTTAGCTAGTGTTGTTCGGAGTTAGGTTAGGTTAGTTGGACTTGTGTGGACTTAGGTTAGATAAAAGGAAAAATTGATAGGTGCTGACCTAACCTATTATTACACGAAGGAAGGTTGTCGGTGCAATCAAAGACTTTATATATAGAGGCAAACTTCGATACATTTTACAATTCGAGAACCTAGACGGTCTCTATGTATCAAACTATCGACTAGAAAAGGAGATAGAGGACTTGGGTGTCGATTTAAATTTTAAGCTGTGAATAAAATTAGATAAAATTAAAACCACTCTAAACAAACATAAGGAAAGAACTGTTTTCTGTGTATAACTTTTTATTAAAATTAAGTTTAAATGACTCCATGCTTGGTATTAAATATTTTAAAATTTTGTTACGTATAATGTCAGAATAAACATTTTACAATAGTATTACATTGTTCTTTATTTATAAAAGGCTGTGACGTTACCACGAAATAGCAGTCGCACAGAGAGGGGTGCGCATGGGCTGGGGTGTGTATGGGCAGTGCGCATGGGCAGGGGTGCACATGGCCAGGGGTGCGCATGGGCAGGGGTGTGCATGGTCAGGGATTCGCATGGGCGGGGATGTGTCTGGGCGTACACGAGGGAAGCAGAAGTTAACAGTCACTAAGCATCTAATTCTTTATTTGGGTGGTAAGGAGTACTTGCCGGTGTATGCATCCGGAGTAAAAAAACACGATTTGTACACGCAGGTAATTAATAAAATTAGTTTATCGAGCGAAGATGACTAGCGTAACGTCATCCTAATAGTACAGCAATCTACGCATAGGGGGCCTAAAGATATAAATCTAAGATAGTTGTTTGATTATGTAAATCTATTGTATATATTAGTTTTAAGATTCCATAATTTTTAAGTTCTTCTCCCACCTTCCCTTTTTCCAAATCCTTCCTGCTTCTATCCTGGTTGACAGAGTATACGTATTATCTCTACGTGGTGTTCGCGGAATACAGCGGTTTTATATTTCTCGGGAAATTGATGGTTAAAGCATATGTCTTGGGTAGCAAAAAAAGGTTCTAAGGATGTAGTTAAATAAAGATGGGCAAAAATTAGAGATTTGGATCTTTAAAAGGCATAACTTTGTGTGGAGTGGTCCTGCTTAAAATCTATTTGCAGATTTGGGCTCACTAGAAAAATCAAATATTAGTTGATACCAAATAAAATATAGTTATCTTAAAAGAGTGACTACCCCCCGGATAACAAATACAATATATCGCTTGTCGGCAAAAAGTTGTAGGGAACTTTAAAAACGAATTTAATTGAGATCTAGCGGATGCTACAACCTATAACGAGCATATATTCCCAAAAGGGATGTGGATGCAACTACGCAACAGTGCGTGGAAGAATACGGATTCTCTCCAATAAGAAATTAAAGTTTCCATGTACGTAGCACCAGTCATTGGGAAATGGTAGAAATGTGGAACCTATAAAGGCTATTATTATTGTGGTTTAGAAAAGATAGTAGTTTTCTTGGACTAAATAAAATAGCTTAGACTGATTAATGTATATAGTTACATATTCTCGTACACATCTACAAACATCTGCTTACGTCCACATACCGACATGGCGATGGCGGTAGTTTTTGTTTAACAAATAGTAGGAAAGATACGTTAGGTGTTAGTGTGTGGAAGCCCATCGGATCGTTGGATTAAAAAAAAACGATGCGGCGGAATGTATGGTGGTTTCCGTTAGAATAATCGAAAATGGTTAATCGATCGTATTAGATGTTTAAATATGCGAAAGTGTAAAAGTTTACATAAGCAAAATTTAGTTATCAGACAAAAAGTGCGCGAGGTGCTATACTTTTAAAGAAAGTATAGCATGGTGTTTTGCAGCGGTCCTGGCAGTAAAAAGGCGACTGACATTTCAAGCAACTACAAGAATAGCAGTAGCGCATAGAAGGGGTATGCATGTATTATACAGCGCACTGTTACTATAAAATATGTTAGTTTACCGGTAGCTCGAACGTGTAATTGATCACGACATATAGATCCCTCGAAGGTTTAAAAATTCTTAGACCATTGTCGTTTGAAAAATGTTTGGAAATTATCAGAACGGAGCGGGTCGAAGTATAAGTTAGATGGATGATTGACCGAGTTTTTTCTACCTTTTACAAGGGAATCGGAAGTTGACAGACATCGAGCATCTAATTCTCTATTTGGGCGATATCGACTACTTACCGGTTCTAGAAATAATTACGTGCTACCGACCGCTATGCGGAAGATTTGGTTCTAGGAAATGAGCAACCTACGAAAGTACGGAATACTTGGTATTAATGCTAATTGGTTTAGTGACCGCGCTTGTGCACTCTTCGAGTGCCTTCAACAATTTTCGATTGTTTCCAAAGAAAATATTCAAGCCTGCCATTTCCAAAAATATGACGTAAAAGTTATTTAAAATTAAATTGCTTTATTAGTAAGCATCCTGTAGACAACAAGTTTGGTATTTCTTTAGTAAAGATTTCAAGGGTTTTATTAAGTTATTGTTTATAGGAGCACTGCATCTTTCACCGCACAACTTGCAGCCAATTTGTGTGCGTGAGCTACCACTCTTTTGGATTTTTAATATGCACGCGATGCGATTGTTGATCCGTATAACATGGAAGACATGTCCGATGTTTCTACTAACTACATTCGCAGCATGGACTATGCGAACCGCGCGCATGCATTGGTGCTAAATGTACTGGACGAGTAGCAAGGATTGGCAAAAAATGACGTCATTTAGTTCCCCGCTGAATCCTTGATTTCGTTCGGCTATCTTCGAAAACCTTCGGTTTGCATTCTATAGGGAACATAAAGCAGGTACGCAAGAGTAAACTTTTTAGTTATAAGTTAGTTCGCTAACAAGTTTTACCAAAGTCCTATAGTGCGGATTTTGTTTTGTGCTAAAATGGTACCTGCAAACGTTTTAAATGCAACTCTTGCGGTGCTTCCTATACCTGGAAAAATGCTCTCAAACGGCACCAGAACAAATGTTGTGGTGTAACATCGTACAGGGTTAAGCTTATACATCCGTCAGCAGCAAAGTACTTAAACTGTGGGTCTTGCGGTATCGCTTTTACGAGAATGATGCTATCTAAACAATTCCTAGAAATTCGGGTAAGTGAAAAAAATCTAAAATTAGATGATACCAAACAAGGTACATTTATCTCGTGGGTGGAATTGTGGAGAAAGATTTATCTTGCAGAGGGTATATGTGAAACTTTCTAAGGGGTGGTCCTATATTAAATCTGTTTGCAGATTCGGATTCCGCGTAAAATTCTAGATTAATTTGATATGTCGTATGGTTAAAAAATTTATGCAAATGATCAAAAAATCACTATCAGCAAAAAATCTTAAAATGAGAGTAGCTCCCTGGGGGGTGATGCAATCTAAGAAATTCCTAGAGATTCGGGTAGCTGAGAAAATTCTAATATTAATTGATACTAAACAATGTACCTTTATATCGAAAGATGCAATGGCTAGTCGAACAAACTATTTGGTCCAGATGTGTGTGGAAATGTGGATGCTGGTGGAAATGTGGTTACAAAACAACCAATAAACACCTACTAAAATGTGATATAGTTTAGTGTTATCCTATTCTTAAAAAATAAAAGCAATAGGCTCCTCCGTCGTGAGTGTTGGTTAAAAGTAACCTGAATTGACCCTCAATTCCTCCTTATGGGGAATTCAATGTATGGTACAAAAATGACCAGAATGGACCTTAGAGCCTCCTTTTGGGATTTAACATGGGAAAATTGCACCTTTTGGCCTAGAACGAAGGTACCTTATCTACTTATATATATATATATATATATATATATATATATCCGGGTGTCCCAACGCATACGGAACGCTCGATTACTGCTTAATGGTAACGTTTAGCGAAAAAACTTTCAAATAAATCTTTTGTATATTCGAAATGGCTACAACGTAATATTAATTAGTGTCATACAGGGTGTTCAATAAAAAAGTTATATACCAAAGTTATGTTTTTTTAAATAGAACACTCAGTATTTTATTACAAATTCTGATTGCTCGTATCAAACTAGGGTAACTTTTATCAGGATTACCTATACCTAAATCTCATAGTTGTTGAGATATTCAACTTTTTTCAAAATCGCATGATTCATTAAAAATTTTTGTAATACCATGATTTAGATGATGCCTATCATTTAACTTTTGTAGGGGAATAGTATAAACTTGTAGTTAATGGAAACATAACACTAGTTATCAAAATAATATACAGGGTGTCCATTGCATCGTTCTCCGTTTATTAAACAATTAATGCCATTAAGTCGCTTATTTCAAATGGAACACTCTGTATATTTTCAAGTAGTAAAATGCAAAATTAAATTCTCTATTCAACAATATAAGGTAACCCTATATTCATATTCAACCGTTTCCGAGTTATTAGCGAATAATTAAAAATGTTGGTACATATTTCTAAAGTTGGGTATAAATTACTTTGATCACATGCGGCGCGTCGCCTACCAAATAATATTAACTATTTGACTTCGTTGCAACAACAACCATGTTTAAGTTTTGTTTTTGTTGTTTATCAGTTTTGTATCTGTGTTGTTGTGAGGTGAACATTTGTAAAATAAAAACTTATGGTCTTAACAAAAGGATTGATATGATATTGGTAGTTGGCGAAGCTGAAGAAAATTGTCTATTAGCTACAAGAATTTACGCTCAGAAATTTCCTAATCGAATGCATCCTAATAGAACTGCGTTTGAAAGATTATTGCAACGCTTTAGAAGTACTGGTAATGTTGAATGTGAAAAAACTCAACAGCAAAGCATGTTACTAATAGTGAAGGAAATCAATTATTGGTATTGGAATTTGTAGTAGAAAATCGTAATACTAGTTTGCGTAAAACCAGTCAAACAATCGGATTGAGTAAACCTAGTTTTTCAAAAATACTAAAAGCCAACAAATTTCACCCATATAAAATTCAGCTTTACCAAGAACTTGAAAATGGGGATTTTCAAAGCAGAATTGATTTTGCATTATGGGTAATGGATCAAATCGGAGAAGATGATAATTTTTTGAATTTTGTTTTGTTCAGTGATGAAGCAACATTCTATAACAATGATTTTTTTGAGTTTTTTCACATTCAACATTATCAGTACTTCTAAAGCGTTGCAATAATCTTTCAAACGCAGTTCTATTAGGATGCATTCGATTAGGAAATTTTTGAGCGTAAATTCTTGTAGCTAATAGACAATTTTCTTCAACTTCGCCAACTACCAACATCATATCAATCCTTTCGTTAAGACCATAGGTTTTCATTTTACAAATGTTCACCTCACAACAACACAGATACAAAACTGATAAACAACAAAAACAAAACTTAGACATGGTTGCTGTTGCAACGAAGTCAAATAGTTAATATTATTTGGTAGGCGACGCGCCGCCAGTGATCAAAGTAAATTATACCCAACTTTAGAATTATGTACCAACATTTTTAATTATTCGCTAATAACTCGGAAACGGTTGAATATGAATATAGGGTAACCTTATATTGTTGAATAGAAAATTTAATTCTGCATTTTACTACTTGAAAATATACAGGGTGTTCCATTTGAAATAAGCGACTTAATGCCATTAATTGTTCAGTGGCCGGAAAACGATGCAATGGACACCCTGTATATTATTTTGATAACTAGTGTTATGTTTCCATTAACTACAAGTTTATACTATTCCCCTACAAAAGTTAAATGTTCATCATCATCTAAATCATGGTGTTACAAAAATTTTTAATAAATCATGCGATTTTGAAAAAAGTGGAATATCTCAACAACTATAAGATTTAGATATAGGTAATCCTGATAACGGTTACCCTAGTTTGATACGAGCAATCAAAATTTGTAATAAAATACTGGGTGTTCCATTTAAAAAAACATAACTTTGGTATATAACTTTTTTATTGAGCACCCTGTATAATATTAATTAATTTTACGTTGTAGCCATTTCGAATATACATAAGATTTATTTGAAAGTTTTTTCGCTAAACGTTACCATTAAGCAGTAATCAAGCGTTTCGTATGCATTGGGTCACCCGGTATATATATATATATATATATATATATATATATATATATATATTAATTAATTAATCCGAATGGGAACGATAACATAAATGAACATGCAATTTACAAAGTTTTCGTCCCGTTTCGGTGTTTATTAAGCCGTTGTTACACATTTAAAGACATGGATGTGCCGGCGTTTAGGCTGACCATAATTCTTTAGAGTAAAAAGGGAACCTTTTCAGGAATAATTGTATTTTTATATTATTTCCTTAAGAAACTGTGCTTTTTGTTGATATAGATGCCAAACTATCTGTTCGCGTCGTTATTTCAAGGAATAGCTACCCTAAGCTAAGATAACGATATTTGTGTTCAAAATACACTTTACATTTCTATTGAATTTAATAAGTAGTCAGAATTTTATCTGTATTAACTTGCTTAAGTGGTTTCTTTCTTGAGATGAAAGGCAAGCAATTTCCTATTCACTCATTCCATGAAAATGATATATTGTAATATTGTTATGCATTGTGAACTAATGCCTAAACTCGATAATAAAAGAAATGGTTTGTGACCATTGTGCGGAATACGGTACCTGTAGATTTCTTAAACGCAACAGATTTAAAGTTTGTAAAAAGTGGTTTTATTAACGCCTCACTACCAAACAGCCTTATTTTTTACTCATTTACCTCATTGAAAGGTAAGATTTTTATTTTTACATGCGAAGTCGCGAGTAATGAAAACAAAACAATATACCTATTTGCTAGATAGCACAAAAAATGTTTTCGATGACAAAAGCGTCACGTGGTAACGGTAAGCTATATGAGCAATGTAAATTTTGAGATTGTATTTTTTTAAATCAAAGAAACTAACGCTGGATCCACAAACACAATTTAAAAAACCAAACTTTTAGTTTTATAATTTTTGCTAACTATAGACTTAAAATAGTAATACCCAGCGGGGTGCTACATTTAAATTTACCATATTTTATAGCAATTACAGAACATTTTTGGTGCAATTAACAATTTAACTTTAAAAGATTAGGGAAGAAACAGAAAGCTTATGCCCTTCGGCTGTGGTGAATAATTATCCATACGGTACGCTAACCGAATGTTACTCATCTCACCCATTTCTGGAATTTAGTCTTTTTATTAAGACCCCCGAAATGTTTGCAGAAGATAATGTGAGAGAATTTGAACAGCGTAAGTGCTTTTGTAGACTATTCATCCTCCTCTAACCCTTATGTGGGTAAAAGGAATATGAAAATCTTTAGTTACTAAAACTAAATATTCGTCCGTTACGTTAGTCAAATTGTTTGATTTCGTGTTCGGTGTCTAATTATTAAATATCTTCATCGAGAAATTTTATTTTCCATATATAATTGCATAGAAATCAAAGACATGAGTGGATTAAAATCGCATGTATTGAGCGGTGCACAAAAACGAAAAATTCGCAAGAAGAAAGAAAGTAACATTAATACTAAGTATTCGAAGCTTGATTCTTTTCTTTTACCAAGTGTAAGTTCTTCTTTTTATTGTGTACCTGAAGCGTCGTCAAAAAGTGATTTGCACGAACAAAATGTAGATGTGCCCACCATTCATGATGACAAATGTGAGGAACATGATTTTGTGCCTGACCAGACTACCGGAAATTGTAAAAAGAAAGATGGAAACGTACAGAAGGTTGATCTGGTTAGCAGTGATTTAGCATTTTATGCTGATACAAACATAGATAACGATTTAAGGGAGAAGATTTTACAACTGGGTTTATGGCAGCCTGAAGGGATTTACAAAAATATGCAAAGGGACGGAGTTTTTCGTCGGCGTATTACAATTTTACAACCTAGTCAGGACAGACGCTCAAAAGAAAATGGCTGTGTTATTCATTACAATTAGATTGTACTTATTGTCAGGTATGTTGGCTTTTTTCAGACAGAAACAATGTTAATTTTAAACATGCATGGTGTAAAGATATAAATGACTGGCAAGGAATATCAAAAAAGATTAAAGTACATAAACATTCTATAATTCACATACAAGCATGTCGCGCATATGATGTTTGGAAACAAAATAAAAGAGTTGTTGCATAATTAGAGTCTAAATATAAAGTAGAAATCAACAAATGCCGTTTAGTTTTACGAAGAAATATAGATGTCATAATGATCTTAGCGACCTGTAATCTTGCTTTTCGAGGGCATCGAAAAAATCCAGATTCTTTGCATAGAGGAAACTTTCTGAACATAATTGATCTTTTGTCAAGCTATGATCCTGTTCTGAAACTTCGTTTATCAGAAACAGGATCTGAAAAATACCTAAGCCCTGCAATTCAAAATGAGTTAATTCATATCATCGGGTCTAAAGTTAGAGATTTTTAATCACACAGCTAATATTAACGGTGAACTTTAAAGATGAAAAAATGTGAATTTTGCAAGTCGCAATATGTATTCTCACGCATTACAATAGTACTTACTGCTATCCTATTCGTAACTGCAATTTTCGGCCTTATTTAAAAACAAAAATCAGTAACTAAACTACTTATTAACACTAATAACAATAACCACAAGGAAAACGACCAACCAATATTTATCAACATGCAGGTCTTCTACTAATTCAACAATCAGGCTCACTTTACTAAGATTACACAAATTGAAATTCCACCGCATGCAAGGAACACCGAATACAAACTGAAGATATAGACTTACTGTAGTGCTGCTAGATAAAGAATATATTGCTTCCCATTGTCAGAATAGGACACAATGTGACATTTGTAGAACATTCTAGAGTTTTAGTTTTAAAGTACCTGTAGGGTAAGAAACCATTACGGTAGCTTTTATTTATATTTCCTTTAAATAGAGACATTTAAGGTAAAGATATAAAGAACGAAATTGATAATTTTGTTATACGCTGTAATCGGTAATCGCGTTTCCTGCTCAAAGTGACATACAAAGTCAATCTATCTATAGTTAGACAATAGATATACCTATAATGTTAGCTCTACATTTAAATTAGTTTATTTTTAAACAATGGTATAATTGCTGACCCTTGCGGCATACTGACCCTTGACACTGCTTAGTACGCACGTGCGTGCATACTTACGTGCGTGCGTACGTGCTTGGATGCGTACGTGCATGCTAGTGTGCGCGCATGCGTGTCAATCTTGTCTGCTTCGTCAGTCGTCCGGATATAGTGATGTAATTCGGAACCAATTTTGCTGAAAATTGTTAAGCGTTTTTGAGGAAGTCATAAATTATTCTATATTTTTGATTTGTTTTATCTAACAAATTTTATAACAAAAATTAATAAATGCATACGCTATGAAGCGTTAAGTAAAGGTTCATACTTGTAAAGATATCTGTAAAAGAAATGTGCATCGTAAACAAAATATCTTTATCCTTTCATGAGATCTAAATTTGTTTAGGTTTGTTTTTAAAAAAAAAGTAGAGTTCCAAGTTAACTTTATACATGGAATTTTCCAGCAAAAACCGACACAACAGTAAGAAACAACTTTAGATTTGTAATGAACTTTTATTGAGAAATGTAAAATTCCTACGTCTGTATATTTTATTTTAAATTATCTTGTATTGTCGACGATTTTGTTGTTTGTTTGTTCAATGTTGCTCTAATCTTATATCCAATTGTTTTAGTGTAAAGTTGATGATGTATATCCGTAACTTAACCGATTTAAAACTTCATGCATTACTTGTGTTATAACCAAAATCCCAGAACAAAACGCGCGAAACCCCCCCCGGCATGACTCTTTATATTCTGCTCCTTAATTAGATTGCTTCACCCAATGCTAAATTCCATGAAAACTATTGGTTAAAAAGCAAATTAACTAAGGAGGGCTATCAGACATAAGAGAAGGCCTGTAACCGTTCAGGTGGGCGGCGTCTGACTTCTTAGACAATGTATGTAGATTTGATTCTATTATTTTTAATATGTATAAGCAAAAACAATTAAAAAATTCATAAATACATAGATATGAAAGTTAAATAGTTAAAAATGAACAATTTATACAGTTTAAAGCAGTTCTGAAGTCTTCGGTAATCTTTGGAACTCTTCGGAAGAGTTCGTGGTTGCTCGTGGAACCAAGTAAGAATTTAAATACTAATTAAATGTATATATATATATATATATATATATATATATATATATATAAATAAATATATATATATATATATACAGTGTGTCCAAATTTCGAGTCTCTACATTGTGATTTCAGTTATTATAAGAGATAGAAATTGGGTTAAATGAGGAAAGATTTGGAGGAATCCAGGCCAGTTTTGTATCCGTTTACAAAATTGGTGTAAGTTGTCTGGTTTTGGAGATATTCTAAGAAAACTAAAAATAGCGGATTTTGTTTTTTGATAATAAAACATGAATCATAAGTCGCACCATCACAAGACTTGCACATTATTAAGACACTTTACTAAAAGGAGTATTTTAGCATAAACAGAATCATTCGACTGTCTTTTCTTTTCGAGGAAACGCCCACAACTTTTGTTTTTCTTATGGCCGCTATTTTTAATATTAAGTGAATATTATGCGCCTTAAAATTACCTTTTCAAAAATATGCCACATGTCTATAAAAAAATGCAAAACTATCCTAAATTTTAAAAATAACTAAATTTGTATGTTCTATAACGTTTGGTAATCCCAACAGGGCAAAAATTTGATTTCTACTTTATGAAAAGTACAATACACATTTTATAATGTACACAAACAGCATTTGTCACAAATTATTAATTATGGTGGTACTAGAGTTAAAATGATATCGTTTTATAATAGTAGGCGATGGTATGTGACAAAACCAAACAATTGAATTACAGTTATATTTCAAACAAATTCTAAAATTTAGATAAACTTGTGTGTGTTGTAAGTTTTGGTGCCGGTGGTGCTGCATTTTTAATTTAAAAATGGCACATGTCTACAAGTTTTTGAATGAGAAAGTTTGATATGCTAAATACTTATTTACAATCGTTTCGGAACGCTGATACGGCATCCGCCAGATATTTGGAATTGTATCCAGAAAGACGACAACCGCATAAAACATACTTCAGAAAAACTGTAATGAATTTACTGAATTATGGTGCTTTTGACCAGTCTAGGAACAATACGACTTAAACAATAGGGAACGTGTTCTAAGCATTACTGAGGCGGTAACACGAAATCCATCCACATCCGTAAGATCTGTAAGCCGTGAACTTAATATTCCAAAATCAACTGTTCATAATATTTTAAAAAAGGAAAAGTTTCATCCTTATAAACCTACAAGGCCTCAAAAGAGAAGATTTCGCCAGACGAATGCGTTTTTGTAATTGGTACATCCAAAAATGCGAGGAAGAACCGCACTTTCAGAATTGATAATATGGACAGACGAAACGCGGTTTACCAATTGCGGGGTGTTCAATAAACATAACACGCATCACTGGAGCACTGAAAATCATCATCTGACGGCGCAACGCAAATTTCAAACGAGATATGGATTTAACGTTTGGTGTGATATCTTAGGTAGTTAATTATGATATAAATATTTTAGTAAATTAACCAATGTAATTAATACTTTTATAGGTAATAATTTGATTGGACCCTTTATTTTGTCAATAACCTCAATGGCGCCAGATATACGGAATTGTTAAGAAACCAAATAATTCCGGCTATTAGAGGACTTGTACCAAATGATGATGATTTTCGAAAACTATGGTTTCAGCAAGATGGTTGTCCAGCTCACAATTCCCGAGAAGTTAGCGCCCTTTAGCTGAACATTTTGGCCAAAATATTATATGCAATAGTGGACCAATTATGTGGCCGGCAAGATCACCAGATCTTACACCACTTGATTTTTATTTATGGGGTTTTGCTAAAAATGAGGTATATGAGTTTGAACCGCTTCATAATATAAACGAACTGCAGGAAAGAGTCCGTGACATTCTTAACTCTATAAATAGGCGCACGTTAAGCAGAGTTGTACGGAAAGTTTTAATTAATTGTCGAATGTGCCGTGATGCAAACGGACAGCATTTTCAGCATCTACGGGAAGGAATTTAGATGATAGTTTGCTGTTTCGATCACATTTAATTTTGTTCCCTAAATTAGATAAGATAGGCTACAGTTTTATGCTTAAGTTAATTTTAAGACTTATATCCAATACTTTACCAGTTCTACTTAACAAAATGTATGTGGTACTACTACTACTACTACTGTTTGGAAAGTAGAAATCAAATTTTTGCCCTGTTGGGATTACCAAACGTTATAGAACCTACAAATTTAGTTATTTTTAAAATTTAGGATAGTTTTGCATTTTTTTTAGACATGTGGCATATTTTTGAAAAGCTAATTTTAAGGCGCATAATATTCACTTAATATTCATAATAGCGGCCATAAGAAAAACAAAAGTTGTGGGCGTTTCCTCGAAAACAAAAGACAGTCGAATGATTCTGTTTGTGCTAAAATACTCCTTTTAGAAAAGTGTCTTAATAATGTGCAAGTCTTGTGATGGTGCGACTTATGATTCATGTTTTATTATCAAAAAACAAAATCCGCCATTTTTAGTTTTCTTCGAATATCTCCAAAACCAGACAACTTACACAAATTTTGTAAACGGATACAAAACTGGCCTGGATTCCTCCAAATCTTTCCCCATTTAACCCAATTTCTATCTCTTATAATAACTGAAATCACAATGTAGAGACTCGAAATTTGGACACACTGTATATACAGTTTAAAGAGGTCCAGAAGTATTCGGTAGTCATCGGAACTCTTCGGAAGACTTCGTGATTTATTTGTGAGGTCTAGTGAGAACTTAAATAACCCTAGATTAAACATATATACAGTTTGGAGAGGTTCAGAAGTCTTGCGGTTTTCGGAACTCTTCGGAAGGCTTTGTGATTTACTTGTGATATAAAGTAAGAATGTAAAGAATTATGATATGAGCAAAAGAACTATAAATTGACATATATACAGTATTAAGAGGTTCAGAAGTCTTCGGTGGTCTTCGGAAGGTTTCGGGATATACTTTTGAATCCAAGTAGGAACTTACATGACTATAGATTAAACATATATACAGTGTTAAAAGATTCAGAAATCTTCGGCGGTCTTCGGAACTCTTTGAAAGGCTTCGTGATTTATTTGTGGGACAAAATGAGAATATAAAGAAATACGGTATGGATGGCTGGGCGACAGGAGCTTTCTACCTATACGTGGTTTACAGTAGTGAACTATAGCGACGTGCCCCAGGTGCGGCGACGAACAGCTGGCCCTCGGATAGCATTACTGGCGGAGAATAAGCAGGCTATGGGTAGCACTGCTGAAGTGTGAGCAGGCTAGGGTGAGCACTACCAGTTGAGTTTCTTAGGCAGTGGTGAGCACTAAGTGTACTGATTTTTGCTGGAGTTGCAATTGTATTTCTACACTTCCATTTCGAATGCTGGTGACGTGCTGGTGACCAATGGGTTTACTAGTGTAGCACAAAAAATGAGTTGGAAAGTTTGGTTTTACATTAGTTTGTTCTGTGTTCAGCACGTGTACTTTGATATAGGATAACACGTCAACTTGCCTTCAGAGAGACAGTTAACCGAAGCTGACTTGTAGCCTGAGAGAACTGCAAGGGCCTGCGGTGCTGACCCATAGTTTGTAGCTTGAAGCAACACTTGTGGCGGTATTTGAAAAGCCTGCAAGTTAACAGCGACGATGACGCTTGCGGCGCCACAAAACCCGTACCTTCCCGCCACCAACGGTGACACCCACCAATGTTACTAATGGTTAATCCCTGAGTAGGAGGGATAAGCCGCTTTGAGCAACAAAATGCACAGCAAGATATGTATACGCCGATTTGAGAACAAAATGAATAGCTAAGCCGCTTTGAGAAACAAAACGTACAGCTAGATATGGATACGCGGCTTTGAGAACAAAATTGTCTTTGTATGTAAATTTGGTGCGTCGGGGGGCGTTAGGTCTTTGTTCTCGGGGGTACTGTTAGATTTTTGTCGCGGGGTGGTGCGCGTGCGCGGGGGTGGAGATCTTTTTTTAAGAAAATTTTTTAGCAGCGTTCCCGTGTTAAATATTAAATATTAAATAAAATGGGGAAAGGTGTTATACATTTTTTCAAAATGTTGTGTGTAGAATGGAGTCCACGTGTTGGTTCTTGGCCGCTTCGGAGATTTTTCTGGGTAGGTTAAGCTAAAAATTAAAACGCCGCGGTGAAGAATTTTTTTATATTAAGCAAACGCATGCAAGTGGTAAAGAGTTTATGAGCTCTCCTCATAAGCTGCGTTTTGTATGAAGTAGCAAATAAAATTGAGAAAATATACGAAATGTTATATAATGGGGATCAAATTTTTAAACGTCTGCATGTAAAATCTTGTAAAAAGAAGTCGTTCACTTCTCACGATTTCAATGTCAAGATAAAATAACAAGAATATATATGCAAATCATGCCGACATTCAACTTTTAATATAATGGATTTAATTAACATAAGGTGTGTTGCAAAAGCTTGTTAAGACAGGT
The DNA here is from genome assembly GCA_036346225.1 of Platerodrilus igneus. NCBI lineage: Eukaryota > Metazoa > Arthropoda > Insecta > Coleoptera > Lycidae > Platerodrilus > Platerodrilus igneus. The sequence continues at coordinate 5,119,835 of JARFIW010000910.1, forward strand.
ATGCCGTATATTTCCTTCTTGGTTACTTCACCCCAAAATAATTTATACAATTACACTGAACTTGCAGTCGGATCTAACATATAATCTTTTAGTTATACCCGTATGAATTTAAAATATATGCAAATTATACCACCTTTCATCACGATTTATTTGACTTTCAAATTATTTGATTTGATCTTATATCAAGGCTTTCTTGCTTATGTATTAACTTTTACAACTAAAGGTGTAGCATCAAGGTTTTTACGTCACTCTCAAACTATAGAACTTAATAATAATAGCTTTCTTTAGCACCAATGTCATTTAGAAAATATGTGTTTCATTAACATATATTTATTTATTAAATATTTCCTACCAAAATTTATTCAAAAAATTTAAAAGTTCTTCATTTTTATTTTCATATAGGTAAAATCACCACTTTGCTATGCTTTTGGCTACCTAGTTCCGGCTACTTTTCCAAGGTCGTTGTGACGTCATAGCCTTTTATAAATATAGAGCAATGTAATACTATTCTAAAATTCTAAAAAGAGTCTTTCTTTCTAACCACAAATACATACAGCTTGTAGAACGCGGATGTATCTAAGTCAGTCCATCGGCACATAAAATAATCTTTTAATCCTTTCCTCTTTCTCTAATAAGATGTTCTTTGTCTAACACATCTTTGTATTGTTCGCGTATTGTCGCAGTGTCTTTCATTTAGTTCAACTTTCGCCTTTTTGCATCCATTTCCTCTAATTCCGGCTGTGTTTTTCTTCCACTTACAGCGTATGGCATGCATAATGGGGCAATTTCCTGCAGCGTCATCGGAGAGAGTTTATCTGTCAATATTTACGCATTGTCGTACAACCTCTGGGCGAATATTAGGCGTACTTATCAACCCTGATACCGAAATGATTATTTCTTTTGGAATTGTAGAATATGGTGTTACAGATTGTGTAAAATATGTTACCTGCTTTAATGTAGCACTTGTGTAAGATTTTTATTTTATCTTGGCTGTCTTCCTACTCTACTATCTCCAAATAATTTACAGGTAAATAGTTAAAACTAAAAGCTGAAAGCACATACTTTATCAATTTTTCCCTTTTCTCTGGTTTTTCTGACAACTTAATTTGCAAGCCCGTCAATTTCTTTGTATTGCCGTTCCCCCAATACATGTAACTGTAGCAGGTTATTATACACTAAACAGCAGCTATTTTGTAGCTTGTCCGATAACTTACTCCACATTTTGGCAAGTGGTACCGAGTACATTGGCGCCTTTAGGAAGTATAACTTACTATCTTCCAATAAGGTTAAACAGTCTTTTAAGGGATTATACACCCGTTCCGCACTGACATAGCTTCCAATTGTACAGTTGTATATTGTCGCTTTCAATTGCGTAATACCATGTTCTTTGGTCAAAGTAGACGCGAATGTTTCTCTTAAACGTGCATCTGGACAACGTAACAAATCTAGTATATAATTTCCAAGTTGTTTATTAACACAAGGACTTGTTATCTGACACACAAATTTGTTGTATATCTTAATCCTTGCATTGGTTGTTAGCCATGTTAAACAATCGAATTTATATTAAAATTAAGTTTAAATTTCTCCATGCTTGGCATTAAATATTTTTAAATTTTGTTATGTATAATGCCAGAAAAATTTTTTAGAATAGTATTACATTGTTCTTTATTTATAAAAGACTATGACGTCACAACGACCTTGGAAAAGTAGTCGAAACTAGGTAGCCGAGAGCATAGCGACGTGGTGATTTTATCTATATAAAGAATTTTGTTATGTTAAGTAAAAACGTGCAAGTGGTAAAGAATTTGTTAGCTTTCCTCAAAAGCTGTATTTTGTATGAAGTAGCGAATAACATTTAGAAAATATACGAATTGTGATATAACGGATCTAATTATAAAGTCTGCATGTAAAATCTTGTAAAAACAAGTTATTCATTTCTCACGATTTCATTATCAAGATAAAATAACAAGAATTCCCAGTCGAATATAACCTCGTGTTTCTTTTTGAAATTATAGCTCTCTGTTAATATATATGCAAATCATGCCGACATTCAACTTTTAATATAATGGATTTAATTAACATAAGGTGTGTTGCAAAAACATGTTAAGACAGGTATGTCGTATATTTTGTTCTCGATTACATCACCCCAAAATAATTTATACAATTACACTGAACTTGCAATCGGATCTAACATATAATCTTTAGCTTTTATTATATTTAATTATACCCGTATAAATTTAAATTATATGCAAATTATATCACCTTTCATCGCGATTTATTTGACTCTCAAATAAAAAAATTAATTTGATCTTATATCAAGGTGTTCTTGCTCACATTTAGCAATTTCAATATATTTAAATATTTAATGTGTGTGTGCGTGTATATGTAAAAAACATGTTAATACAGGTCACTCGTTATTTTATTCATGATTGCATCACCAAAATAATTTATACAACTACACTAAACTCGTACCCAGATCTAAAATATAACCTTTAAATGTATGCAAATAATGTCGTTATTTAAAACGTGGTGAAGAATTTGGATGGCGATGTAATCATTCTCAAATGCGGAATGGGATTCCATAAGGTGTTCTGAACGGGGTTTTGCACCTATTAGGTGATTGAATACTTCAAAGATTTTAGGTTAAGCAAAAACATGCACGTGTTGAAGAATCTCCGAGAATTTCAAAAATTATTTTTGTATTAAATATATAATGTTAAAAACACACACACAATATTTTAATGTTTTATTTACAAAAAATTACATTCATTAATTGTCTCTATCTTTTTGTGGGTGGCGGTAGCAGATTTTTATTTGAATAAAATATAGATAAGACTTCCACATTAAGAAAAATGTATCTTAGTTAAATGTACGGGGATTTTATTAATTATAGTTTAGTAAAGTGCATGGTAGTTAATGAACTCGGGGTTGTGATATTTATAACAACATACCGATATATGTAAATTATATATGGAAACTGCATAACTTCAAATCATTTTAGCATAATTGTTAATTACCAAAATTCATAATTTCTACTTCCGTTAAAAACACATTAAGTAAGTAAGTTTATACATACCGATAATACAATGGTAAAAATTCTTCTACAACACATTAAACAGCTTATTTATACTTGCTACCTTAAACAACTATGCGGAGTGCATATAAATGTCAGAGGAAGATTTCTTATTTTCCCCTTCCAATCTTAAAATTTATATCGTCAATAAAATAATACACAGATTACTAATAATAGGTCGTCAATGGAACTAAAACAACATATACAAAATGTGTACAAATTAAAAGACCACTTATTTATTAATCATGACTGTAAATTCCTTTAAAGATTGGATATTAATAGGTAGTAACAATGTTAGTGCTATGTATATAAACGACTTTTTATGAGCATAGTTTAAATTAAAATAACACCGAAATTTATGTAAATTTAATAGTTCTGGTTTATAGTTGGTTGATCTTTGGAGAATAAATTTTATGAAACTTAGGTTTAAGAAAGTAATCATTTTGCAGATGGAATTCATTACAAATGTACTACTTTGATGATAAAAAAATCTATCCAATGCCTTTTTTGTTTACACAACAATAACATACTATAAAATTTAATACCTTGGCAGTGGAATATAATTTTTTAATTGTATTATTGTAACATAAAGTTTGCATAAAATATGCAAAATACATATCCGTTAAGGGGAATTTTTCTATATGATACTTACAGATTCGTTAGTAAGTTCTACAATTAAACTTATTGCGAGACATTTTTTGAAAAACATCGTACTAGTTTCAAGGAATATGTGTGTATGTAGGTATAAAATATACAAACAAAAGCACTACTTAGTGTAAACATTATTCTTTATTAAAATGAATAATTGGTTATATGTACAAACCAGTTTTAAGTACAATTACATTTGTGGTTGCGCAATTGAATGACGAATGTCGTGTGGTATGCTAGAAACACTTCGGTGGATTGGTGTAATACTTTAATTTATGTAGAGGAGTACACCCTAAATCTTCTAGGTTAATAACATTTAGGTGTGGAAATTCATTGTAAATTGCCATCAACCCAAGATATACCGTGAAAGTTTCTGCTTAACCATACGTTTTGGTATTTGAAGCGAGCTGATAGTCAGTTCCAAGAATATAGTGGTTTCAGTACATATGTTATTGCTAGTCCATTCGATAAAGATAGTTGTAAAACAGCCATTTCTTTAAACACAAAATTATTATGTGCAATTTTAAAACCTTGAACGTCGACAACTAAAGGACTATTCATTTTAGACTTCACTCACAATATTGGTTGCAGGATTGTAGCGGACCAAACGATCGTGTAGAATGAGGCAGTACGCTGTAGTGTGAGCTTTAAGCGCCTCTTTCATTTGAACTTCTAATCGTACGTCAACCGCTCCCACTTTCACTATTTCGTTTTGATGGGAACAATCGATGACTACAAGTGGAGCGTGCGTATGAAATTCATTGGGTGTTAATATCGGTTCGCTGATACCTCCGTAGTACGATTGTTGAAACTGTGCATACATTTCATATAGTATAGAATAGCGATTGGTATCGAAATCAATGTTAAGATTATCGTAAGGTTACATAGATGAACCCAGATGTAATTTCATATTGGTCAACTTACAGTGGTCGAACTGACTGCGTCTCTTTTTGCGCGATGTATCTGTTTGAAAGCAGACAATAACAAAACGCGGTTTCTCCACTTGAGAAGCCGTCTTCACAGCACACGTATGCGTGTGTGTTGTATGTAATTCTGGATAATCGTGTAGTTCCCAACTGCGAAAGCTTATGTCCATGGTGACATTGCGTTGGATATGTTTGAGTAGTTTTAAGCGCTCTGCATCTGCAACGGTTATATGTGGAATCCGCCATGATATATGTGTAATAGTAATTTTGATTGACTCCTTGTTATCAGAATTCGATATAGCTGCATAGTCAGCACTACTTCTAATAAGAATAAGCTCCTATTTGATATTCAAAAGAATTTTTCGGTAGTCCTCCGCAATTCCTAAAACCATGCGCAAGGGAATGCATACGTTGAAATGACCATTAGCATCAACGAGATCAAGTTTATCGATGGGGGACCAACCGGCGTTTCTAAAGCGACGGCTTTCCCTATAATCGTAGGATAGGAAATTTTTAATAATCGTAGTTATACCTGGATTACGAACGCGGTCAATAGTCTTTCCACCAAGTTCATAACGAATTTCATCAAATAAAAATAAAACTCCGTTGTTGACAAAATCGGCTGTAGACGAAACGCCACTATCTGACTTATTCATTGTACCCTCAATATAAATTACGCTGTCCCATGGTAGTGTATAGACATCTTCGTTTTCTATTGGAATCCGTATAACATCGTTCTTCTCATACGTGGTATTGGAGTACGGAGTATGCATATGTTTGTCGGCATTGACGATGGTTGTATCAAATATAGCACGTTGCGTAACATTTCAAATATTTCTATCCATTTTAGCGATGTAGCACTTTGAGTCCTAATGTTTGCAGAAATTTAACGTTTTCCTGTGTTAATCGGTGCACTGGTGTCTTGTAACTGGTAAAGGTGCTGACAATGCGTCTATTAATAGGTTTTGGTGGTTTATGCTCATAGCGCAAAATCATTGTTTAAAGACACTTTAGATAAAGTCTAATCATGATGGTTTCCCGACGAAAAGTGATGAGATTACCGTTTTGATCAACTATTTTAACAATGATGCGATCGATGATTCGTGTATTAAGTGGCATATAGGTGACGTTCACGGGGTTTTCAATAATCTTGTACCCTGCAGCAACTGCAGGAAAGGATTGATGCAAAATGTGTACAGGTTTGCTATTCCGAAACGATCCGACCACAAGATTACATTCAATACATATAGAATTAATTGGAAAGACCTGTGCCGGATGGTCCGAAATAGCAGTAGTGAGAGCTGGTAGTTTACGTTTCTCAAAACCCAGCAACGAAGCAAGTGAATTTGGTTGTGTAAAATCCACTATACCTGATGCTTTGATTTCTGTATGTAAACTGTTATTATTGGCTCGAATATCAATAAGGTAACGTTTGGATGAAGTGCGTCACGGGGATCGTTCAGATTACGTCGTACGAACTTATTAATATCTGCCACTTCATAAGTTCCTTCTGGTAAAGTAAGCACGATTTCATCAATGTAAAATTTATTTTTCGCTTCCGTTACATTGGGAATTGAAAAATATGTATCAAAGTTTGTAAGACCAATAACGTATTCATGGTCATCATCGAGAACAATTGGTGGGTTGATGATTGCGGTGAGCGTAGATTCAGTTCTAGTTAAAGCAAATGTGTAAATGTTCGGTGGTTGACGAAAAACTAACAACTAGTCGTATTCGTAGTTGGGATGGGGTATTAAAAAGCAAATTCCTGAAACACTTGCAATATATGGTTTTTAATTAAACATTTTTTATACAAAACAGTTAAAAAATACACTAAAATCAAATAATATATAACGTTGTTAGAAACTTAACGGAGGGCTATTTTGCAGTAAAAATTTCAATACGAAGTGTCCACAGGTAACAGTGTTAAGCGGTTGAAATTGTTCATAATTATAATATAGAGTGCATGGTCCTGATGAGGTTAAGTATTTGACAAGTTCCCTCAGAGGTCGTAGATTACCAATGTTATCATAATAGACTGCCCTTGAACCATCTTCTTTGTACGCGGTCCAATGAGTTTCCACACCACGTGTAGTATCATGATTAAGAATACCACATTCTCTCCAACGAATTGTGTTTGGAAGTGAATTGCGCATGAATATTCCACGAAAGTGGGATATTGGTAAACGTTTTATGTATTTGTTCAAGTCAACATTGGTCAACGCTCGCATAGGTAGGTTTAACGAATGCGTTGAGTTTTTTTTTTCGTTGTCTTTGTTTACGCAAACCTTGCCCGTGTGTAAGAAAAGGCTGTAGAAGATCGTAGGCGATGTCGTGTAGTTTGCAGGCTTCGTCTAAGGGATTACGACCTATATCACCACGCTCGAGGCGTTTCTGAAGCTTAGTACCCGGTCCACAGAAGCGATAGCCTGGTAAATGTAATTCTACCGGTAAACGATTGATAGCACTATTGAGTAACCCGTAGCCACGATAGGATCTCATTAATCTTGTCAGTCGAAAGGTATAAATGAGACTGGTCATGCGTGTAGAATTACTCGCTTAAATGCTTACCATACTGCAATTACGTTTTAGTATAAGGATAGAATGCGTCTGGTAAAGCAACAATTGGCGTTGCCAATTACGGACCACAACTGCAGCAACAACACTAACGTGCAAAAGCATGGACTACTATTACCGTCAACAATACGGTGTATCATTACAGGTCCATCCAATTGTGGTAAAACTAATGTAGTTATCAGTGTCTTGAAACATCCGAATGGTGTACGCTTTGAAAACGTTTATCTCTACTCAAAATCCTTGTATCAACCAAAGTATCAGTACCTAGAGAGGTTATTACAACCAATAAAAGAAATAGGATATTTTGCGTTTAACAAATGGGATGCAATTGTTACTCCAGCGGATGCAAAACCTAATTCGATATTTATTTTCGATGACGTGTCGTGCGATAAACAAAATGTAATGCGAGAATATTTTTCTTTATGTCGACATAAGGCCATTGATTGTTTTTATCTATGTTAGACCTATTCCAAAATACCTAAACAATTGATTAGAGACAATGCTAATGTCCTAGTGCTATTCAAACAAGACGAACTCAATTTAAAACACGTATACGCTGACCATGTAAACACGGATATGTCATTTAACCGGTTTAAAGAATTGTGCGGCGTATGCTGGCGAGATCGGTATGGGTTCCTGGTGATCAATAAAGATGGCGATTTGCAGAGCGGTCGCTACCAAAAAGGTTTTGACACCTATATATACTTTTAAAGCACATAAATAGCATATCACTTCCTACCCGTTTCTAGACGATGGCAGACGACGTGAAAACCAAACGAGAACTCATAAAAGTACAAAAGACAGTCAAGAGGAAATTACAAGCGCTAAAAGCAGGTGTGGTTGAAAAGGAGCTTGCATTAAGTAAAGTCTATGCACCTATTACAAAACGTTTACAAACACTTCAGACCGGTCTGCTGAAAGATATTAGACAGGAGTCCAAGATCGAAAGTCAGCACTGATCACCACCACAACATGACGTACAATCTACTCCTAAAAGACGCCGTAAATTTTTCGATCAGTTGCGCAGTTCCGCACCAATCGCCGCACCACCAATAGAGGAGGCATGGGAACACAATCCTCATAGCCCAGTCCAGCCTGTGGAGTCCACCTTCGAAGAATCGGAGAGTAGCGGCAACACTCCAGAGACCCATACAGAGTACGAACGGTACCTTAACAGCGAAGAACATCAGGTCTGCTTAAAACGATTCTTACCATCGGTAAGATACTATGTCGATAATCTGTTTTCCAACTTTACTGATAATTATAACAATGACACGGAGCACTTGCGCAGGGATAAAGTACGTTTTAATCCGGAGACAGGAAATCTTCGGGATTGGTGAAAAATTGTGTAGAACGATTTTGCTACAACGGTAGCAAAGGGTTGTATGAGCAACTGTTCTTTCTCAATCCTTTGGGTAAATTCTCACTTAAAGAAATTAACGATTATGCAGACACTAAAAAAAGAAGTAATGCAATGTACAGCTTACGACAGCAAACTATGAACCCGAGTGGTCGTGGTCTACTCATGGATTATAACGAGAAGCCACTAGAGTATGTATACTTTGATGATTCTAACGAACTGTGTCAACGGCTCAAACTTCTGGTCGCCTCACAAGATGCAGGTAACACCGGTCACACCAACGAAATTACATCGATTATGGAAGAATTACGCGAATTGCGTATAAGAGCGTAGATGTCGAGCTTGTTATTCATTATTACGATGGTTATCGACAAGTTTGGACATGCGTCTGACTGTGCTTCATATATTTCTTATAATGATTACTACGATTTTGACAACATGAGATTAGCGCGCGTCGCTACACCATAAGAAGATGATGATGCAGTCACGAAAGCGTACTTAGAATCGCGGTTAGCAACGTATCACCAGCAAGAGGGCGAACCAACGCTTGGAAGTGGTTCCACTATTCAGCAGTTTATAGACACGCTTGTGAAGGAGACAACAAACAGTATGATTACACAATTCTCGCGCGAGTATGTTACAAGAGCAAACTTTAACCATTTTGAAGAGATGATGAGTAACCTTGTTCCAGCCACTGTGAACGCTAATGTTGCACAAATCGTAACCAAACGGATAGATGATTCTATGAATAGCATATATAAGACATTAGACGCTGCTATTCAACAAGTGAAAGCACAATTTAGAATAGACATTGCACGAATACAAGCAGATATTCAACAGTTGCAAGAGAAACTTAAAAACGCGCGCATATAGTAGTCAGCCATACACACACACATATTAGCAATATGTCTGTAAAGGAGCAAATCGTCCACGAGTTACATAAGCCTGCTCGCATTAACTTTCCTAGAAGACATGTAATCACAAAAGATTAAGCGAGCTGTTTCAAGCCGATTTGGTGGAAATGATCCCATATGCAAAGATGAATAAAGGATTTAGATACATTCTAGTTGTTATCGATGTATTTTCTAAATACTTATGGGCCGTACCGGTTAAGCGCAAGACGGGTAAGGCTGTTTCAAACGCTTTTCAATCAATTTTCAACAAAGACCATCGTATTCTACGGTACATTCAAACGGATTTGGAAAAGAATTTTATAATTCAACATTTAAGGCTTTAATGGAAAAATATGAGATTATACATTATAGTGTGTACAGCAATAAAAAAGCTTGCGTAGTAGAACGCGTCAATCGTACCTTAAAGTCAAAAATGAGGAAACAATTCAGTTTGAATGGTTCGTATCGATGGCTGAATATACTATCCTCACTCGTGACTGCAAATAACAACACCAAACATCGAACAATCGGCATGCGACCTGTAGATGTGTCAAAACGCAATGAACGCAAACTTTTCAATACAGTATACAGTACGATCAAAACAGTTAACTTAAAGAGTAAAAAATTTTCTGTTGGCGAGCATGTTCGCATTAGTAAACATAGAGGTCAATTTACCAAGGGATACACACCAAATTGGTCTAACGAAATTTTTACGGTGTACAAAGTGCATTTGACTAATCTTTTAACGTACCTATTGCGCGATAGTCGAGGACAACCAATATTAAGCGGCTTCTATGCAGAAGAACTTCAACGAACACACTATCCGGATGTATATTTAGTGGAAAAAGTATTGAAGAGAGTTAAAAATCAAGTATATGTGAAATGGTTAAATTTAGATTCTAGCCCTAATAGTTGGATATCCAAAAATCATATTTTGTAGATCTGCTGTTACGTGTTTGTTTACCATCGTATGTCATTCATCAATAAAACATTTTTTACTGTTATATGCTTTATTATAGCGACACACACACACACACACACACCCACACACAAATTACATCTATGTACTGCTAATTACTGCACTAGTTCTTAGTCAAGAAAGTTGTTTATAATTCCTCATGCCTGAAGCGCAAAACGTTGATGTAGGTTGATTTTCGCTGTTTTGGTTGAACTCGAGTATTTCAATGTCCCTGAATATGTGTAAATAATAAGCAGGTAAAACACATTACCTTCTCAGCTAACAATTTCTCCCGTACTTGACCAACACTCGAGGTATATATATTTATTGTAAAAGGTATGCGACACGTACAATAGCATCCTCCATTATATCTAATAAGTGCTATCTATAGCGCATCAGCTAAGACTACCAAGATGACATGATTTACATACAAAAAATAGTATTAAACTAAAACAATAACTTTAATAGCATATACACTTTTTTATAATCATCTATACTATTTGATGGCAATTTTCCCGAATCCGGACCACACGTCCATCCTGGTTGCTGTTTTGAGCCCTCCATTGCCAAATTCTTGAGGAGCCAGTTATACGTTGTTCTATGAGGGCCAACTACATTAGGTTGGTACTTATAATTTACCTTATACTTTAAAATTAACTTCAATACTTTTTCTAATACCATAGGTTGTGCAAAATATACAACATCTACAATCATGTCATCAATTGCTGTTACCAGTGATTGATAGTTGCATTTTATATTCACGATAGGATATGTCTTCGTACTCAATACAGCTCGGTTGGTTAGTAATTCTTCAAGGAAATATACATCGCTCAAACTATAATTACTATCTATTGCGTCTAGTACACCGCACACCTGATGACATTTTAACTCTGTTTTGCCGTTGCAAGCATCAATGAAGTTTGATACAAATTGATGGCACCTACTCTGTTGATTAAACAGCATGTCCATTACATCAATGGATGTATCATTAGTCAGCGTTAGCCATTTGAAGGCTTTAAAGGGAACATGAACACCTACTCTGAACAGTATACGTTTGATTTTGTCCACATCATTCAATACTATGGCATGTTTCAGATGTTGGTGTAAAATGCGTTGTTCACCCTCAAACAAATCGTACAGTACATTGTCCATGTTAACTTGAAAACTTCGCACCACTATCGTCACTATCGTTATTGTTCCACTCACTGCGAGAACTATCCAAGTACCTAGCTTTTATGGCACATTCATCAAAATAGGTAATGCTAAAGTGTTGTGATACTGAGCATCACTTAGTTATTTGTCTGATAAACCCCCCACTAGTTTTGTAACAGCATCAACAAATCAACAACCTCGAGATGATCTCTGGCAAGGCGACTCTGTAAAATTTGACCAATATATTTAAGAAAAATCCAATTAGAGGTGTGTGTTGGTGGTGATAGATTGTTATTCAAATTATCTATGGAATATCCTTCACTTTTAACGAAGGATGCATGCCCGGTAAATTGCAAATTAATCAAAAGAGCATAACGTTAATCATTACTCTACATACAGCACAAAAGCTGTCATAGCCATGCGAGAAATATGTTGCCTAATAAATACTCCCTGTATGATTGTTGTGGTTTTGACAATTTTGACAACGATCCTAGGTCATGGATCGAAACGTAAAGAAAGATGATTTTAAAAACTATGAGTGGTTTAATTCCCAACGAAGATTAAGAAAAATGTTGCCTGATGTCACTAAATCTATATATATATATATATATATATATATATATATATATATACCAATGTTTAATACCTTGAGAGTAATAAAAAAAATAAAATTTAAAGTTGTCAACCATGTTCGGGTGGTAATGTTGATTCGGTCATTGATACCTACTGCAAGTTAAAACAAGTCGTATACAATGATGAAAAGTTTTTTGAAACTAACTAAATGTGATCTTGAATACATGCATTGTAAAAGCGATATAGTTCAGATTCTGCTACTATTCTTCAACAGACGGCGATAACAATAAAAACTCTGTTTAAATTAATTTTTAATAACGACTTAACATTGCGTAATTCTATTAAAATGATTTGAAATATAACGGTATTATTTTAATTGTTTAGCATCAATTTAATAACATTTGTTGATATAAGATGAAAATTGTGAATTTTGGTAATTGACAATTATGCTAAAATGTTTTGAAGTTACGCAGTTGCCATATGTTCCATTTAACAGAATTAAAACTCAGATATATTATAGACATTCTTGCAATTATTTACCATATGTGTATATATTTCTCTTGACGAGAATAACTTATTAAATTAAAGTAGGTTATCTATAAGCACTAAATTCTACAATAATTGGAAACGAGTTTGAAAATAAAAATGTATTGACAATGTAGCTATACTTGTAATTTGTTCTGCCAGGATCAAGAAAATATAATGCAAAATAGTTGTTTTTAGATATAAACCAGAACCATATAATTTACATAAAGCGATATGTTGTTATAATTATACTATAAATAGCACAATCGCCGAGGTCATTAACTACCATGCACTTTACTGAACACGGTTGTTAAAGGGCGTTATATGAACGTCTTTTGCAAAGAAATAAGTAATATTTATCTCAGTTTGCGAGATGTTGAAATGTTTAGATCCGTAAGTTACGCATATCTTTTAGAAAACATATTTGCTTTTATGGACAAATTTTTGCTTTACATTCCTTAATTTTAATAATTTCACTAATCATGTTTACAGAGTCTTTTTAAATAATAATATCCTTTGAACATACTATCATCTGGAATACAAATTTTGTTATACCTATATCTAGTACTAATAATAATTAGTGTCTCTAGCACTGTAAAATTTAACTAGAATAAATAATTCACAATCTTTTATAGTGTTTAATTAAATCGGTCTTTTAACAACAAAAGAGGTATTTTGCACATTGCAAATTATTATTACCATGCTTGTAGCAATAAATATTACATAAAAATGGCTGGTTATTTACCTAACAATAAAATTTTACCCTAAGAAGATATAATTGGTGTATGCTGGGTTGCCTGCCATAGATATGCATATATTTTTTAGAATTAAATTAAATTTAAGTACACGTAGGTAAATGCGTGAAAGTTACTTTACCTTTCAGTATTCAGCTGTATTGTAAATAGTTACTGATATTATATTGAAAAGAACGACACCCAGTATTGCCAGCTGTGTAAAAAATGTTTTGTTTCGGCAGTGAATCAATCAAACTGTATGAAAATATATGAACTCATTAGCATGTAATTAAAATATGCCGGTAAGTGAAACTAATATAAATAAAACATTCAAATTTTGTGTGTTCTTTTTAACATTATATATTTAATACAAAAATATTTCTTTAAAAATCTCGGGGATTCTTCAGCGCGTGCACGTTTTTGCCTAACCTAAAATCTCCGAAGTATTCAATCACCTAATGCGTGCAAAGCCTCCGTTCAGAACGCCTTATAGAGCACCATTCCGCATTTGAGAATGGTTACATCACTATCCAAATTCTTCACCACGTTTTAAATAACGACATGATTTGCATACATTTTAAGGTTATATTTTAGATCCGAGTACGAGTTTAGTGTAGTTGTATAAATTATTTGGGTGGTGCAATCATGAACAAAATAACGAGTGACCTGTCTTAACATGTTTTTTTTGCCCGCACACACCAATGTTTTAAATTAAAACCATTATAAAATACGAGTCGAATAATTTCTCCTATTCTTTTTGATATTTAATACAAAAATAATGGGGCACAGCCCCGTTTAGGACACGTTTAGAAGCTCCACCCGCCATTCATCATTTTGAGAGTGATTATGTCATCCACCACATTTCCTATTTTTGCTTAACCTAAAAATCTCTCTTTAATTAACTAAAGCAACAAGAATAAAAACAAAGACGAAGCTCTAAAGATCACCGCTAAATTCTTTACTACATGCACGTTTTTGCATAAGCTATAAATTTTTTATCACGTTTGTGAAATTAAACGAGTTATATATATATACAATGTCTAATATGTCATCTACATACAATCACCAAACCGCTAAAAGTAAAAGAATTTTTATTGCCTTATAAATTAAATGTATAATTACATTTAAATATTTATATATATTCAAATTGCTAAAATGTAAGCAAGAAATCCTTGATATAAGATCAAATTAATTTTTTTATTTGAGAGTCAAATAAATCGTGATGAAAGGTGGTATAATTTGCATACCAAGAAGGAAATAGTCTCGACATGTTTTTGCAAACACACCTTATGTTAATTAAATCCATTATGTTAAAAGTTGAATGTCGGCATGATTTGCATATATATTACCAGAGATCTATAAGCCCAATAAAAAAACACGAGGTTATATTCGACTGCAAATTCTTGTTATTTTATCTTGACATTAAAATTGTGAGAAGTGAACGACTTTTTTTTACAAGATTTTACATGCAGCCGTTTAAAAATTTGATCCCCATTATATAACATTTCGTATATTTTCTCAATTTTATTTGCTACTTCATACAAAACGCAGCTTATGAGGAGAGCTAAAAAACTCTTTACCACTTGCACGCGTTTGCTTAATATAAAAAAATTCTTCACCGCGGCGTTTTAATTTTTAGCTTAACCTACCCAGAAAAATCTCCGAAGCAGCCAAGAACCAACACGTGGACTCCATTCTACACACAACATTTTGAAAAAATGTATAACACCTTTCCCCATATTATTTAATATTTAACACGGGAACGCTGCTAAAAAATTATTTTAAAAAAAGATCTTCACCCCCGCGCACGCACACCACTCCACGACAAAAATCTAACAATCCCTCCAAACGCACACCCCGAGAACAAAGACCTAATAACCCCACGACGCACCAAATTTACATACAAAAGCAATTTTGTTCTCAAAGCGGCGTATACATATCTTGCTGTGCATTTTATTGCTCAAAGCGGCTTAGCCCTCCTACTTCCCTGGACTCCCGTTCTTTGAGACCCCAGACGCTACCAAGTTCGTGTCCCGCACCGGGTTAGCAGCGTTGAAACCATAGCCACCGACAAAAGCTGTGCAAACTCCCGGAGTACGTTACTAAATATACTACTTTAACCAACAAGTGTTTAAGGAGTGAATCCCGTCGTGTGTGAGTGACACATATGTGCGATTATAGACCTATTGTTACATTAATCTGTGTTAATCTATAGCTATTATATATTATTTTGGTTTTAAGTTGTAAATACCTGTGTGGTGACTTTCTTGTAAAATGCTATTTTCGTTTATCTTAATTACTTCTTCGTACTTCAAATAAATACTGTTCTTCCCTCTTTAAATTACAAATCAGTGTTAAAACCATCAAAGGTGATGTGTGCCACAAAAACTTGTTCTGCCGTCACGATGAGTTGGTAACAGTGTATCGATAAAATTTTCTAAAATTCTAATGGACGTTTTAATATTTCTTTTTGTAAGTGAATGCTAATAATTTCAGTTTGAACTCTTCTTTTGCTAAAAGTGCCCCTAACGCTCCTTCACTTTCATCTCTAACTAGCTGGAGCCCACTTTTTCGTAAAAATTAACTTAATTTGTTCAACCCTTTGCCCATGCTTCCCCGAACCTCACCCCAACTATCCATATTACCTTTCAAAGCCCTTTCATCTATTTTGTCAATTATTTCAACCCCAATTTTACTGCGGCCCTGCATTATATAGATAATCTCATGGTAACATGAATACGGCGTTGTTTGGACAATACTCATTGTTTCAAATCTTTTGTATACTACACGTTCAGAAAAAAAGTTGCCATCTAATTACGCAATCGGCAGAAAAGGAAACGTTTAGAAAGAATGATGTACCAACAGGTCATCTTCTTTACATCGATTATCCTATTTCAGATCTCACGGTACAAATAGAGAAATGAAACAAAGAAAATTTTGTGAATAAAACTCCAAGTAACTCTAAAATTTATGAAACACCAGACAATAACAATTCAGCAGGTGTTAAAGATTCTATTGAAATGGCAGAAAAGTTTCGAAATGCAAAATCAGAAAGTTTGCAAGAGCTGTTTAAAAAAAGTTGGTCTCTACGAGAGAAGAATAATCAAATTAGAAAAAAAACGGCAACTTAAAGAAAAATTTAAATTGTAAAGGAAAAACTTTCAATTAGAGGGCTAGCCCTTACTAATAGAGCGTTCCTAAAAAGAAACTAAACATAAAACAGAAAAAAATTGATCGTTTGTTAAACAAAAAAAAATTGAAATTGCAGAAAGCAGATCTTTCAATTATCTTAGCCAAAGATAGACTTACCTTTACCTGGACTATCAACTAGAAGTGAATGAATAACAGAAAAACAAATGTCCTCCAGGAATTCTCTTTTTCTAAGGGACAGGTTGTAATTACTAGAGGAAGCAACTAGTGTATAACAACTTTGATGAATACATGAACATGAGCAATATTTTTTAACATAATCAATAACTTATAAGATTACTAATTTCAGATTGTATGCATTGTAGGCGATGTGGGTGGGGTCAATCAAGGTACTTGGAGGACTTCATACATAACCAATGAAACGCTATTCTTAATCATTCTTCAAAAAGTAATAAATACTTTTCTTTCGACTTTCCTATCATATAAAGCAGATTACAGAATAGTATTTTAAAATGAAACAGTTGTAATAAGAGAGAACATAAAGAACATATACAAATCAAACAAACTCCAGCTTGCATGAAATCTATGAAATAATCACATCATAGTCTCTGGTAATGTTAAACAAGTAACCCTTCAGTTATTTTCCCATCATATTGTCTTAAAATGTAAATATTAGGAACATTCTGTGCAAAACAATTTTTTTTATTTCGTAGATAAATTTTTCACTGTTCTTAACCCGCATTTCTTAAGTGATTACAGAGAGTCGATGCATAGTGCACACAGTTTGAATCAAGAAGAACAAAAAAGGATGCAATCAATAAATTAGGCATTAATGTAGGCAATGAACAAGTTTAATGCGGTTTCAGAAAAGCATTCTTTTGTCCATAGCTCCGCAGCTAGCAATATTTACATTATGACATCAACACCAAATCAAGATATCTTGAAAGAGTGTTTTTTTTAAATTATATGTGTGAGCTACCAATGCACTCACCCCAGAGCAGTCGAGTTTAAAAATGGCATAAAGATTTTATTTTTGGGTTTTAATATGCCAACAGAATCGAACGGTAGTAATACCAATTAATATGAAGACAACGATTCAAAAGAATATCGTACTAATAATATTTTGTTAAAATGCCCTCAAATTATGAATAAGGCGAAACAGGTCTTTAGCTCGATACTAGTGCTTTTAAAAATATAATAGATTACGAGAACTATGCCATTGTGCGGGACTAACGAAACATTAAGGTATTTAGCGGGTTGCGTAATTAAGAAAGGATGACTCAACGATTAAAGAAACAAATTTTTATCTGAGGATCTAAGTATACCAAACGAAAGATTCAATGAAATAGTTAAGACATATTAAAAGATATTTGATAAGATATATGAAGATAAATCTTGATAAAAAGTTCATGTTGTTCAAAACTATGTTTTAAAGCCTAAAGAAACTTTTCCAGAAGTAAAAAAAAGCCATTTTGACTAAATTTGTTTGAACAAGGACTATTCGATTAAGTTTTGTAGTTTACTTTCAACTAAAAATATTTAATATTGCTTTCTGTAGATTTAATTCTAAATGAGAGACGCCTGTGTCAGTGGATCTCATTGAACTGAGCAAATTGACATCACTAGTAACAGCACACTTCCACGCGAAAAAGTGTTGCTCTGAGGTCTCGAAGTTTTATCTAATAACTTTGCGTGCAGATAGGGTGCTTTATTTTTATAAATTTGTAAAATGTGCGACAGGTACGAGATAGTGTGCTCACTAAAGTCTGCCAAATAGTGTCGAAGCTTAGAAAATGTTTTGGATATATTGACAATATTTTCCCACGGCTCTCACAGCCATGCATCACGAACTTAATCAGTGATCGATTTTTAAGTTCACCGTGAGGCTAAAATTTCACGCCTTCGTACTTAACTATCCTCAAGGACATTAGTTTTGTCAACTTTTGCGGTAAAGTATATTCAGATTAAAAAATCCCTGTGCAATTCCAATATACAGGTCTGTAGAAAATGCACCATATGTACACATAATAATTAATCACATTGGTAAAATCAAAAGCAAGCAAATTTTCAAGTTATGTATAAACCAGCCAATAAAATCACAAAATACTAACGTCTTCTAAAGCCTCTGAAAAAGCCTTAAGGCCGAACGAATATTCCACCTTGTCGTTGATGCCGGGTAAATTGAGCGATCAGTATACTTCAGAATGAACAAATGCAAACAGAGTCCAAGACTAATTAGTTTAGTGGTTCTGCAATGGTTCAATAACAATCAGCCTGGCCTTACAATCAATCCCGAGCAAACAAAATTAAGCCTTAGAATTTATTTTCTCTACTTTAGAAAAGAAGAAGAACCATATAAGTTAACAATAATCTCAGCAACATTCATAGTGGTTTTTTTTGCATTGAGGAATAGACCCAAACCTTTGTTTAACCGTAATAATAGCAACCGACCAGTATGCTTGGTAGACTTTGCAGTAATAAATTTTTTCCTACATGGTCTGCCTTTACTTGTTTTTCAGATACTTTAAAAATGCACTTTCATCTTAATTGGACATGAGTTTACGCAGTCAAAATAATTATTTCCATTCAGTACTATGTTGTACAACATATTTCGGTTTAGTTGAAATTGCAAGTTTGACGGTCCGATAGCAATAATCAGTTGTTGTATTGCTAATTGACCTTACCAAAGTAAGTAAAACGTCGGCTCTATTATTACATCTTAAAATTGTACAGTTTAAGTTTAGAAAACATATTAATAGTCGTCGCCATTCTGTCCGCAAGAACTTCCAACGCAATCGACAGCTATTGGAATTCGTGCTTGTTAATATTCACATTAATAATAGCAATTAGATATGTTGCAATTATTATTAACTACGTTAGCTGTATCAGTACAAAACGGAAGGTCATTAAATTTATGAATTTCTGTGCAAAGAATCCATAAATTGTAAACATACTATTTTGCGTTGAAGTGTATGGTGCACTTGAGTTAATAGATACTATAGGAAGCCAGTCAGAGAGTCAGGGAATATTTTCGGAATTGATACCCTCTGTTTTAAAAAAAATTCAAAAGTAATCACTAAGTTAGAAAACCCACCGGCCTTGTACTATTCATAGAACTGTGCAAACTGATTTATTTAATGCTATTTGCTATTCCATTATGATGTGGTGTAAAAGATATTGTTGAAAATATTAGATCTTTACATATGAAATACCCAATTTATTAAACGTCGAAGAGATCAGTGGTTTCAAATCAACTTGAACTTGGTATATTTGCGCAACTATTTTATTTTAATTTTGACAGATAACAAACGTTCATGTTCGTGGTATTTGAGATAATAATCACTTTTCAACAACTGCATAAAAAAGTTCTTAAAATGTTGTAAATGCATGATGTGCGGATGCTTTTCCTTTTTTGATTTATAAAAAGCTTTAATGTCATCACAGCGGTTAATGAAGTTAAATAGGCATTTGAAAAAACCACTTGCGACCAAGATACCGTGCGACGTAAGTTGGCAAATTTTCACAATAAAAATATTGCCTTGGAAAGTGATTCAAATTTGTAGCCAAACACTACATTAACTCTTTAAGTATTTCTGGGATATTGATTTCCCGCCTCATACAATCTTCTAGCAGTTAAGTGATAATGTGAACTATACATCCCATAAGATTTAATATAGATATGGATGAATAGTGACAAGTTTTATGGCGTTGTAAAGTTTTCTTTGGCAACTATACCAGTCAATTTACATTATCAGCTGTATGTATTCGATTTTCTTGTAGTACTTATAAACAGTGATCATAGGTGTGACTTATTTTGCTGCATAGCCGTGCTTGTTTATTAATTATATTTATCACTTACAGTACTTACAACGTGGAGGAGGGATTTCTCAAAGAGACCCTACATTCGATATTTCCAATGCTGCACCCGACGGTACTACATCGGCCAGGAAGCGAGGTTTTTTTTACCTGGAAATTTTGAATTTGCCACTACCTTGCTGTTGCAAGTAACGTAGGGATTTTTAACGTTCGTGACAACACCCACACACGGAACCTCCATTTTACCTCTCATCCGAACGAGGATTTTTGTGAAAAATGCTCGTCTAATATTTTTCAAGCGGACCGTGTTGGGATGCGAATCCAAGACCTTGGGCCTAGTAGACATACGCATACCCCTTTTCATAAGCCGCAGTAATTTTAATGATAATTAGTGTCGGGATCCCCCCTACATGTGATTTTCCAGTGCTCCACGAGAAGGTACTACATTGACCAGGAAGCGAGTTTTTTTACCTGAAAAATTTTGAATTTTGCTAAACCTTTGCTATTCCAAGCAAGGTAGGGATCTTTAACGCGAGTGACAACACTCACACACGGGACCTACATTTTACCTCACATCCGCACGAAGGCGTATTTTTGTGAAAAATGCTCGCCTAACATTTTTCAAGCAGACCGTGTCGGGATTCGAATTCGGGACCTTGGGCGTAGTAGTCACACGCATACCCCATTTTGTAAGCTGCAGTAATTTTAATGATAATTAGTTTGGTCTTTATTGATAATTGCAAATTTTTAGTGCATATTTTTCCGAGTGGGATATTATTTTCCCAAAGAAATGTTTTTATTATTTATTTTAGATACAATGTAGCACTGTAGTGCCGTAAAGAAAATATTTTCCAAAAATGTAACTGCCCATTCTTTTGTCACTTAAAGGGTTAAACAATAAAGATTTACGAGAAGGGGTTGAGCGAAATTCATCAAACTCGCTAGAAAATATTGTAGAAGTATCAATAAGTACCTTACATTTGACTTTACATTGCTCCACCCAAATGTACTACATTGACCAGAAAGCGGATTTCTCTTTTATCCGGAAATTTTGAATTATGCGGAACCCTTACTATTCCAAGCAAGATATGGATCTCTGACATGCGTGACAACACTCACACACGGGATCTATGTTTTTCCTCTCATGTAAACGAGGGCGTGTTTTTGTGAAAATGATCGTCTAACAATTTTCAACCGATCCGTGTCGGGAACCAAACCCGGTACTTTAAAACAGGTAGCCATACGCGAACCTGTCTGAACTACGAAACCGTCTTGTATCAATAAGTACCTTTCTCAATGCTCCAGTCGAAGGTACTACAGTGACCAGGAAGCGAGTTTTTTTTAACCTGGAGAATTTTGAATGTTGCCAAACCCTTGCTGTTCCAAGCAAAGTAGGGATCTTTAACGTGCGTGACAACACTCACACACGGGACCTCCATTTTACTTCTCATCCGAACGAGAGCGTATTTTTGTGAAAAATGCTCGCCTAACATTTTTCAAGCAAACCGTGTCGGGATTCGAACCCGGACCTTGGGCGTAGTAGTCACACACATACCAACTCTGCCACGGAGCCGCCTATCAATAAGTACCGTAACTCGTCATCTTAATCGGCCAGGGAAAATAAAAACGCTCAGTAGATGAGTTCCGCACGAGTTAACGTTTGCAAACAAATTGCGACGATTACAAGTGCCATGTTCATAGCTTACTCTGAACATTTCTGTACTATATTTCTCTAACGCTTTGTAACCTGTGATAAAAAATTGATGCCATATGACAACAGAAATATTTTAGACAATGGTTGGACAATAATGAAACTCCGTCAAAGGAAGGTTATGGTGACAATATAGTGCAATTGCGAAGGCGTATTGCTTATTCTTACTTGCTATTCGGTGAAATCATAATAGCACAATCATATTGCGTGAAATTGCAGATTGTTCATGAACAATTAAAGGCTAAGCAATCGCATCTAGTTAATCGACGTGAACCAATACTGTTTCATAATATCGCCAGACCAGTCGTACTACAATGGACCGTTAGGAAGTTGTTTTGAGTTAGGATACGAAATGCTTGATCATTCATCATACTCTCCTAGCTTATCACCTATCGATTAGCATTTTTTCCGAAGCTTCGTAAACCATTTCCAAAATCGTCGAAACTTTGTACTTAAGGCATTTGAATAATATTTGGGCCGCAAAAAATGCATTTTTTTTTCTATAAAAGTATTAATGCATTCCCCGTTTATTGGCAACATAGTATCAACGACAACGGTGATTATTTTAATGAGTAAATGCTTTTGAACCAATCTCTATGTATGGAGTTTTATTTTTATCTAAAACATGATATTTCAAATGCAAGGATCTGATAGTTTCCTTTCTTATTATATATATATATATATATATATATATATATATATATATATATATATATACGCAACCGATCCCTCGTTAAAGCTTATTTAAAATTGATAATGCTTAATGACACTAATAAATTTTTTGTGCTGCTATTTTTATTTCACTTTCATTCTATATCTATTTAATTCAATACTACATGTACGCTGAAATTTAGAGTAATCCCATTTTAAACTAAGCAACAGTTGGGTAGTCGATCGGACAAGGTACAATTTCTACAACCTAAACATTTACGATTTTCAATTTCCTTAACATTTCATTTATGCAAGCTTTATATTTCCAGCAACTTCAGCGTTCAAAATAGATTTAACTGTTCTTTTATGACCTGAATCGAGTTTAAAAGGATAATTGGCGGAAATATTGTAAACGTATTACTGAAATTCATTCGATTGTAATGAGCGTAGTTAAAATTTTGTGCATGAATGCTTATTGTTAATCTATTCCAGGCAATTGGTAATTAATATAGTAGGTTAAATATTGGATAAAATTTTATAAACGTATGCCAAATCTTATAAATTGCCGTACTATGCTAACCTATCGAGATATACATGTAAAATTTACAAATAAAGTGGGTTTATTACGTCCAAGGATTAGAAATGTCATGGTATTCCCTGTAAACAACATTGTGAAAACGTGAAAATAGCAATACTGTTATAAGAATACAAATCCCTTATTTTTCCAGTTCTCATAGATAATGTTATATAACTCCAATATTTGTGATACCAGAGATTTCATGTGATTCTAGCTTCGCTTCAGAAAACTGAAAAGACCTATATCTAATATATAGTATCTAATCTGAATTAAAATCTAAGCATGGTGTAACTGAAAGCATCCCACTATCTGTGTTTGGTAACGGTAAAAAGCTACTATTCAGATTTAAACTTCAGATATTCCGTATTGTAGATAGCATAGAGCATTCATCATCAACATATTAAGATCTTTAAATAATTTAAAGAAATTACATACATTTACAAATGTAGCAGAATATTCGTACTTTTTCTTCACATTAACGAACCTATAGCTGACGTTATTAAAATAAACACTTTGGCAATCATATACAAGTATTAAAGTTAAATACAAATGTTTGTTACCAACTTTCATCAAAATGCGGGTAATGCTGATTGATAACTGTTTATAGAAACCACTTAATTATATGTTATCCGGCAATATAAATTAATAAGCAAATAGCTCATTAGCGTTGAATATGCTCCCCTGTATTCTGTATTTCAACCAATACTTACCGTTTAAACATATAAATCAACCCACATCGATTATGTTTAACATAATAATATTTAAAAATACTTAGTTTCATTGCTTCTAGTTCTTCGACCATATTATTATACTAGTTTATGTATTAGGGTATGAAAAGTTACATCTTGCATACTTGTATAGTAGACTCAGACCAGGCAATTGAGAACAATGTTTCTACGACTGCTTTTACTTATTTATTCAGTTTTTTAAGGTATTTAAAATCTTGAATTTTGATCCTTTAATTTTTTGGAATTTTTCTCCGAGTGTAGCCATAGTTTGAATAGATTTTTCTCAAGAGTTTATGTTCGGTTAAAGCTTAACATGACATTAGAGGTAGACTGGCTCACCTGGACACCGAAAAAATGTTGATAGACCGATGTATTTAGGACCGAGCGATTAGAGAAAATGATATATAAATAATATAAAAATATGAGCTAAGATAAATTATTTTCTTGCTCAACAAAACTAGGGCTCTAGTTTTAAATGGTTCTAAATGGTATTGACTGTGAAGAAAAAACTAAGAAAAGAATTTTTAGCTTGATTTGCCATGTAAAGTTACCAATTACTTGTTTTCACTTTATTTTATGCAAGCATGATAAAGCTTTACAGTTTCATGTTTTTACGTTATAGCGCTTGCGTGTTTAATATCTGTTATTAAACGATTTGTTTGTAACTACTGTTTATTTAAAAACAAAAAATTGAGTGAGACGGTTGGTTTATTAATTTCCAGTTTTCATAAATACTTCCAGTTCTCCCCTGCATGGGATTAATCCTTTAGGTGATGGTAAAGGTTTTAGGCTCATTTGCTTTTAGTACAGCTATGAAATACTAGAGTTAATACTAATCTCGCCTGTATATTGGTTCCTATATTACTTTAAGAGTTAACATGTAAGGATACTTTTTTGGGTAACACGGGAATTTAACAGGTTTCAGAGGTGTTGAATTAAAACGATAGGAAGATATTTTCAAGAAGTTGCAACAAAACTTAGAGCGGTTGTGTTAATAAAATTAAACTGTGTCAGTCTTGATTTTTCATGGGCACCCCTCTAAATAAAACGAATTGTGGTATTGTGTGATCATTTAATATTAATTAATTTAGTGATACTAATAGAAAACGAAGATTGAATTTCTTGACTACTTAATATTGAAAAATGAGATAACTATATACGTCATCATCATTACGTCTTCTGTCCTGGAATGATTAGACGCCTACCTCCTTGTTTCCCATTCTGAGCTAACCTACACATTTTCCTGAAATCCCCACAGTCTGCATCTTTCACTATCTGCGGGCAATAGTCTGATCTAGGTATATATCTACCTCTCTTTTTTCTATATCTGCTTGTAATATAGCCCGCACTATTCCCCAAAAGTGCCTTAGAATGTATCCTGTCCTTCTATGTTTCCTATTCTTTCCCACAGATATCTTTATTCCCCTACTATTTCTATAACCTTTTTTTGTTAACTTTATCTGTCCATGCTATCATCATCATACATCTGAAGTATAACGTGCCAAAAAGCTTCTTCCTTTTCCTGTCTGCTTCCCCTACTGTTCCTCTTTCACAGGCGTACAGTGCTTTGCTCCGCACATATGCCTCCAACACTTTTGTCTTTGTTTCTATGTTTGTTGTCTTCGAACAAAGCCGCTGCTGTTTATTGTTAAATACAGTTCGGTTTTCCTTCTATTGTTTTGTAAATATACACCCTATTTCACCGATATTCAGTGGTATGTGAAGGAGGTTAAGCAACTTCTGGCTACTAAAATCCCCAAAACTTAGACGTTTGCCGAATTAGTTAATTTTCAATAAATCCATTCGCACAAGCAACATTACATGAAAATATTGCAAACCCAGCGTCTGTAGTTGCTTACAATAATCATCAGGTTCAAGTACAATTACTTTTTCGTCAATAGGTTTTCGTCTCAGAACTGGTTGAACCTGTACCTCCACTGTTTTCTATTCTGAGCAAGTCTACACAGTTCCCTGAAATTTTCTCTGCCTAGATACAGCTCGGTTTCCCTTCTATTGTTTTGTAAATATATACCCTATTTCACCGATATTCAGTAGTATGTGGAGGAGGTTAAGCAGCCTGCGGCTACCAAGTTGAGAATACTGCAAAGTTAACACTTGTAGTTGCTTATAATAATCATCAGGTTGAAGTGCAATTACTTTCTTTCGTCATAAGGTTATCCGTCTTACAACTAGTAGGGCGCGTACCTCCATTGATTTCCATTCAGAACTAACCTACACATTTTCCTGAAATTCCCACAGCCTACATCTTTGACTATATATGTGAAATAGTTTAACCTAGGTCTACCTCTGCTTCTAATATATTCCACACTATTCTCTTATGCTATTTTTTATTGTTTCCGACATATTTCTTTCTTCCTCTATCATTTCTAGAACCTCTTTGTTCTTAACTTCGTCGGTCCATGATATCTTTATCATACGTCTGTAGCACCACATTGCAAAGACTTCTATCTTTTTTCTGTCTTCTTTTCGTACTGTCCAAGTTTCACAGCCGTATAGTGCTGTGCTCCACACATATGATTTCAACAATGTATTCCTTGTTTCCATGTTTGTGATTTTTGAACACAGTAATTGTTTTTTCTTGTTAAATTTAGCACGACCTTGCGTTAACCTTTGTTTTATAGCCATATACGTACACCAGTAAGTTTCAGATGGCTTATTTTTTAATTTTAGCTCATTTTGAACAGATTATTACAAAATAAGTTGGTTCGACAAAATAAACAATGCACTCTCAGAATTTAAACTAATTATATCAGACAGAGCATAATACACTTCGTTCTATCAAAAGTTGTGCATACTATTGCTGTACAAACTAATAAATTATTGTGGTACATTATTTTGGACAAATTCTACTCTATGGTGCTCGTGGTTTGACTTATTCTATTAACAGTTTCTTAAAGTATTATGTGTAAATTTAATTGCCTTACGTTTGTGATTAATTCGCCGAATTTAATATATTAAATTAGTGCCTGCAAATAGTATTTAAGCTGGTGTTAATATAAACAAGACTGTGAATACATGTGACTGTGAAGAATAATTATTAAATTTCTACTCATTGGAAATAAAGGCCAAATTGACCCTTCAAAAATATTTAGAACTTCTTCAAATTAATTTTGAAGAATATTTAGATGACATGTGTATCGAACGAATATTAAACCGATGGTTTCAACAGGGTGAAGTATCAACTCATAACTCTCCAGTTGTTAGGTTGTATCTACAGGAATGAGTTACAAATAAATGAATACAGATAATGTGTTATATCCTGGCCAGCTAGATCCACCGGTGTAACTCCGTAGGGCGTCGCCGTGGATCAATGTAGTAAGCGTAAGACTACGGATCCCAAGGTCCTGGGTTCAAATCCCGACACGGTCGACTGCTTGAAAAATGACAGGTGAGCATTTTTCACAAAAATTACGCCCTCGTTCGGATGAGAGGTTAAATGGAGGTGCCGTGTGTGAGTGTTGTCACGCACGTTAAAGATCCCTACCTTGTCTGGAACGGCAAGGGTTCGGCAAAATTCTAAAATTTCCAGGCAAAAAAAACTCGCCTCCTGGCCAATGTAGTACCTTCTGGTGGAGCATTGGAAATATAAATGCACGGTGTAACTTCGTAGATAACTTTTTATGGGGTTACATTAAAAATATTGTAGGCCAAAGCTAAACTTTTTGTACAGATGTTGGTGATTTTGAAACAGCAGTAGGATATGCATTGGGAACTGGTTCTCCTACACCATCGGAGAACGTGTACATACCTACAATTCATAAAAGTTACAAATGTTTAGTACAACGGAGTTCTATACTTGAACATGTGCTATAAGCCTGTATTATCTAGTTTTACAAGTAACTTAGGTTTTGCTTATTTTGTAATATATTTTGCAATCATTGAAAGAACATATTGAAATCGGCTTAAAATTCGCCATCAAAGATGACGACCATAAGAAAAACAAAAAATGATGGTATCCTCTAATAAAGGAATAACTTAATAAACATAGATAGTATCTGTCGTTATTTATCACAAACAGTAACCTTAAACCGTTTCCCAGATTTAATAATTTGTGTATATATATATATATATATATATATATATATATATATATATATATATATATATATAAGAAAGTTATGGATAAAGATATATTTTAACAGTTTGCAGATTTTTTACTGTATCTTAAAGATTAAACGATATAACTAAATTTTCTTTCTTCATTAGTGTTTCCCAATCAAATATACAACTTTTGGTCCGTTTAGTTAACATAGTATCTTGTGACACCCATTAAAAACGTTGGCATTATGACAAAAAATTAAAATAAAGAATCTTTTAGATTTATTATAAATAGTTGTGGGAAGAAAACATAAGCTATACGCCAAATTTAAAAAAAAATCTTTTATTTCTAACATTCACAGTATTTATGAAATATATTTTGATGTACTTACCGGTGTAACAGTCGTCAAATGCTTGTCGACACCATGATATCGTTGCAACGCTGCCATTTTAAGTAGTATATTGTTCACAGTATTATCCCATATCCGCGGTATCTAATTGTTTATTTTGAACGTACAATACTTAAATGCATGTTATGCAACATTACTAGTAACCGTTTTTTTTATTATATCCAGTATTGAAGAATTATTTATGCCGACCAATCTAAAAGGCTCGACGGCTACCTTAAGCGAAAATACTTTCAATCTGATTCATGTTCACTACTATAGTACAATTTTAAATCATTAATTTTAGAAACAATATTTATTCTTAGTGAGATTATGATTAATAACACTGCACATAATTCCGAGATTTTATAAAACTGCAAATTCTTTTTCTAATACCCTTGTCATTTTATTATTAATTGTTGGAAGGTATGATACCTCATTTTAAAGTCGAAAATAATTGCAAGGATTATAATATAACGCCAATTTGTCTGCTTCCGACTAGAACAATTACATTAGAACGTAAACAAAGAGTTTGTGCACAAAAGATAATTGATAGGCCCTGAGGCGCAAGATCGCTTGATTGACAGGTACAAAAATTTGCATTTAAAAAATTACAATAGAAAGTCTCTAGAATATAATTTGCGTATTTGGGTATGTTTTCGAACGATTGTATAAAATATAAATTGCCGTGATGAGTGTTAGTTCAGTTCAATTCTGATTAAGCGTTGATTACGATATGTTCTAGTTTAAAGCTTTGAAAGATACAACATAAATTTCCGTGTACTGCAATATAAATCAGTGTTTATGTAAACCATTGTATGATAATATAAACTAACATTTAGTGCTTGGATAGTTATAGTATTTCGATAATTTAGAAGCATCGTAGTTTTGGAAGGTAAAAACCTGCACTGTTAAAGGTTTGTTTGAAAATAAATTGTTGAGAAGGATTTTAGCAAATTCCATTGCAACTATTAGTTGTTGAAAAGGCTTGAATAATTAGTTCTGAAGATAAAGAGCTCTTGTTGCTGCAATTAGAGTTTTCGCTACAATAACATAACATTCGTAGTGCGTTTTTGTTTACGTTGCGATTGGGAAAATGTGCCCGTTTAGTAAAATTACCTGCTCAATGTTACGTTTCATATTAAAAAAACCATCCAAACGAATTTTTAATCTCGCTATGTTATTTTGCACTAACACCTTAATCTCTCATATTGGGAACCATACGTGGCATAGTTTTTTTTTTTGGTTAACCATGTTTGCTATCTGTCATACATAAAACCCAATATTGCCGGCAGATTTCACAAAATACCGAACAAAAGATGCTAACTGGTATCAATAAGTTAATTATTTTTGGTGCTTCAATGAATGTTGCCACTGTTTTCACGGTTACCAAATAACAAGAAAAACCATGGTGAAGAGATTCTTGATTTTTTGGTCTTGACTAACAAAAATATGTACAAGGTATTGCTTCTAAAGAACTCTATAACGCTACAAAGATTTTAGAAAGCGTTCTACCAACAAAAAAGCGTAGTAGTAATAATTCTTTAGTACATTTAATACCGCAAAAAACATCGACGGTGCTTTCATGGTTTCCGTAATATAAAAATAAAATTTGTTACGCGGTTCTAAATTTTTTCTCTCAAAAATGCATACAGATACTGTTTGAATGATACCTTTTAGTGCTATGAATCTTGTCATTGGTGTCTTATGCTTTCCAAAACATTAAAATAAAATATTATGGTAGTTAACCTAACAGTTCTTTGGTTCATTACAAAACAAAAATCAAAAAGGAACCATTAAGTTTTGCTACTCCTCATTTTTTTTTGCTACATTATGAAACCATGAGAGATCTACAAATGCTAGTTGAATCAGTGCAGTGTACTGGCCAAACACTATCAATTTGCATTTTAGTTTGTTAAAAAACTGAGTCTGCCATTAAGCTGGTCTGCCTCAGACGACTTTCTTTTTCGGAAGGCATAAGAGCACCGATGTTTATTGTTGGAATGCTCATCAAACACAAAGTTTGCTTTCCTCCGCAGCCTTTCTTATTTATTCTGCAAGCCATAAGAGCAGTAACATTGCCCCTTGTAACACCAAAGAACGATAACTAAGCACCATATAAACATACGGTTCTTGCTAAAAACTTAAAGACAGACGTTGAAACGCCTGCACCCGCCCTATTTTACACATTCACTTCCGCGCGTTACATATTGACCAACGATTCACATGTGTGACGCTGCAGTCGTATTAAAGAATTTCGGTTTTTTTAGATGCTAGCTTGCATATACGACTAACTATTATCATTATGGTCTACTACATGTTTCATACACTACTGTGCTGTTTGGTTTCGGGTTCGTCTGGCAGTTAAATTTCTTCATCAGAACTCAGTTGAACTTGTCAATATTAGTGCAGCAATTCAGAAGTGAAAACCAATGCGATTTTTATGTGATTTTGTCTGGAAAACAGGTAGTTATAATTCTATTTCTTACTAAATATCCTCAATGTAATATATTTATTATACGAGTTGCTATACTACAAGTCATTTTCACTAAATTCAAAGTTATTTGCTAATACAATTCGTGTACACTTAACTTAATACACACAAAACTTACCTGACACCCTTGCACATCTAGGGTTTTCTCGAACTTTCTGGAACACCATCGAACTTCCCGGGGCTTTCCGCAACTTCCTGTAATTATGTACACCAAATTTCGTGAATGACCCATTAAATTTCTCCACTATACGATAGTAATACTTTACGTAAATAAATAATATTTGATTATAACCATATGCATTATAGGCCACTTTTATATTTTGTTTCGTATTCATTAAAAACTGTAAACAAATTTGAAACAAGACAGCCCTTTGAATGCGCGTGCGTTATCGTAATATCACGTGTGTGACGGTAGTTTTAGGCCCAGTTTTATAACTACAGTTTAAACTGAAGTTTGCCGTTTGAACCTTGGATTAATAATTATAAGCGTTTTATAACGTGGGTTTAATTGTAAACTGTAGTTTAAACTTAATCGGTGGATTAGATACGGTTTAAACTATAGATTTCGATTTAACCTCACAATTTTTTTTTGTGTTGTAAAATCTTTTCCAAACATAAAAGTTTTAATTCATTTCTATGCAATGGGCGATGTTTTTGAAAATTTGGAAGTAGCGTTATCAGATGATCATGAAGATGTGATAAAAGTAGGTAAGGTACCTTCGTACGAGCCCAAAAAACCGGTTTTCCCCATGTTAAATCCCATAAGAGAATCTAAGGTCCGTTCTGGTCATTTTTGTACCATACATTGAAATCCCCATAAGGAGGAATTGAGGGTCAATTCAGGTTACTTTTCAACCAACACCCACGACGTCTATTACATTCAGTTTTAAGAATAGGATAACACTAAACTATATAAAATTTTATTGAGGATGTTATATTTACAATCAATATTCTACATTTGCAATAAGTATTATATTTCCTCTTGCTCCATGATTGAATAATGTCCAACAGGTAGTGTTGCATAGGAACCAGGAAGCAAGTGGCGTTTATCATCGTGCGGGCTTAGGGCAATCTTCTCCTGAGCGATAGTGTGGACTTGGTTCTTGGATGATTGAATTAGATTCTGCGTTACAAATACTTCCTTGTAATCTTCGATACAATCAACATAATCCTCAAAAGTGATTCTATTCTTTATCACTGATCTTTTAATCCCTTTAATTTTCTTTGTAATACCAAAGTCTCGGATGTCAGGTAATTCTTCCTCTTCTCGTAAGAGTTCAGTTTCTTCTTCCTCAGCTGTCTTAAAAATTCTTGTAGCATACATCTTTGATCGTAACCCAATAAAATCTGTCATAAGACGTCCATATTTTCATCCTTCATCATACCCAATACTTTTTTGTTAAATAGCGGAATTCCATAAATGTTGTTGGAAGGATAGTCGGAAGTATCGAAACGTTGCAAACAATCCCGCTTCATAGTCTCATAAGGATCCAGATTTACTATTTTATAAATTAGACTATCTGTATCTGTGTAAAGAACTCGGCCCCCTTCTCCAAAGGCGGCATTCATATATTCATAGTGGAAATCATAGATTGTCAACTTGGCCATATCAAGGATGCACATTCCAACGTATATAGGCGTATTGAAAAATACTTCCGATTTAAGAAGCTCAACAGCCACAAGGTTTTCATCGAAGATTGTAACATTTTTGAATAACGGGCTGGATATCCTGGCTTCGGCTCCATATCTACCTTCCCAGTTTTGCACAAGTTTCACATTACAATGTTTTCGCTTGTTCTCCATCGTTTTCCCAAAAACAGAATTGTTCATTAGCTTGAACAAGTTCTTCTCAAATTCGTTCCTTGCTTGTTTCCGAAGTTCAGTATTTAAGTCAATGTAAGATTTTAGCCATTACATGTGATTTTTCCAATGCTCCACCCGAAGGTACTACATTGGCCAGGAAGCGAGTTTTTTTTTACCTGGAAAATTTGGAATTTTGCCGAACCCTTGCCGTTCCAAGCAAGGTAGGAATCTTTAACGTGCGTGACAACACTCACACACGGGACCTCCATTTTACCTCTCATCCGAACGAGGGTGTATTTTTGTGAAAAATGCTCGCCTAACATTTTTCAAGCGGACCGTGTCGGGATTCGAACCCGGGACCTTGGGCGTAGTAGTCACACACATACCACTACACCACGGAGCCGCCTAAGATTTTAGCCAGCAGTTTTGTTTAAATTTCAGCACCCTGTGAATATCTTTTAGTTTAAGTCCATTTTCTAAAGCCTGTTTCAGATTCCTATAGTGGATCACATATCTTCTTTTAGCATTTAGTGTAGCCATTAATTTGGTAGTTTGAGTTTTTGATACAGGCGGTTTTCCAGTCTTCGGATCAATATGTTCAGGACAGAATGGGATGTCCTTATGCAAGTCATGTATGGATTCCGGATACTCCAAATCCACCTCCAAGATATAGCCATCATTCGCATTATCAGGAACTGATGTCACGTCGATGTTGGTGTCCACCCATTCAAATCCTCCATAGGGTAAGGGCTGGCTCATCGCCCATCCATATTGATTATTATCGTCATAGTACATAAGATACACATCGGGGTTAGAAGGATCATACGTTGGTAAATATTTATTGTTTGCCGATGCACGCCGTTCCGAACACACTTGACTAAGTCCTCCACGTATCCCCTTTTCTATAAACAATAGCTGATCGTTATTTGTCAACAACTCAAGTTCTTGATGAGTATGCTTTAACATCGCATCCCAAGTGAACCCTGGAAGGGTATAATAGTGGGCGGGGTCTAGCCCATATGTTAAATGACAACTCGTACGAAATTGTTCAAAAGCTTCAGCCAATAGCATCACATCGGTCTTAAGGTATAAGTCAGAATACTGCCCCAGGTTTTGAATATTAAATGTTTCCCACACTTTTAGTGCGTGCGCATACTGTTTCTTCGTAATTCCTCCACCTTCTAGCTTATTGTAAAACTCTTGTTGACTAGGTAGTGAAGTGTAACCCAACTTTTCAAACGAATCGATAAAATCATATGGGTATACACCTTTTTCAGTTAATAATTCAAACTTCTCATTTGTCAATCTAGAAAATTCATTTTTTAATAACGGATATTCGTTTAGATATAAAGCCAATGTTTCTAAGGATGAGCTCATACAGCGGAAGCTATCGATGAATCTGTAGCTAATCAGGTTCTCAGGAATATATTTTGTAAAGGAGATATATTTTTCCTTTGTTACTGGTAACACTTCCACACGGCCATCCAAATCTACGGCAATACTTTTAATTATGAAATGGCTGTCATAACCACTCAAGTTGTGGAAAACTATCGCAATTGTACGAGAATCTTGATACTTGATATTACAACTCTCGTGCGCTGGTCCTCTGTAATTATTAGTCGGCACTAAATGATTATGATCACGAACTTTTTTGTCTTCTGGACTGAACGGTTTCTCACAAATATAACAATGTGTTGCAGTCGTAAATGCAGCTTCTTGTTCTCGTGTCAACGGAGACATATCATAGGGACATAAAAATACCGTCTCAACGTCTTCTACAAACTGACGTAGCTCCATAGTAAACCACTTCACACAATCTTCACCCTGATATGACCGATAAAATGATAATGAGTCATCATAGTCACATTTCACATAATATCCAACACTATATGGCACATGTTCTTGGTACTTCTTTACCATTCCGGTAGACTTCAATATACATTCCAGATCTGCATATACAATAAATTGCACTTTAACTTTGTTTTTGAAATTCTTGAAATGAAGGATCTTGCATTCTTCTGAAGGCAGTCGAGGCACACATAATTGTTTCATCTTGCAGTCAATAACATGATTACACAATTTTTCTTCAGTATTAAAGTAGTGTAGGCAGCGATCACAAAAGTGTTTCTTGGCATGATCAGAATTAAGTTGTGATGACACCAGCCGACTCAAGTCTTTTATCCATACATAATGGGTGTTGAATGTTTCAGATCCATCGATATGTATAAAGCATTCCATATCTTCATCATAATATTGGTTATGAATCATCAGGAGATTCACATGTCTATTTTTCTTATTCTCCGATACCAATATAGGAACGGTAGTGAACTTGTGTTTCTTCAATTTTAAGGTGTAGACGTTAATTGATATATCATTTTGCGACTCAAAGTTCTTGATCTGATTAAGAGTCATCGGAAACTGGATTCCTTTTAAGTTCAATTTTCAGAGTAGTGGAGATATTTAGATACTCTTTGAGGGTGTCGTTCGACCGGATGTAACGCAGCCATTATGCTCCATGCAAAGCAAGCTTGGTCGTTATTCTTCACATTGATACATGCCTGTTTTTGTTTAATCTCAAGCGGCAGCTCAATATACGAAGATCCTCGCAGGGGATTATATTTGTTGATATTAATCTTCAAATTAATTATATTTTGCAAACACCACCCGCTGTCTCGTTCTTGGAATTCCTCCAACTGTGTCACTAATGGTTCCATAACTTTGTCCATAAACCATTTGTCTATATCGGTGTCTCTGAAGATGGCGGCATTAGATGTAGTGAAATATTTATATTCTTGCATAAGCTTGGCACCAGTTGTAATTTCAAACTCCCCACAGAATGATGTGTTAACTTTTATAGCTTCATCCATTTTTAAAGCATTCTGGATTCTTCTTTTGAAAAGACTTTTACAGTCTATTAGAAATTTTCCAATATCCTTATGCTTTAGATTGCTTATTAATCCAGTCCTAATACGTCCTTTAAAGGCTGAGATGGAATCTTCCCAATGTACTCTACCTTTAGCAGTTTTTTTAGTTTTAAGTCCTGCCCCTTTTTTCTGGGCTACTTTGAATTGCAAGCGCATAGACTTAATGCTTGCCAACGAAGCTAATAGCTTCTGCTTCTCACCAACGGATTTTGCATTTCCAATCGCAGTGTTTATACGACGAATCCCCATTCGGCATTCACGAAGACCATTCATAATTATGACATCATCGTGCGAAGTCTGCACTAATCTAAGGAGAGCAGCTATATACTGCACTAAATCACCCAAGAGAGACATGTTGCTCATTAAACTTTCTGTAACAGAATGACTGATGTTAGCACACGCTTCCGTATTTATACTATTTTCATCACCCCATATTTTTATTGATTAAAACTTATTCTAAAAATTTTTAAAGTATGAATTATTAAAAGTTACGCACCTTTAACAGAAACTGGAATATTAATAGGTATGATTATACAAACTTCTAGACACGATTGAATACGTTTTAAAGATAGATTTGCTCGATGAAAAACAACTAAAATCTATCGACAGGCAGCGGTTTATATACCCACAGATGAGCGGGAGTGGGGAAGGGTTCAGAGATAACATAATTATAAACTCGAAATTTGGATCAGTCGTCACTTCTACAGTAACTTTTAGAATGTTTACCAAATAAGATCGGAGAATAATCAAATTTCACCCTATGGGGCCAATGGGGCAATTTTACCCTATGGGACCTATGGGGCAATTTCACCCTATGGGGCAATTTCACCCTATGGGGCCTATGGGGCAATTTCATCCTATGGGGTCTATGGGGCAATTTCACTCTATGGTATAATTTCACTCTATTCTGATGGAGATAAATTCGCTCTAAAATAACTAGAACTTATTTACAGAGTGGGAGATGCACACCATTCGACTGATAAAAGTAAAGTAATTGAATCAAATTAATTCATCGCTTTTATACAATTTTATTAAAAATATACGCAAAATATTTAATTGTGAATAAATCTATTAACAATTTCCGTAAACGGAGACCGCATGACCATATGACCACATGACCATATGACCACATGGTCATATGACTACATGACCAGGACAATTTCACTCTATTCTGATAGAGATAAATTCATGGAACTTTGTCATTAAAGCACCCACAACCAAACTTAGATCTGATTATGCAAATAAAGGACTAGTTTAACATTGTTGCAATATCACCAAGCTATACGCAACAACAAACTTTAAATAAATTGTCTCTAAAACTTAAATGGATTTTAGCATTACAGTGGTACTATATCTGGTCGAACCGAAAAACACTACAATTAGCGTGATGACGAGGACAAAATCGATGTGAATTGGCATAGCTCTGACTCTCAGCAGGTGGGGTTGGACCTGTCTGACCGCAGAGTCTACAAACAGAATGATTGAATTAGCGCACATACAAATATTTATAGTATACCCCCGCCCAAATAGCGAACTGAAGTCATCTAATACATGCAAGTCATTAAACAGACTAAATTGTGATTAATTAAAAAACAAGCGCACTGTGACGGGTACACCAAAAACAAATTGCAACAATTTAACCGAACTTGTTTAATATGTTTTAAGCCCGCCACGGCCATCATGACGACCACCCCATCGTGGCCACCACGTTAGAGCCAGGGTCACCATGGAGACTGCTAAATACTATGTATTGTTTACTTATTGTGATGATATTTGAATGCAAGGTAGCACAGTGCATTAACGTTTACCACATAGCCCAGTCGCTAGACTTTAGATGTTGAGTTGGAACTATGCCGCAAGCACCATGGATCTAGCTTTGGTCAGAGGCACATGCAAAGGCAACCACACACTCAATTATCACAACATATTACGCAATTATAACAACATAGTTAACCAAGGCAAAATCATATTCTTTACTAAACAAAATATTGCTGTGTATTTCAGAAATTACAACACTATCTCGGTCAAATGTTACTAATCAAGAATGTGATGGTTATACAAACCGATAAAGCATACTTAAATATAGTAATAATTGTCTATACAAAATATAAAAATAACCCATTTTCAAATTCTAAATCAAAGCCCAAAACGGCGCTAGATATAAATATAGTAATTACATCAATCGATGTGTATTACTAAAATAATGATATAATCACAATTACAAATTTTTTATATTTTGCACCGTTTTCAAATCATCTTCAAAAAAACCCAAAACGGCACTACATACTAATACGACAATTGCTCCAATCAATGCGGTATATTCAAATATAAAAATAATTGTCTTTACAAAATTTGGCTATCTTTAGCCATTTTCAAGATATAGAGTGAAATCCAAAAGGGCAGTAGATATTAAAATAAAAATTTTACTAATTGATGCGCCAGGCGAAATAATGAAAAAATTGTTTTACTAAATTTAAATATCTCTAACCGTTTTCAAGATATAGAGCGAAATCGAAAAGGGCACTAGATATCAAAATAAAAATTTTACTAATTGATGCATCAGGCAAAAATAAAAAGAAAATTGATTCACTAAATTTAAATATCTCTAACCGTTTTCAAGATATAGAGCGAAATCGAAAAGGGCACTAGATATCAAAATAAAAATTTTACTAATTGATGCGTCAGGCAAAAATAATAAGAAAATTGATTTACTAAATTTGGCTATCTTTAGCCGTTTTCAAGATATAGAGCAAAATCCGTAAGGGCACTACGTATCAAAATAACAATTACACCGAGCTATGTAACATAACGCAAATATTAAAATATTTATTTTTGCAAAATTTAGTTATCTTTAGCCGTTTTCGTTTTCGTTTTCGAATTTCATTAACGATGCTGAACTTGACATTGTTCAAGCATCGTTAATGAAATTCTTATTACATTCTTATTACATTAAAAACAAGTATTAATAACCCATTGGAAAATAACAATAAGCGTTAATACAGTTTATTCGGTATAATAATCATTAATAGCACAATTTGCATACAGTTAAGATACATAGATCGGCAAAAAATTCCGCAATGACAAAATGTTAATTTTAGCCTAATTCAAAGTCTATGTTCACTGTTGCGCCGACTTTACCCCAGGCTAATAGTTACATTAACCACCACTAGATGGATAAATGAGATCGGTCACCATCCATGTGATAACAAATATTTAGAAGAAACTTGGCTTTATACCATTGTCTTCAGTTAATAATCGTGTTACAACCTGCAAATTTAATTTTGCTGCAGTTTTCATAGTGGTTGATATATCGATTATAAAGTGCCTAAAGCGTTTTTATGTAAGTAGAAACTTTTGATCTCAATGCATGTTTAAGGTTATTTTGTAAATTTTTTTTGTTTATAAAGATATCAGAACCGGGATTTATTAAAGGGGGATTTTTCGATTTATTTTTCGAAATTATGCTTGCTTTTCGAAATAATCGCGTTTTAAGACCTTATGGTTAAAAAATGTTTATTTGATGATAATTTAAAAACGGCTAGAGATAGTTAAATTTTGCAAAGGCAATTATTTGCGTATCTGAGCATAAGGAATCCGTCGACGTAATTGTTATATTGATACGTAGTGCCTTTTTGGTTTTTTACGGATAACACGAAAACGGCTAAAGATAACTAAATTTTGCAAAAACAATTATTTTAATATTTGCGTTATGTTACATAGCTCGGTATAATTGTTATTTTGATACGTAGTGCCCTTACGGATTTCGCTCTATATCTTGAAAACGGCTAAAGATAGCCAAATTTAGTGAATCAATTTTCTTATTATTTTTGCCTGACGCATCAATTAGTAAAATTTTTATTTTGATATCTAGTGCCCTTTTCGATTTCGCTCTATATCTTGAAAACGGTTAAAGATATTTAAATTTAGTGAATCAATTTTCTTATTATTTTTGCCTGATGCATCAATTAGTAAAATTTTTATTTTGATATCTAGTGCCCTTTTCGATTTCGCTCTATATCTTGAAAACGGTTAGAGATATTTAAATTTAGTAAAACAATTTTCTCATTATTTCGCCTGGCGCATCAATTAGTAAAATTTTTATTTTAATATCTACTGCCCTTTTGGATTTCACTCTATATCTTGAAAACGGCTAAAGATAGCCAAATTTTGTAAAGACAATTATTTTTATATTTGAATATACCGCATTGATTGGAGCAATTGTCGTATTAGTATGTAGTGCCGTTTTGGGTTTTTCTGATGACTTGAAAACGGTGCAAAATATAAAAAATTTGTAATTGTGATTATATCATTATTTTAGTAATACACATCGATTGATGTAATTACTATATTTATATCTAGCGCCGTTTTGGGTTTTGATTTAGAATTTGAAATTTGGTTATTTTTATATTTTGTATAGACAATTATTACTATATTTAAGTATGCTTTATTGGTTTGTATAACCATCACAATCTTGATTAGTAACATTTGACCGAGATAGTGTTGTAATTTCTGAAATACACAGCCATATTTTGTTTAGTAAAGAATATGATTTTGCCTTGGTTAACTATGTTGTTATAATTGCGTAATATGTTGTGATAATTGAGTGTGTGGTTGCCTTTGCATGTGCCTCTGACCAAAGCTAGATCCATGGTGCTTGCGGCATAGTTCCAACTCAACATCTAAAGTCTAGCAATTGGGCTATGAGGTAAACGTTAATGCACTGTGCTACCTTGCATTCAAATATCATCACAATAAGTAAACAATACATAGTATTTAGCAGTCTCCATGGTGACCCTGGCTCTAACGTGGTGGCCACGATGGGGTGGTCGTCATGATGGCCGTGGCGGGCTTAAAACATATTAAACAAGTTCGGTTAAATTGTTGCAATTTGTTTTTGGTGTACCCGTCACAGTGCGCTTGTTTTTTAATTAATCACAATTTAGTCTGTTTAATGACTTGCATGTATTAGATGACTTCAGTTCGCTATTTGGGCGGGGGTATACTATAAATATTTGTATGTGCGCTAATTCAATCATTCTGTTTGTAGACTCTGCGGTCAGACAGGTCCAACCCCACCTGCTGAGAGTCAGAGCTATGCCAATTCACATCGATTTTGTCCTCGTCATCACTTTAATTGTAGTGTTTTTCGGTTCGACCAAATATAGTACCACTGTAATGCTAAAATCCATTTAAGTTTCAGAGACAATTTATTTAAAATTTGTTGTTGCGTATAGCTTGGTGATATTGCAACAATGTTAAACTAGTCCTTTATTTGCATAATCAGATCTAAGTCTGGTTGTGGGTGCTTTAATGACAAAGCTCCATGAATTTATCTCCATCAGAATAGAGTGAAATTGTCCTGGTTATGTAGTCATATGACCATGTGGTCATATGGTCATGTGGTCATATGGTCATGCGGTCTCCGTTTACGGAAATTGTTAATAGATTTATTCACAATTAAATATTTTGCGTATATTTTTAATAAAATTGTATAAAAGCGATGAATTAATTTGATTCAATTACTTTACTTTTATCAGTCGAATGGTGTGCATCTCCCACTCTGTAAATAAGTTCTAGTTATTTTAGAGCGAATTTATCTCCATCAGAATAGAGTGAAATTATACCATAGAGTGAAATTGCCCCATAGACCCCATAGGATGAAATTGCCCCATAGGCCCCATAGGGTGAAATTGCCCCATAGGGTGAAATTGCCCTATAGGCCCCATAGGGTGAAATTGCCCCATTGGCCCCATAGGGTGAAATTTGATTATTCTCCGATCTTATTTGGTAAACATTCTAAAAGTTACTGTAGAAGTGACGACTGATCCAAATTTCGAGTTTATAATTATGTTATCTCTGAACCCTTCCCCCACTCCCGCTCATCTGTGGGTATATAAACCGCTGCCTGTCGATAGATTTTTAGTTGTTTTTCATCGAGCAAATCTATCTTTAAAACGTATTCAATCGTGTCTAGAAGTTTGTATAATCATACCTATTAATATTCCAGTTCCTGTTAAAGGTGCGTAGCTTTAATAATTCATACTTTAAAAATTTTTAGAATAAGTTTTAATAAATAAAAAAATGGGATGAGGAAAATAGTATAAATACGGAAGCGTGTGCTAACATCAGTCATTCTGTTACAGAAAGTTTAATGAGCAACATGTCTCTTTTTGGTGATTTAGTGCAGTATATAGCTGCTCTCCTTAGATTAGTGCAGACTTCGCATGATGATGTCATAATTATGAATGGTCTTCGTGAATGCCGAATGGGGATTCATCGTATAAACACTGCGATTGGAAATGCAAAATCCGTTGGTGAGAAGCAGAAGCTATTAGCTTCGTTGGCAAGCATTAAGTCTATGCGCTTGCAATTCAAAGTAGCCCAGAAAAAAGGGGCAAGACTTAAAACTAAAAAATAAGCAATCTAAAGCATAAGGATATTGGAAAATTTCTAATAGACCGTAAAAGTCTTTTCAAAAGAAGAATCCAGAATGCTTTAAAAATGGATGAAGTTATAAAAGTTAACACATCATTCTGTGGGGAGTTTGAAATTACAACTGGTGCCAAGCTTATGCAAGAATATAAATATTTCACTACATCTAATGCCGCCATCTTCAGAGACACCGATATAGACAAATGGTTTATGGACAAAGTTATGGAACCATTAGTGACACAGTTGGAGGAATTCCAAGAACGAGACAGCGGGTGGTGTTTGCAAAATATAATTAATTTGGAGATTAATATCAACAAATATAATCCCCTGCGAGGATCTTCGTATATTGAGCTGCCGCTTGAGATTAAACAAAAACAGGCATGTATCAATGTGAAGAATAACGACC
This sequence comes from Platerodrilus igneus, assembly GCA_036346225.1. NCBI lineage: Eukaryota > Metazoa > Arthropoda > Insecta > Coleoptera > Lycidae > Platerodrilus > Platerodrilus igneus. The sequence continues at coordinate 5,162,391 of JARFIW010000910.1, forward strand.
AAGCTTGCTTTGCATGGAGCATAATGGCTGCGTTACATCCGGTCGAACGACACCCTCAAAGAGTATCCAAATATCTCCACTACTCTGAAAAATTGAACTTAAAAGGAATCCAGTTTCCGATGACTCTTAATCAGATCAAGAACTTTGAGTCGCAAAATGATATATCAATTAACGTCTACACCTTAAAATTGAAGAAACACAAGTTCACTACCGTTCCTATATTGGTATCGGAGAATAAGAAAAATAGACATGTGAATCTCCTGATGATTCATAATCAATATTATGATGAAGATATGGAATGCTTTATACATATCGATGGATCTGAAACATTCAACACCCATTATGTATGGATAAAAGACTTGAGTCGGCTGGTGTCATCACAACTTAATTCTGATCATGCCAAGAAACACTTTTGTGATCGCTGCCTACACTACTTTAATACTGAAGAAAAATTGTGTAATCATGTTATTGACTGCAAGATGAAACAATTATGTGTGCCTCGACTGCCTTCAGAAGAATGCAAGATCCTTCATTTCAAGTGCCATTTATTGTATATGCAGATCTGGAATGTATATTGAAGTCTACCGGAATGGTAAAGAAGTACCAAGAACATGTGCCATATAGTGTTGGATATTATGTGAAATGTGACTATGATGACTCATTATCATTTTATCGGTCATATCAGGGTGAAGATTGTGTGAAGTGGTTTACTATGGAGCTACGTCAGTTTGTAGAAGACGTTGAGACGGTATTTTTATGTCCCTATGATATGTCTCCGTTGACACGAGAACAAGAAGCTGCATTTACGACTGCAACACATTGTTATATTTGTGAGAAGCCGTTCAGTCCAGAAGACAAAAAAGTTTCGTGATCATAATCATTTAGTGCCGACTAATAATTACATAGGACCAGCGCACGAGAGTTGTAATATCAAGTTTCTCGTACAATTCCGATAGTTTTCCACAACTTGAGTGGTTATGACAGCCATTTCATAATTAAAAGTATTGCCGTAGATTTGGATGGCCGTGTGAAAGTGTTACCAGTAACAAAAGAAAAATATATCTCCTTCACAAAATATATTCCTGAGAACCTGATTAGCTACAGATTCATCGATAGCTTCCGCTTTATGAGCTCATCCTTAGAAACATTGGCTTCATATCTAAACGAATATCCGTTATTAAAAAATGAATTTTCTAGATTGACAAATGAGAAGTTTGAATTATTAACTAAAAAAAGTGTATACCCATATGATTTTATCGATTCGTTTGAAAAGTTGGGTTACACTTCACTACCTAGTCAACAAGAGTTTTACAATAAGCTAGAAGGTGGAGGAATTACAAAGAAACAGTATGCGCACGCACAAAAAATGTGGGAAACATTTAATATTCAAAACCTGGGGCAGTATTCTGACTTATACCTTAAGACCGATGTGATGCTATTGGCTGAAGTTTTTTGAACAATTTCGTACGAGTTGTCATTTAACATATGGGCTAGACCCCCGCCCACTATTATACCCTTCCAGGGTTCACTTGGAATGCGATGTTAAAGCATACTCATCAAGAACTTGAGTTGTTGACAGATATCGATCAGCTATTGTTTATAGAAAAGGGGATACGTGGAGGACTTAGTCAAGTGTGTTCGGAACGGCGTGCATCGGCAAACAATAAATATTTACCAACGTATGATCCTTCCAACCCCGATGTGTATCTTATGTACTATGACGTTAATAATCAATATGGATGGGCGATGAGCCAGCCCTTACCCTATGGAGGATTTTTAATGGGTGGACACCAACATCGACGTGACATCAGTTCCTGATAATGCGAATGATGGCTATATCTTGGAGGTGGATTTGGAGTATCCGGAATCCATACATGACTTGCATAAGGACATCCCATTCTGTCCTGAACATATTGATCCGAAGACTGGAAAACCGCCTGTATCAAAAACTCAAACTACCAAATTAATGGCTACACTAAATGCTAAAAGAAGATATGTGATCCGCTATAGGAATCTGAAACAGGCTTTAGAAAATGGACTTAAACTAAAAGCTATTCACAGGGTGCTGAAATTTAAACAAAACTGCTGGCTAAAATCTTACATTGACTTAAATACTGAACTTCGGAAACAAGCAAGGAACGAATTTGAGAAGAACTTGTTCAAGCTAATGAACAATGCTGTTTTTTGGGAAAACGATGGAGAACAAGCGAAAACATTGTAATGTGAAACTTGTGCAAAACTGGGAAGGTAGATATGGAGCCGAAGCCAGGATATCCAGCCCGTTTTTAAAAAATGTTACAATCTTCGATGAAAACCTTGTGGCTGTTGAGCTTCTTAAATCGGAAGTATTTTTCAATAAGCCTATATACGTTGGAATGTGCATCCTTGATATGGCCAAGTTGACAATCTATGATTTCCACTATGGATATATGAATGCCGCCTTTGGAGATGGGTGCCGAGTTCTTTACACAGATACAGATAGTCTAATTAATAAAAAAGTAAATCTGGATCCTTATGAGACTATGAAGCGGGATTGTTTGCAACGTTTCGATACTTCCGACTATCCTTCCAACAACATTTATGGAATTCCGCTATTTAACAAAAAAGTATTGGGTATGATGAAGGATGAAAATAATGGACGTCTTATGACAGATTTTATTGGGTTACGATCAAAGATGTATGCTACAAGAATTTTTAAGACAGCTGAGGAAGAAGAAACTGAACTCTTACGAGAAGAGGAAGAATTACCTGACATCCGAGACTTTGGTATTACAAAGAAAATTAAAGGGATTAAAAGATCAGTGATAAAGAATAGAATCACTTTTGAGGATTATGTTGATTGTATCGAAGATTACAAGGAAGTATTTGTAACGCAGAATCTAATTCAATCATCCAAGCACCAAGTCCGCACTATTGCTCAGGAGAAGATTGCCCTAAGCCCGCACGATGATAAACGCCACTTGCTTCCTGGTTCATATGCAACACTACCCGTTGGACATTATTCAATTATGGAGCAAGAGGAAATATAATACTTATTGCAAATGTAGAATATTGATTGTAAATATATTATCCTCAATAAAATTTTATATAGTTTAGTGTTATCCTATTCTTAAAACTGAATGTAATAGACGTCGTGGGTGTTGGTTGAAAAGTAACCTGAATTGACCCTCAATTCCTCCTTATGGGGATTTCAATGTATGGTACAAAAATGACCAGAACGGACCTTAGATTCTCTTATGGGATTTAACATGGGGAAAACCGGTTTTTTGGGCTCGTACGAAGGTACCTTACCTACTGATAAATGTTGAAATATAATACCACGAAATCCAAGAAATTTTAGAGAAAGGCCTATCCATTTCCAGGAATAAAATGATTAGAAATTTCTCAATACGGTTATAATCTTATTCACTAGATTCATTAGTGCATTGGATTCATTTTACTGTGTACAAAATTCAGACATCTTTTGTCCTCCATAATTGCTTAAAAATTATGGTCACACTGGCTTGGCTCGCCGGATACACCCGCAAACCTGAAGACAGAAAAAAAATACCCTAATATTTATTTACCATTCAGTATACGAAGTTAGCATTTTCAACCAAACTTACTACCAACATCAAAGTATGTACGGATTCGGTAATCGTAACTTTAGAAAAGACTATGAAACTAATTTTAGTTTAAACTTGAATTAAAATAAAACTAAGATTACTTAATCGAAGGTTAACACCAAATACTATAAAACTGGGCCTTAGTGTTTCTGAAAAAAACTTGGACTTCGTTGTTGACTTTTGCAAGGAACGGTCGAGTTCAGTGCCGTGCGTTTCCTCCAAACAATGAACAATTGAAGATTAGTGCATCGCATTCCATCAACTCCCTGGAGATCATCGTCACGAAGATTCGCCACAACATGCACAACTAGTTAATAATTATGTAGCAATGACAAATTTGTTTCCTGTTTACATGCATACAATTGTTAATAAAGCTCGCGCTAATTATCATTTCACAAATACAGTCCACTCAAACTAATTAGACGCGTTAGCTCAATAAAATAGCCTTTAATCGTGATACACTGTTCATGGCTGAAAAATTTCTTGTTAAAAGGAAATTGGATCAAGAAGCCGAACAAATTATTGTATGAAATGATAATAGCAATGAAGAACCATTTGTCGATTCAGAATTTAGTTATAATCCGTCAGAAACTGAAAAATTCAAGTGATTCAAATGTTAATAATTTAACAGTAGCTCGTCAACATATAGTGAACCTGACCCTTAGAACCATCTATCAGCAAGTATAGGTATTGATATTAATGGATGGGGAGATGATGATGTGGAATCAAAATTGCATAACTTTACAGTACAAGGAAATCGAATGAAAGTAAATATACCAGTGGCATTTTCAGAAAATTTTCACTAATATTTGATGTAGTTATTTTTGATAAAATTTGTAGTTGGACAAATAATCGTGGTTAATTCATGTAATAATCATCAAAAATTGAAAAACATTCCAACTAAAGGAAATGGCTTCCAACAACTTCTAACCAAATAAGAAAAATCTTGAACTGTGCATCGGGATGATACACAAATACCAAGCATAAAAAGTTGTTAGTGCTAAAATATTGTATACCTATATACATTATTATCTCAGTTCAGATGCGATAGAAGTTATATTCAATAGCAAAAGTGATGCGTTTTTCAATAACGTAGTGTTTATATGATTCGTTTAATATATTCAAAGGAAGTGTCAAACCAAATCTGCATAATTGAACGTAGCAATATTGTAATTATATATAAAAATTTGCTCAGGAATTTTAATATGTTACAAGCTCATTAATTATTTCTTTTAGTATACTATTTGCATAAAAGCACACACAAATAGTGATTATATATTATACCCACTCATATGCCGCGGTATAAATAAATGGTAAATATTAATAATGACCCTTCTCACTGATGTTTTTTTTGTGGCCTAAACGATGATACGAGAACGGTTTCTTCATTTTCAAAAACTTTCTTAAGTTTCTTATTCAAAGTCGCATATTAGATTTGCTGATAAATTATCTTCTAGTATTAGCAAAATTTCAATTAGCTTGGTAAATTAGTACGATAGGTTTATCATTCTCTTTCTCTTAACCAATTAGATGAAAGCGGTTCGACAAATCACCGTCTTCATTAAGTTATTTTAATAGCAATCTTCTTCAAGAACAATAAGTTGTAGTCAATAATGAAGCAATGAAAAAGTAAACCATAATCTGAAATGAACATAGAATCTATTAGCACTTCTTTATATAGCTTTGGGGTTGAAAAATCAATAATCCATACTATAGTGACTTGTGGCTAGGATACAAACGTTTTCACTTCTATATTCTATGAATTGATATCACTGCTCGTTTTAAAGTCATCTGAAATAATCAAGACGCTTTAATAAGGAAATCTACTTTTCTTATTTTTGATGGCGCTATTCACTATGTTCTAAAGCTTCATATTTTATATTCTCACGAATTTCGCAATGGCTTCATTAATTAATTGTCCTTAACCTACTTTAAAAGCTTAGTTTTCTCTATTAAATATTAATAATACTGCACTTACAAGTTTAAGTGTAGAAATTTATTTATATAGAGTAAGTTCGAGTTAGCTTATACGTGATCATATAAAGAGTAATCTTATCAAGTTTGAGGTGGTTGTTTGCTTTATTTGTTAAATCGGCAATCGTAAATAATTAGAAAGGAATCGGTTATAGAAAGAAAGGTACAATAGAGTTTCTATATTCATAACTGTGGTTTACATTTAAAATGCGGATGCGAAGATAACTGCTAAAAAAGAGATTGTAAGCGGTTGGAATAGGTTATTGAATAATAATTTCAAAGTTAATGGCACGAAACTTGCAGTATCTTATAAATTCCGTTCAAATGCCTGTTACGTCCAAAACCCTGCAAATAATTTTGTGTGCATTCCTATTTAAAACACCCTAAAATATCTCAACAAGCTCGATTTTCTACCATTTGAAATTAGTGGTATTTAATAAAATTTCTCAAGTAATTGTTCTATAAAATTGTGCCTTATAAAATCAAACAGCTGCTTAGAAAACTTTACGTTACAAAGTAGTTGCAATATTTCCTACCACCTGCAGTGACTACATTTTAGTTAAAAGCTGCACGGAAATGCACAGCTTTCTTCTAAAAGATAAGGCTACTTACTATCTGCTTACATCTGCTTACAATGGGTTTGTTATCTATAAGTATACTGCTATTTCGCAGCTGTTAAGATGTTTCAAAGTAATAAGATTGCTTTCTTTTGTCTAAAAATCCTTTGATAATTGCGTTATCTGCTCGTTGGCAAGCTGTTACAGTTTGTATTTAGGCAGCTGTTTTCTGAGAATTTTGCACACTTAATTCTGCGGCGATATCTTTAAAAACCAAATACCTACCCCCATGCATGAATCTGGCCTTATAAAATAGAGACCGTGCTTTGAAAGAGACGATTAAATACAACATTTTCTAACCGAAGATACATGTTGTAAAGTCGCAGTTACCTGTTTTCGTAATTTGTTGATGCTGCTGTGAAGAATATACTTTCCATTTGCTGTTACTACTTATGATTATCCAATAAATTGGCACCACCACATTACAAAACTTACATGCATAATGCACGAACGCCTATGTAATCATTCTATAAATTAAAAATAGTTAATCAAAGTTGATGTTAGAGTCCGCTTTTAACTGTCTCTTACTTATAAATTTAAAATTTAAAAGTAGTTGACACTTGATTAAGTTAAGTTAGGGTGTATAAGTATAATGTTACAATATTTCTTTGAAAGGTGCATTTCACAATGCAGCATGTATATATATACAACTTATGTATATTTCTTTTCCTAGAAGTACTGTATAGTTTATGTTTTATTTTCTTTTGTATATATTTAAGGTGAAGCATTAAGTAAGTATGTAGATTATAAGTTGTTATATTTGCTTATCAATTTTATATTCTTATGTTATGATGCTTTGTTTACCATCACGTAACAAACGAGCTGAAGAAATACCGGGAGAAAGTCAATTTGGGTTTAGGCGAAACAGGGGAACACGGGAGGCTATTTTAGCTCTGAGGGTGATTTTGGAGAAAACTATAGAAAAAGGCGAAAGCGTGTATATAGGGTTTGTAGATCTGGAAAAGCATTCGACAATGCAAAATGGAAAAAATGTTCAAAATACTCAAAAAAATTGAAATAAGTTTTAAGGACAGACGGATAGTACATAGCTTATACAAAGAGAAAACGGCGGTAATAGAATTAGAGCAAGAAAGTAGAGAAGTAAATATTAAGTAAGGTGTGAGACAGAAATGTGCCTGATCTCCATTAATTCTTAACTTGTACATAGAAGAGGCAATGAATACTTTCAAATGCAGGAAGACATTTGGAATTAATATGCAGGGACAAAAGATTGATATGCTTAGATTTGCAGATGATATAGCGGTATTAGCATCTAGCAAACAAGAGTTAGAAGCTGCTCCTAATGAAATGGAAGCAGTTCTAACGGAGACATATGGTATGAAAATTAACAAAAATAAAACTAAAGTTCTAGTATGCAAAAGAGGGGAAATAAATCAAAAACAAGAATACAAATAGGTAACGAGAACTTACAAGAGGTTAAGGACTTCTGCTACCTAGGAAGTCAAATAACGCAAGATAGGGACAGCACAAAAGATATAAAATAAAGATTAGCACAAGGTCGTGCTACATTTAATAAGAAAAAGCAACTACTGTGTTCAAAGACAACAAACATAAAAACAAGGAAAAGATTGCTTAAAACTTATGTGTGGAGCAGAGTACTGTACGGCTGTGAAGCCTGGACAGTAGGAGAAGCAGACGTATGATGAAGACATCATGAACAGACAAAGTTAAGAACATAGAGGTACTAAAAATGGTAGGGGAAGAAAGAAATATGTAAAAAACAGTACAAAATAGGAGAGAGAGTGATAGGCCACATACTAAGATATGAGGGAATAGTGCGCAATATATTAGAATCAGAGATAGGAAAAAAGAGAAGTAGAGGAAGACCTAGGTTAGACTACTGCACACAGATAGTGAAAGATGTAGGCTGTGAGAATTTCAGGCAAACGTGTATGCTAGCTCAGAATAGAAAGCAATGGAGGTACGCTTCCAGCCAGTCGGAAGATAGAAAAATTAAGGACAATAATAATTACTGTACTTAAACATGGTGATTATTATACACAACTACAGATATTGGTTTTGCAATACTCTTAACTAATGTTAATTGTGCGAAAGGATTTACTGGAAAACTATTAAAACGACAAATGTCTAAGTGTTGGGGGATCCTTGGAAGCCACAGGCTGCTTAACCCCCTTCATATACCGTTCATTTACATTTCCAATGCTCTACCCGAAGGTACTACATTGGCCAGGAAGCGAGTTTTTTGTTGCCTGGAAATTTAGAATTTTGCCGAACCCTTGTCGTTCCAGGCAAGGTAAGGGATCTTTAACCTGCGTGACAACACTAACACACGGGACCTCCATTTAACCTCTCATCCGAACGAGGGCGTAATTTTTTGAAAAATGCTCACCTGCCATTTTTCAAGCAGTCGGCCGTGTCGGGATTCGAACCCAGGACCTTGGAATCCGTAGTCTTACGCTTACTACATTGATCCACTGCGACGCTTCCCCTTCATATACCACTGAATCTCGGTGAAATAGGGCATACAATTAGAAAACAATTAAAGGGAATTAAACTGTATATAGGCTGTTGGGAGAATTGCAGTAAACTGTGTAGGCTCTCTCAGAACATAAATAAGCTGAGATACAAGTCCAGCCAGTTTCAAAACGTAAAACCCAATGATGCAAAAATAAGTGCTCTTAAATCTGATGATGTAACAATTTTATTTTCGAATTGATAGTTCTCTTCATTAAAGGTACAAAAATAATAAAACGCATTTATTAAGTAAAGTCGTAATACGTGTAACAATTAAATATTACATTGAAACAGTATCTAGACTCGTTAGTCTATTTGTTTTGGATGTCGGTGTATTCCACAGCCAGTCGCAAAGACGCTTGGAAGTATGACAACCCCCACCTTAGGATCCTCCCATCGTCCGAGAGCGCGGGATAGGCACTCGGCCATAGGTAAAAGTAGCAGCAAGATGTTTAAGAGGACAATGGCCAGTGACCTGCGGGTCGGTTTGATTAAGTGAGACATTTTCAGAATAACGGTTGGTAATGTATACTCGTTATTATAGTATTTAATTTGAAAATTTGTTTAGCGCAACCAAGATTAGACGACGAAAGATTACGCTACAAAACTTAGGCAATGAGAATTTAAACGATAAGAACTTAGAACTTTGAATCAACGTTAAGAAAACCACTTCATTTTAACACGTGTTTTTAGAGGATGGAAAGCAGATCTAATTAACAGGAGATCGTTTGTTGGTCCGAGTCAAGATACTACTTTGATAGGATGTAAGCAGTTAATACCGTATGGCGGGGCACGTCCTAATTCAGTCTAGGAAAGCAGTTTTGTTTGGTTCGTAGTAGCTTTAAGAAATTCAATTGTGTTCCATTCAGGAAGCACGCTATTTTATTTCGATACGTATAAATACGATTTTGTTATTCACTTTATCTGTTGCTAAGCTGGATTTCCCAACACCAAACTTAAAATTCACTCAGTTTATTTTGTCAGAACAACACGTTGCTTCAGTATAAAATAACAGGTGTAACTACGTCATTTGTTTGTTTGAAATAAGCTGCTGACACTTGTATTTTTGAAAGCAGATGCTTAGTATTATATTACTACCAACTTTGAAAACGAGAATATCCTTGTGAACATTTTCATTTTAAACTGAAATTAGCACATGTAACTTAACGAGAACATTTTGTATTTTAATTTTGACAATGTAATAGACCTAATCAGATCTGAATGGGTTAGAAAATATCAGTGTAACAAGTTACACTTTGTTGTAATATTCTTGATCTAGAAACAGGTTGATAAACCTTATCTTAAATTTACAAACTACTACAAGTAATTATTTAATTTTGTTGCATTAAATTTTATTTAAAGTTAAAGGAATTCTTTCTAGTAAATTATTAACCCAAGCTTAAAGTTTTTTATTTTGATCAAGAGTGATCAAACCTAACAACCAAAAAGCAATAAGAGTTGAATTTTGATACCACCCTTATGTAGAAAATATTCCTTTTATTTTTTTTATGCATATTTGAGGGACATAAACAGTGTTCCCATTTTCTATGTTGACTTAATTATTATTCTTTCTTACAGGAACAGCGTCTTATTCTGTTAAGACAGGTTTTTGTCACCGAAGGCGGTCTTTTTTCTTTGGGTCTCCACGTCCGCCCTTAGAAATATGCCATGCTATTAACATGAATCAATCTGGACTTGGTGGCGCCTATATGTTTTAGTTTGAGTGTGACCCCCCAACAGATTTCGACTTACCCCCCCATTGCTCATAGCTCTACCCAAGGAATAGACCCCTAGTTACGTCGGAAGACTTTGTTTTACTGACACCCAATGTGGGGCTGGTGTTTTAGTAGTTCTAGTAAATTTGTTTCACTGGCACCCATGCGTGAGGCTAGCTGAGCCTATTAGAAAAAATACGTTTCACTAGCGCCCAACGTGTGAGGCTTCGAGATTTGTCCGTTCAACGTTTGGGGTTCGAAATTTGTTTGTCCAAAATTTAATTTGCTTCGAAATTTGGTTGTCCAAAATTTAATTTGCTTCGAAATTTGTTTGTCCAAAATTTAATTTGCTTCGAAATTTGTTTGTCCAAAATTTAATTTGCTTCGAAATTTGTTTGTCCAAAATTTAATTTGCCTTGAAATTTGTTTGTTCAAAATTTAATTTGCTTCGAAAATTGTTAGTTCAAAATCTATTTTGCATTGGAATTTGGTTGTTCAAAAATAGTTTTGCATCAAGATTTGTTTGCTCAACGTTTATGTGATAATTAGGTTTGGTTGTTTAAAAGATTGGTTGTAACGTTAAACCACAGTCTGTCAATTAATTAACTTAGTCAAATTTATTTTTAACTTTCATTCCGTTTTGACCCAATATTTTTTTTGATATTGTTTTGGTAAAATTTATTTTTCCAATACACCTTTTGACTTTTACCTTTGGTTGCCCAAATTTGTTTTGATAATTTTTGTAAGGTTCAAATCTTTTAGATTTACCAGTTTGATTTCATTGAAACATTAGGCTTTTGTAATCATGTCGGGTATTCCGAATTGTTTGTCTGCTTAAAGAAGAACGGGAGTAGTGAGTGAGAAACCAGTTTTGGATAAAAGAAAAATTTAGGAAGATTGTTAGCTGAAGAAGCTGATAAGCCTGTAGTTTGATTTGCTTGAGTCAATAAAGAACATTTTTGTCCAAATTTGATGATAAAGCTAGAGATTTTATTTTGAGGGTACATTGGAGAGAGCTGTCGTCGTGTCATTTGAGAATTGATCTTGTGCATAAGCACGTTTTTGATTTTGTTAGCAGATTTTGTTTAGATCGGCATTGCAACGCAATTTAGTCTAGGCGGAACTTGTCGTTGTGGTTGGTCGCTCAGCAGTATGTCAGTCCAGACGAGACTCAGGAAGAGTTGGTCGCTCGGCATTACATATTACATAGGTCTAGACGAGACTCGAGGTGAGTTAGGCGCTCTAGAATTTTGCATCATATTTTGTTTTGAGTTGATGTAATTTTTGTATTGTTAGTCTAGGTGAGACTCGTAGAGGGTTTGTCACTCTAGCATATTTAGGCGTTGTGAAGCAGTGTAGTTGTTTCGACAGTTCGGTTGGTAGTAGGATGAGAGTGTACCTGAACACTGATATTTTTTGTTAGCTATCGTCGTGATTAGTTTTTTTATTGATGACTCATAAGCAGGTAAATGGCTTTTAAGTGTTTGTGACTGGTTCTCGAAGTATTTGATTTGACAGCCTTTGGGTAGTGCCACGGCACATTTGATTGAGAACTTTTTAGAGGAAAATGTGTTTCTTGTCTGCGGAGTACCACAATTTGTTATTTGTGATAATGGTCCACAATTAATTGGACGTGTTTTTAAAGCTTTGTGTGCAAAGTACGAAATTCAAAAGATTTGGTATAATGATGTTTATGCTCCCCAATGTAATTTTGTAGAAAGAATCAATAAGACAGTTGGTACTGTAATTCGTTCATACGTAGAAGAACATGATACGTGGGATAGTGAAATATCAAAAATTCAGTACGCAATTAATTCAGCAAAACATGAGTCCACCAACTATTCTCCAAATTTTTTAGTCTTTGGTCGTCAGGTACCCTTAAGTGGAAGGGCTTATAGTGATAATTTTAAACCTGGTGAGGATGTGGATGTCGTCTCCAGTAGTAGACCTTCTTATGTGTTGGATCGTCAACTTTTGTTTGATATTTTTGAAAATGTCCGTGAAAATTTGCATGTAGCTTATCAACGTTCGAGTATTCGCTACAATCTGAGAAGAAGAGACATTTCGTTCCAAGTCGGAGAAGGTGTTTGGAGAGCTAATAAGGTACTCTCGAGTGCTGGTGATAAATTCTCCGCTAAGTTAGCTCCAAAGTTCGTTTTGAGTAAAGTTCGAAAAAACATTCCAATTTAGTGTATGAGTTAGAGAATGAAGATGAGACAAGAGCCGGAAAATGGCACTTAAAAGTCTTGAAACCCGTTGAAGCATCGTGTCCGAATGAAAATGATGATCCTGACGATTAGTTCCGGTCTGGTCATCTCTTTGATGTTAAGTAATACAGTAGTGGGTTGCTTTGTTTTGTTCCGATTTTTGATTTAGTGTCGTTTCACTAATTTTGAGTATTTTGTTTGATAAGTGGAACAAGTGGTTAAGGATTTTGTAGGTTTTGTAGGTTTGAGGTGTGCATTGGTGTGCACGCTGGTCGTTTTGTCGTTGACAGATATCTTTTAAATGTAGAAGTAGGTGGGCTATTTAAGTTGTTAGTCCTGATTTCTGCATATCAAGGTAGAGAGAATATTGATTTGTTCTTTCCCTTGTTTTGACCGTTCGAAATATTTTTTGTTTGAGTAGGTCAAAATGGTGAGCCTCACCATTTAGTCCATCACTAATGGGATCTGTTGTTTGGAAATTAGTGATAGGATAATCAGTAGGGTGTGGTATATTACAGCCCTATCTGGTTCAATTTTGTATTTGAATTTGTTAAGTAACCTTATGGTTAGGTTACCTTAGTTTTGATTATCTCTTTGCACTAAAGTGATAATATTTTGTATTTGAATTTGTTAAGTAGCCTTATGGTTTGGTTACCTTAGTTTTGATTATCTCTTTGCACTAAAGTGATAATTTTTTGTATTTGAAATTTGTGCGCAACCTTTTGGTTGGGTTACTTTTGTTTTGATTATCACTTTGTGATAATAGTGTTTGAAATTTAGGCCTATTAGTAGGGTCTTCCTTTTGATTGTCGCTTTATAGTGATAATATTTTGAATGGTTATGCTGTTTTGATGTTGTAGCATTCCTTTTTTTTGTAGATAGAGCTGATTGAGCTCCAGGAAGTAAAGTTTTTTTGTGGAAGTAGAGATAAATTGTGAAATGTTTGGTTACAGTTAGTAAATACTAGCCTTGGTAAGAATAAGAACCTCTAGTTGAAGGATTATTCTGAGTTTGAATTTGTTTGACTTTCTAATTTGACCCCTCCCAATTTTGACTTATACCGATTGTGACTCCCCGATTTTGTCTCCCGAAGGACGTCAGGTACACGTAGTTACCAACACACTCGAATTTGTAAATTTTTGTCTCCCTCGTTTGAATAAATTCATAAAAATTGTATTGATAGTTAGGAAGGTAGAAAAGGCTAGTAGATTTAAAAAAAAATTTTTTTGTATTTGTTATACTTAAAGTTTATTCCTTGAAAAAATTTTTTTTCTTTTAGGAAAGGGGTAGTGTAACAATTTTATTTTCGAATTGATAGTTCTCTTCATTAAAGGTACAAAAATAATAAAACGCATTTATTAAGTAAAGTCGTAATACGTGTAACAATTAAATATTACATTGAAACAGTATCTAGACTCGTTAGTCTATTTGTTTTGGATGTCGGTGTATTCCACAGCCAGTCGCAAAGACGCTTGGAAGTATGACAACCCCCACCTTAGGATCCTCCCATCGTCCGAGAGCGCGGGATAGGCACTCGGCCATAGGTAAAAGTAGCAGCAAGATGTTTAAGAGGACAATGGCCAGTGACCTGCGGGTCGGTTTGATTAAGTGAGACATTTTCTGAATAACGGTTGGTAATGTATACTCGTTATTATAGTATTTAATTTGAAAATTTGTTTAGCGCAACCAAGATTAGACGACGAAAGATTACGCTACAAAACTTAGGCAATGAGAATTTAAACGATAAGAACTTAGAACTTTGAATCAACGTTAAGAAAACCACTTCATTTTAACACGTGTTTTTAGAGGATGGAAAGCAGATCTAATTAACAGGAGATCGTTTGTTGGTCCGAGCCAAGATACTACTTTGATAGGATGTAAGCAGTTAATACCGTATGGCGGGGCACGTCCTAATTCAGTCTAGGAAAGCAGTTTTGTTTGGTTCGTAGTAGCTTTAAGAAATTCAATTGTGTTCCATTCAGGAAGCACGCTATTTTATTTCGATACGTATAAATACGATTTTGTTATTCACTTTATCTGTTGCTAAGCTGGATTTCCCAGCACCAAACTTAAAATTCACTCAGTTTATTTTGTCAGAACAACACGTTGCTTCAGTATAAAATTACAGGTGTAACTACGTCATTTGTTTGTTTGAAATAAGCTGCTGACACTTGTATTTTTGAAAGCAGATGCTTAGTATTATATTACTACCAACTTTGAAAACGAGAATATCCTTGTGAACATTTTCATTTTAAACTGAAATTAGCACATGTAACTTAACGAGAACATTTTGTATTTTAATTTTGAAAATGTAATAGACCTAATCAGATCTGAATGGGTTAGAAAATATCAGTGTAACAAGTTACACTTTGTTGTAATATTCTTGATCTAGAAACAGGTTGATAAACCTTATCTTAAATTTACAAACTACTACAAGTAATTATTTAATTTTGTTGCATTAAATTTTATTTAAAGTTAAAGGAATTCTTTCTAGTAAATTATTAACCCAAGCTTAAAGTTTTTTATTTTGATCAAGAGTGATCAAACCTAACAACCAAAAAGCAATAAGAGTTGAATTTTGATGCCACCCTTATGTAGAAAATATTCTTTTATTTTTTTAGGCATATTTGAGGGACACAAACAGTGTTCCCATTTTCTATGTTGACTTAATTATTATTCTTTCTTACAGGAACAGCGTCTTATTCTGTTAAGACAGGTTTTTGTCACCGAAGGCGATCTTTTTTCTTTGGGTCTCCACGTCCGCCCTTAGAAATATGCCATGCTATTAACATGAATCAATCTGGACTTGGTGGCGCCTATATGTTTTAGTTTGAGTGTGACCCCCCAACAGATTTCGACTTACCCCCATTGCTCATAGCTCTACCCAAGGAATAGACCCCTAGTTACGTCGGAAGACTTCGTTTTACTGACACCCAATGTGGGGCTGGTGTTTTAGTAGTTCTAGTAAATTTGTTTCACTGGCACCCATGCGTGAGGCTAGCTGAGCCTATTAGAAAAAATACGTTTCAGTATAAACAACTACAGGTGTTGGTTGTGAAATATTTTTAACTAATGTTAATTGTGCGAAAGGATAAATTGGAAAAACTATTAATTCGACAAAGGTTCCAGTGCTTCACATACAACTGAATATCGGGGAAGTAGGTTATATAACTGTAAAACAATAGAAGGTGACCCAACTGCATCAAATAAGAAAGTACAGCAGCTATGTTCAAAGACAACGAACCTAGACACAAGAAGAAAACTGTTCAAAGCATAGTGTGGAGCACAGCACAGTACATCTATGAAATAGGGGCAGTAGGAAAAGCAGACAGAAAGAGATAAAAGCCTACTAGAATGTTGTGCTTTAGATGTATGAGGATGGTAGCATGGACTGACACAGTTAGTAACAAATAGGTTGTTGAAATAGTAGAGGAATAAAGATATCTGTGGAAAACGAAAAAATAGGAGAAATAGGACAGGATGCGTTCTAAGGCATTTCTGGGGAATAGTACGGGATATATTACAAGCAGAGATAGGAAAAGATAGGTAGAAGTAGACCGAGATCAGACTTTCGCACACAGATAGTGATAGATGCAGTCTGTAAAATTTTAGGGAAATGTGTATGTTGGTACAGACTAGAAAACAATGAGGGTACGCGTCCAACCAGTTCTAAGACTGAACACGTAATGATGATGATGATGATGAACAAACGATTACGCAAATTATTGGATTCTTTGTTTTTGTAAATAGCCTTTCGAGATTGTAAGTTGAAAATATAGTTTCACAGAGGTTTCCAATGTGTTCTTTCTACTTCACCCACGCCCCTCTACGACGTTTTTGAGCTAGCTTGAATTCTACCATTCTGTTCTCGTTTTGTTGCGGCATTTGACGTAAACGATTTTTTTACTTACTCTTACTGTTTTCTTTTGTGTTTGCGCGGAATACCGTAACATGTCTTTCGATTGAAGCGGTGCCGAAATCTACATGATTCCTGTGATTTAATAAAAACAATTATACATTTTTCAACAGCACTTGTAAACAATTCAGTTACTTGTTATAGCTATTTTAGTGTGCATATAATTAAATGATGTAATGTTCATTTTTGTAAAACTTTATAAAGAAGAATGACATGGAATGAACATCCACTCTGCAGGAAAATGTTAGTTACAGAATTCCCATAATTCTTTAAAAGTGTCTGGTCATCAATAGGTTTTCAGTCCTGAAACTGGTTAGACGCGTACCTTCGTTGTTTCCTATTCTGTGCTAACCTACAGGAGGTTTAATAAAGCGTAAAACCGTAGCATGAAAAAAGCTTTTTTCATGTGTGAACGTTATTTTTAAAGCATATTTACTATAAAAATGTCACTCGAAGTTAATTTTTCTCCTGATATTAGACGTCAACTTGCACGGAAAGGGCAAACGCTTTTATTAGGTCACAAGAAATGTAAATTTGTATGTAGTCTAGAATGACTACCTTAACAACTACAACAAACTAAAAGGAATCTGACCCTCAATGGTCATTAAAATATTAAAGTGAATGACGTTTAAAATACAGTACAAAGTGAAAGTATAATGATGTACGTATATGACAAATTTGTTTTAGGAAAGCATGCGTGTTCAAATACACTCTTTGTGCACTTCAAATCGATTCAACTCCTTTCGTGTCTGGGGTATTCGTAGAAGAAGCTATTATTGGAATAATTTTTAAGATTTTGTTCAAGTTGTACAGATATGCCTACTTTTATTAAATTACTTCATTGAAATTTAACACGCTATGGAAGCGAAGAGAAACCCCATAATAAGGTTTTCGCGAAGAGCATTTAGGAAAATTTGAGCAGGAGTACTATGGTTAAGAACCAAAAATATAACCTTACCGATATTATTAAATAAGTGTGTATTATTATTTAAATATAGATTTTATAACACTGATAATTGCAATGAGAATTAAAGCATATAGGCCATGTCATAAAATGTCAGCAGCTTTTGTTGTATAGTATTTGTTAAAGAATTTCATAAGCTATTAATTTTCAAACGTTGAAAGACTAGTTAAATATAAAATTTGAATCCTACCGTTTATTGAGTGTCATAAAAAATACGTGAACGACAGAATGTAGAAAGAAACTCTGGCACAGCTAACATCGATTCATACTGATCACGTTGAACAGCATAAGATTGGATCATCAGGGGAGATATCATCCAGTTAAAACAAAACTAGTAAATAAAACATACACATATATTGTTTATGAATAAAACACAAAAGTTGGAGTGACCAATACCCACATAATTTTTACAAGATTTTGTTGTTACAGAAAAATAGTTAACATTATTGCTCACGATTTTCTACATATTTATATACACACGCTAATGAATGAAAATATTAATTTCCTTTAAGGTTTGTGCCAAACCGCTCTTTTTAACCTATCCAATTTAATATTTAGATTCCCGTGTTATTTATACCTTAGGTACCTACGCCTGTAGTATACAAAAATCCAAATTGTTAAAAGTATCAAGTATAATGAGTGCACGTCAATGCGACAGTGGTTGCATGGATTTTGTGTGCGAGGTGCAAGTCCGCAGTGAATTGTGAAACCGGAACGACAACGCTGAAGCGTGAACTTGAGTGGCAGTCGCAGCACGAAGATGAAAATATTAAATAAAAACAAGTTGAAGGTTTTCTGAAAGTAGTTGTCGGAGTATTATGAATGATTAAGTACAAGAACGTTGCGATATCGACTGCATTAGGATCATCGTCTGCAAGCAAATGTACTCAGGTAACACATCTAGTTTGTTACAGTTTTCCGTGCAGACAAGAAAGAAAGCAGCAAAATAAGGAAAAAAAATCGCCTACACCGAATACCGCAACAAAACAGGGGACAGAATGGTAGAATTGAATTCCAAAAGAGTTAGACTACAGGCTATTACAAAAACGTCTTAGTGTGGGAGAACACGCTTATTGGGCCGTTTATTTTACCTCAACGCCTTACTGATGAAGTAAACTAAAATTTCTTAAGAACCGTACTTGACCAAGTATTGGATGATTTACTACTGGAGCTACGTAAAACCATTTGGTTTATGCATGATGGTCACCTGCCGTATGCCAATCATTTTATTCGAAATTATTTAAATGAGCGATTTCGCCATCATTGGAAGAGCAGAAACGGTGCTGTCCGCTGGCCTTCCCGAAGTCCAGATTTTAACATGTTAGACTTTTTCTTCTGGGGATACTTTAAAGACGAATAGAACATTTTCCTTTTGAGACCGATTGCGAAGAAACAACTGCTAAAGTGAATCAAAAACAGAAGAAATTTGCAAAGCATATACATCTTATTAGGTTGTGAAGGGTATGTAGAACATTTTAGATTAGCACAGAATAGAAAAGAAGTTAGAGCTGCGTCAAACCGACCTTTAGTAAGGTCGAAAACAAAATGATGATGATTACATCTTATTTCTACATATTGTAATTTTTTAAAATAACTTAAATATATGTTGAGATATTAAGGACCGGTAATAAGAAAACTGTAAATTTGGGTATTTGCAAAACTTTATAGTCTAAAATGTGTATGCTTTTCCAATATTATTAATTTTCACTTTTCAAAGTTACAAGAAAAATCAAGGTCAGAACGATACAACCATTATGAAAATTAATTATGATCTGGTTTCATGATACGTCATAAATCAAATGTAAAACACTCATAGCATATTATTATAATGTGTATTAACCACATTTTCTACGGTTCAATGCTCGCTATTTCATTTTATGTTTTAGAAGAATTATCTCAGGACAGTGCACTATGGCACCTTTAGAATTTACAAAATGTAATATGCAGAATATTTCGTACACGTTCTCAGCAAAGTTTATTTGCAAATGATTATATCACATAGTAAATAATAAGTGCAACCGTCAACAAAATTCAGTACATGACATTTAAGGTTTCACATACCGTGACGCACCTATTACATTAAATATAAACTATTTATGCATTTATGCTTTGTGAGAGTACATTCAAGACCGTATTTAAGTTTTCGTTGTACTAAAATTTTTGCACTTCTTTTTTTGCATGTTGGTGATTTACTTTTAAACTATTAAAACATATACGTTCTACTACTGTTCCCCTTATGAAATTAACCCTTATTTAGAAAAAGAGCCCCTAAATTTCAATTGTAAATATTTCCCAAACTGAACACTTTTTGGAAAAACTGCTAAGAGCAAAAGTTACATAATTTAACGTGAAGAATCGCTTGTTAAGAGCTCAACCCTTATTTCAGATTCACACTGTATAATATTAACATCATAATTTGAATAGAATTAGGGCTTTCGTAATAATCAAATTACAGTAGTTTACCGGTTGTGGGGCTTGAACTCAAGTTTAAGTATATGTTTTGGCCCACGGTGGTACAAATGACTATCATAGCATTAAGTTCATTTGATTGTTTGACACTGGCCTTATTTAGGTATATTATTATTATTATTAAGCAAATAGATTGGATTAAAATGTTGTGTTTTCCTTCAATATTGCTCAATTTAGTGAGTGTCGCTTTGAGTCTTTCCCCTCGACCACTTTAAGAGATATTTGTCGCCGGCAATTTCTGATATTGTTCAGATTAGCAATATGTAAGCTCTTAACACTTGTTTTAAAATAAAAAATATAGTTAATAATAATGGTTTCGATTGCTGCATAAAGGTGTTAGAAATTACTCGATTCTGATGAGGTTCAAAAACGACGGAGTATAGCACTAAAATAAATATTATGTTCATGGTTATACAAATATTACTCCAATTTCTGAAGGTATATTCGCATTTATTATTTTTATAAGAGCTTATTTACATATACATCTTAAATCATTATTTTTGCTAGCTCTCTGATCAATAAAACCACTATATTTAATATATAATATATAATATATAATAATGCTAAATAATCCTTTTGCAAACAGTTTTTCAAGTACAAACCAATGCATCCACAACGATTTTCTTTTACAAACAATATCTTAATTATAACATCGATGACAAATAATTTCACATCAACACATTTCTTGTACACTAAATATAGAAACCAGGATATCTCTTTAAACCTGTGATGATCACTCATCAACTACTTCTTAATATATACAACAATTACCTTTATCAGTCATGTAATTTAATACATTTCTCCTTAAAACCGTCTTAAACTAATTCAGTTAGCTAAATTTTACCTTGTGTAATAATAAAACTCGTACCGTAGATTTGACAGA
This sequence comes from Platerodrilus igneus, assembly GCA_036346225.1. Lineage (NCBI taxonomy): Eukaryota > Metazoa > Arthropoda > Insecta > Coleoptera > Lycidae > Platerodrilus > Platerodrilus igneus. Next base: position 5,183,237 of record JARFIW010000910.1, read on the forward strand.
AACACATAAATTAAAATTAAATTGACTTTTGCGCACTACATTTACTCTGGGAGTTACATTAAAAGTATGAACCTTGTGAATCACTTAAATCATCTAAACAAATTGGTTTAAGTTTTACCCTTAAAAATATTCTCGTGATTGGCTCTAATCTACCGGTATAATAACAAATCCATGCTCCATCCTATTCTAAATCATTTCAGAAGTATAATTTTTTATTCAAATTCATCCATTACAAACACACGTTCATTAAACTATCATTAATTTTCAAACCTTTAAGTAGATTCTCTTTACAATAGTTTTAATTAGTTTCAATTCGACTATCTTCCATATTAATGTAATTACATAACTTTTACTACCAAATACTGTACATTTTGTTGCACTTTAAGTACGTAACGTACTATATAATTATGTCAACTGCATTCCAATCAACACTGATTTTCGGTAGGTATAAATTAATCTTCACAAAGCAATCCCTCTCTGACGTAGCGGCTTCGAGAGTCTCCGCTCTTGATGTAGTCGCTTTAATATGTGTTATTTCCACCTTCGAGATTGTTCAAGAACGTAGTTTATCATTTACGTACACTATCAACATTCCAAAATTCTCTAACATGTGCTTTATTCAAACATGCCATATTCTAGAAAATGGCGTCATATAACTACGCCATTTAATTAGAAGTACATCTTTTTGTTATTGAAGTTAATGGTTTAAACGTAATGTAATGCAGTTTTCAATTGAAATACTAAGGTAAATTCTTGTATTCCTATGAGTTTATAAATAATTAAGTATTTAAATGCATTTGAACATAAACTGCTCTAACCACAATGCTTCTATTATAAAATATGGGTAAAACTGTGTAATAAGCCCTAGTATCCGTTGTGCATAATAAATATCATTATTTTTATCTAAAACACGATCCTTTCATTATTAATCTATCTAATAATTACAGCTTTTATTTGACAAATTTAATCGATACATTTTATACCAGACATTTCACAAATATTCTCTATACAAATAAATATCTATATAATTAGGCTTTTTTCAAATTTTCTCGAATTTACGAAGTCAGATGTTTATCATATGATGTAATATGACCTTGCTTATGACTTATCACATCACTATATGTGTGTGTGTGTGTGTGTGTGCATGTGTGTTTGGTGTGTGTAGGTGTATATAGGTGAGTGTAAGTGTGTGTGTGTGTGTACGCGCGTATGTGTTGTGAGTGTTCGCTTACACATATATATATATAGAGCAAAAGAGAGAAAAAGAGAAAGAGAGCTAAATAAAAATTTGTTAAATTTGTTGGAACATCGTTTGTTAGAAAGTGAAGATCTTTAGTTGAACTTTTGTTTTTTGGCAATTCAGTTGAGACACTGATTGCAACCTTGTTTATAATCTAAATATAATACAAAATGTCAATTACACTTATTTTTTATAAAAACCTAGAACTTCATCTTGCGTAGTATCATAAAATCGTTAAAAATGGAACCTGTTGATGAACTGTATAAATATAATATAACTAATGGTTTTGTTTTTCATGAAGAATCCCTTCAACTTAGGTATGCTCAATGAAAATATTGCCTGCATAATGCGACTTGCGGTAATACCGGAATTAATGCTCAACACCTTTACTGTGAACCAATTATTTGAATAGTGTTTGAGGAGCAAATTAACTTAATCTAAGGGTTTTATATAACTACCTAAAATGATTTTCTTCTAAAGAAATTTTTTTTCTTAAAGGAACCTAAACTTTACTGAATCGGTAAGGTCAAAATAATAATATATTTTTTATTAAGAGCTTTTGTGAGCTGTGTTTCCATGCTCCTTAACGAATGCCTTTCAATAAAAATAATTAAGGTAATTTTCTAATTTTGAGACCAGAAAGAAAAGTAAATAGTTAAACTAGGTAATTTTTTAAAAGAAATTTCCGCTTGTTATATTGCGATCTAAACGACTCTACCTTTCAGTAAATACCAAACAAATATAATCATTGATTTTGAAAATTTTGAGACATTTAGTTTACTTTTCAATTTTCAGCCTAATATGGAAAACAATGAAATGCCCAATTTGTTTAGTAAATTTATGTTTATATAAAGCACAAAACTTCGTAGTAGATACTGAAGTTGCAAAAAACAATTAATATTTTTAGTACCTGCCAAAGTTACTTGAAGTGTTAAGTGCCAAGTAACCATATAGAAGATAAACCCAAGAAATTGTCCGAGATAATTGCTTATACCTATTTGGGATTGATTAAAAAACGATTTTAAACCCATTTTCGTCATTAAAAACGAAAGTTCACAGTTTAAAAAATATATATAAAATGACTGTTCGCGGTCCTTATTTTTAATCTACAATTCGATAAACTAAATTATTTATGAACGAATATTTGTTAAGATATTTTGGCAACACTGCATACAAAAAGTTTGGGTGAAATGTTCTAGTCATCAAAATTGCACCCCTTTTCAAGAAAAACTATTTTCCTGAAATCAATTAGATTTGTGTTAAGTCTTACATATAATAAGTGTAGTGCACTGGCATTATCTAAATATGCAATAAAATATACTGTATGCTATTTAAGACACACTAATATTTCTATATCTTTGTCAAAGCTGGAAATTGTATAAAGTTTACAAGTTCAACTCGTTTCGCGCCTTGCCTGATGATCCATACATGTAAAATTTAATTTTTTTTCAGCAAATTATAATTTTTGAGATACATTTAGTGAAAGCTCGTCTGGACCGTCCTTAAATATATATAATCACATTTTAGAAGAATATCGCAAAGACTTACACCAAAATTAATTGACGTGTTTGCATTCCTCAAGAACAACCGAGTGTGCCTTTGAGTTTGACAGGCGTATACAAATCGTAGTAAGTATAATGGAAACAAGTCTGTTGAGAGGTGCAGTTGTAAAGCTTAATAAAATTAATTCAATAGTTATATGTATATAACATAAAGTAACGTTTATGCACTTTAGGTAATATGCTTTGCATAGAAACGGATTCCATATATTAAACGTCCGTTTCGTAGTTTCTATGAAGTTTAGCAAAAATAAACAAGTTTAGTTTACTCCATGAATGTTCACAAAGTACATGTTTCATCGTTTACATAACTTCAGAATCGTATTTAATCTCTGTTTATGACGGTAAATACCGATATTAAACTGCTACCTCAAGCATAACTTAATGGTCAAGAGCGGTTACTTTTTGAAGCATTTGTTAATTAGGGCTTAAAAACGACTTTGACAATGGCGTGCCTGAATGAACTTGAAAACTACAAAGCGCAGAGTATTAAGCTACAGCAAACTCAATATGCTCCGACCTAATACAGCCTCGCTCATATACCAAAACAAAACATTAGTATAAGTAACTAAGTGTAAGTAATTGAGAAAATCGTTAGAAATATTCAATTAAAGTTAGTCAGGGTAATGGTAAATAGCAGTTTGTTGGCGTTACGTTTAGAGTGTTTACAAATTGTCATTACCCAATGTGGTACAAATAAGTAGTTATGTAATCATAAAACGAGCTTAACGTATTTTAAGCAGTAGAACGTATGGCTTTATGTTTCAACTACATTAAGACCATAATTTCTTTAATTGGTTGCATTACGTTTATTCCACCACGAGTATTACGCCTGTGGAAACTTCAGTAACAAAGAAATTTATATTACGCACATGTAGAAAAACATACAATCGAAAGAATATTTACAAAACAATCAAAAAACCAATAATTTGCGTAATTGTTCTGTATAACGTGATGTACACATAACATAAAAATATAATTATAAACAATTTAAAATAGCAAAGATAAAATCTTGTTATATAGCCTTATATCTACATACCAGCATAATGTTTCCAGTCTTACGTACAAAAAATAACAAAAAACTAATGCAGTAAGTAAGGAATTTTTCTGTAGGAAACGCATCTCTTAACCTTAACATCTTTAAACAGTTACTTTTTGACGTTCACATAAAAAACAATTAGTAGAAAAGCTCTCTAGACGCATTAAAATTTTAAATAAGGATTTATAAAATTAAATACATAATATGTCTAGTCGTAAGCGTTCGTTAACGTCAGTCTGCAATTTATTGCGAAATTACTCAACAGAATGTCTATCATCCAATGCAGCAACCCAAAGAGGAACAAAAACAGAAAAAAACTGTACCTTAAACTATCGGCTTCGTGCTGGTGTCATCTTAGAGATGGGAAAATAAAGCTGCATTTCTCTATGGGCTGGACGCTGGAATCACCATTTTAACTTATACTAGCACAGAAAGCATTGTAAAAGCGCAACTTTACAACACGTCTCTTCGCCAAGAGAATGCTGTATTCCAATGTACCGCTTTCTAAGCACGGTCTCTATAATATAAGGAAAGAATTATGTATGGGGGTAGATATTTAGCTTTTAAAAGTATTGCCAAAAGATCAAGTGTGCAGAATTCTCAGACGCCAGCTTCAAAAATCTTCAGCTTGCCAATAAGGAGACAACGCATTAACAAAGGATTTTTAAGCAAAGGAAAGCAATCTTATGACTTTGAAACAGGAAAGTAAGTCAGTAATTTGAAATTTACGATTTCCTGTACCCGTTGTCATAGCATTAATTTAGCGGCACTCTAACCTGAGATAGTTATTACATCATGGCTCCCAACGCGAGAGTTGTCACAGCACTATATATATATATATATATATATATATATATATAGTACTATGACAGTTGCGTTTTAACTCGTAAATACATAATCTAGGAGCTAGAAGTCCTTCCTGCTCGTGCTCATATTAATTGGTCTTAGAATAGTATCGTGGACGTTGATGCGCAATCGTGACAGTTTGACAAAAAAAATTTTGTTTTTATTTTCTGTGTGATGCGTTGAACATGAGGAGGTGTCGTTTGATAGTAGTATAAAAGCATCTAATTGTACTTTTAATAAAGAGTCTCCACAGGCTGTGTTTATATAAAATTTAGGAAAAGATGCTAGGAAAGAAAAATATCTGATAGTTTATACGTTTGTTAATTTATGAAGGTAGATTGTGTTTATCTTTTGCTCATATGATGAGTATATTCGTAATGAGAATGTGTGTAAAGAATTGTATTCAATTTAGTAGGGAGTTTAGTTAATGACCTAGGAAAGAACCTTGGTTTCTATAAAGTTTAACAACAAAAATTTTGTTGTTGTGGATGTTAAAGTCGTTTTATGGAAGTCGTAATTGGCTGCATGCTGCAACAATTTCAGAATATTATTACTTTAAGAACATATCCTGGGACTGCTGATACAGCATTAGATGAAATTGCTTATAAATTCGACAGGCTAACTCTATGTAGCGTTCAGAATGGACTCAACGTTTTATCTGTTGTAAGTTAGGTACGCTTATTGGCAACAATATAGGACATTGTGGCATGATTTCAGTAAGTCAATGTATGGATTGCCTACATTGTAGATATTTATATTATTTAAATGTATGTTGATCTAAAGATTTCAGAAAAATTGCTACGGTAACGTACGGGTCAGGCAGAAACATAAAGAAAGTACAGTGAAAACCCGCACGAATCACGATAACGTATAAAAAGAAACTTATAAATGCCGCAATAACAACAAAAGCGGAGAAGGGGGAGGGGTCCAAAAACAAAAAAAGGACATCGCCATTGAATTTTTATTTCCAATAAACCAAAAATTTTTATTTAAAAAAATTGTCTATGGATAATTTTTAATAATTGATCTGTGAAGTGCGCATTTCATATTGTAACATGTAAAATTGATCGGTAATAAACAAAAAAGTTAGTGCTTATGCTTTCTTCTAAACAAGCATTTTAAGTTAGATATTGTAAATTTAGAACAATTTCAAATAAGCAATTTAAAAGTAACAAGAAACATTAGAAATGCTAGATTCGGAGCGGGTTTTGTAAACTTGCTCCGCCTGTCAGAGTAATGTGAGTTGAGTTTATTTGTGGATCCATTATTACGCACCAACATGAAATGCTGATAAATAATAATCTCTTGATATTAAAAAAAAAGTATAGTAACAAATATAGTAACATACCTCCGTGTGCCGAAATACTTATCTTGCTCCGAAATCAGATGTGGTGAAACAACTAAACATGTTGATCTCGCTCAATGATGAACCGTCACAATAGTTAATGTTGCAAACATAGTTGAACCAGTGGGACTACGCAAAAGAACTAAAACGAATACAATCTTATTCGAGGACGCGTGCGTCGCTCTGAAATTCACAGCATTAGGCATGCAGAAAATAGATGCCAGGGCAAAATGCAGAATAAAAGCGAATCCTGTTTAGGAAGCGATATGATAGTCGATTAAAACATTTGGATACTACATGTCAAAGAACAATTCTAGAGTATTTGTATTACATACATAGATAAAGAAACCGGTAAATTCGAATTCAATCGCCTTTGTTAATCACATATGTAGAAAATCTATTCTATACAAAATTATGGCACTACTTTTAATAAAGCGAGTATAACTTTTCAGAAGGCAAAGATTGTGGATAACCGAATAAATTTGCGATGCTATATCAAACAATGGAGAGAGGTTGAGGTACTTAAACTAAATATGCTAATAACATTCTACATGGTGTTGAACAAGTACTTATTTCAATTGTATTAGAATGAGTTTTATGGGAACAAATCGAGTTATTAAATTATAGTACATGATCAGGGGCGTCTCCTATAACAGTTACTTGTACAAAATATCGAAGTATAAGTGTGAGAATAATTGAAAAAGTCGTAAACCAGACGAAATTATATAGAAAGGTAAAATTGAACGTAACAAATTGTGTGTTCTTGCAAGATTGTGTAAAATTTCTCAAGTATGTTAGTAACAGTAAAGGGATCACTATTGATGCAGAGATGGTGATGGACATACTGAAATTTTTTAAGCCAGTGAATACTACGACACACAAAATATGGTGTATGTTGAAGGTATAAAAAATGTTGGCGCTTGATCTACCTTCATGAAATTATTGCAAGTTTTTCTCTTGTTTAAATAAAACACCAAAAATATAATCTGTAATTTAAAAGAATTTCCTTCATTTTGAGTGACAGATATTAGGATAAGTATTTCGGTATGCATTTTCCCATTAATCTATAACGTAAAAGAATTGGTTTAAACTTCATTAAACAATTTTTTGACAATTGATAATACAGAAGGTTGGAGGTTTGATTCCGGTAACAGAAGTGATTTTTTAGTGAACAATCTTGTTGTTACTTTGAATTTGAAATCGTGCGACATATTTCAGGAAACTACAAAAATCGAAACTGCATTTCAAGAAATTTAATCCAGCTGGTGCCAACATGTATTTTCATTTCGGTGTTTATGCGTTTTTCTACGCTGCTAATCGGTACAACTGGTTTTTAAAAAAATGGTGCCTTTAATGTTACCCAATGAACTACCTATATTACTTGTGATTTTTTCATTGCAATAAACATATAAACGCGAGTTATGTATCCCCCAATTGACATATATATATATATATATATATATATATATATATTGCTGTGATAAGGGGTTAATTAGGGGTGTATTGAGTAGCAAGGGTCGTATAGTAACCATACATTGCGATAGGATTCAGAAAACTGCATTTATTTAGCAGAAAATTAAGTAATTTGTATATTATGTAAATAGCAAGCATTTAACACCCTGCATATAGACCATAATTAGCTTTAAGCAATGCAAGGAAGCATGTCTTATAACAATAGAACGCGTATTTAGCAGAAAAATAGGTAATTCATACACTGTATATAAATAGCAAGCATACAACGCTCTGTATATAGACCTTTATTAATTTTAAGTAATGCAAGTAAAAATATCTTTCAACAAAAGTACGCGTTTTCAGAAGAAGTGATAGTACATGTAATTAAACACGCTTTGAAAAATGTTCTAATTAGTTATAAAACAAATACGAAGATTAAAGATAAAACCTAACAAAGCTTTATGCAACTACGCGGAAACAATAAACATTTTTGATAAAAAAACGCAATTTCCAAATACTCATAAAATAAACAAAAGTCGAATTAAAGTTACGCCATTAATTTTGCTCAATTATCCAAAAAGGCCATATCTATACAAAACAACGTATGGTTAAGATAACGATGTATCAATAGCAAATGGATATTACACGGAAAACTAAATAAATTACATCAGAAACAACTTCGAAATGCACGAAATATTAAAGACCTGATTGGTTGAGATATCTACAAGACTTGTTAAAAACCCAGCCCACATGTAAGTGGGAACAGCCTATATCAACACAGAGCAATGATAAGACGGGTCAGTTTAAAACTCAGGCAGGGCGAAGCTGCGTCACTGTGAACAAGAAAGTCACGCGTAATTTTAAATATAATAATATATCAAGTGTATGTTACAAGTGACAATAAGTGAAACAATTATGAAGACTTCTTTTATCGTTTAACGGCTTCGAATGTTGATGATATGAATTCTAATTGGTGGTACATTTTTGAATACTTCGAATCTGGGATATAATAATTCAAATGTGTGAATAGACATAATAATTCAAATGTCAGATTTGATTCTAGTAGCCTACTTAGTTTTCTCTAGTCCCAAAACTGCATAAAAAACATGTTATCTCAATTTTTCAGAATTTTTTCTCATGTAACCTATAAAAAAATTATATGTCAATAGAACGCTCCACAAAAACGCTATTCAATGGCAAAATCCAATATGGTGGGTGCCATTTAAAAAAATTGACTTTTTGTTCGTTTTGCGTTTTGCTTCACTTTGTACAATAAAAAGTAAAAACAAGCACATCGCGCTATGGAAAATTATGTCGTGAAAGAATCAACTATCCAAGTTCAATACGAAAACTCCTGCAATTTTTCAAAGTTGACATGATTTTGACATAGAATGACTCATAAAAAGCAAACCGTCCATTGTAGACCTATAGTACCTCTGTATGATTTTGATCAGCATTAAAAGAGCTTTTAGAATATGGTATCAAATAGAGGGGATTTCTTTTAAAAAAACATAACTTTGGGTTGGAAACTACATTGGCACACATTATATATATATATATATATATATATATATATATAGGTGAAAATATTTTTATGTTGTGCAGACTAACCGTGGCTATCGTTTAAAAAAAACTGGAAGTTGATATCTTGAATAACATAAAAGTTATAGAACTTTCACGGAGGACGTGGACACCCTGTATATATAAAGAAATAGAATAATTAGGATATTATTAGAAAGTGCAAGAAAATGTTAAGTAAAGTGCAACGTTGTAAATACAAGGACAATTTGTAAAGTTTATTAACGTTCAATGAGAACAAATACGCTACTTTGTATCGCAGACGATAGCGACACTGCAGATGTCAGGTCACAGACGGTCAGGTACAGTGATTACTTAGAAATTAAGATTACAGCATTGTAATTATGAATAGTATTAAGAATAAGCAGACATGAGATGTGCATGTTCCCGCAGCTATGTGAGGGGGTAGGAACATTATAAAAAGCCCGGGAGCTCAAGAATCTGGCAGTCAGTCTTCGAACTCCATACTTCGTTGTTCAAGCTACTCAAGTGAGTCAGTCAAGTATCCCGCTTTAGCATTGCAGTTTGCTTAGACTACTCAAAATAGTACATTTATTAATTAATTTTGAATTTAGAATAATGTTAATTAACTTATCAAAATTTGACAATTAATTTCTGTATAAATAAAATAAATTTGTTAAGAAATTTTGAAACTGGTTTTTAAAAAGGCAGCTCCCAAGGCCCGAAGTTTAACTCGCGTTGCTCTTAAAAAGAGATGATTATTACATTCTAAATATCAGGTAGCTTCTAACAATAAAGAAAAGGGAAACAAGCGATATCAACGTCGACCAGAAATTACTCAACATTTTGCTTTATAGAAACAACATTATCGCTGGTGCATGTAACGGAAACATGCAGCGCCCATTAAATCGTTTACGAAAAAATTGGCATTAATCCTAAGACGTAAAGACTTTTTTTCACAACTTGCAGTAAAGATCGTAAGGATACCCTTCTCTTACTGAAAATTTGGTGTAACTTCTGAATGGACAAGAATATGCAGGATACTCCATTTAAACAAAGTATTTTGCCAAATAATTTTTAAAGGTGAAGAGGATGTGTGCTATTTTCAGCATCATAATCCGTCAAAGATATATTGTTAGTTTGCTAATTTAGTAATCCCTTGGGGAGACCACCTTAAGTATTGAAAACTTTGTGCTTGTGGAACTGTAACTATAATTTTATATACAGTTTACTATTTTATAAAAGCTAAACTAATTTTACACAAGTTTACATTTCCAAAACTCTGGCTAATACGCAGAAAATTAAGTTAACAGTTTGATGAATTATAATATGTTAATACAATTTACTAAGGAAAACTTGTTCCGTATTAATAAAGCAATTTTATTATAGCAAGAAGTCCGAACTGTTAGTAGGATTTCGCACTTCGCCCCTATATAGCTTAAAGAAGGTTATGAAGTATTCTATTTAATTTAAATAAATAGATGGGAATATAACCAGGACAAAGGTTAGGTAAAAATTGTGTGTTCCAAATTTGCACTTCAAACTTCGATTAATAGTGTGCATGTACATGGTTGACAATTTCAATTTTTCAATATTTTGCAAAAGCTGCAAAGCTTCAACAATTAATCGCTTTAAGATTAAGGCTGTTTTAAATGCCTCTTTCAATTCAACAACATTCCCGCAAAGATATTCAAGAAGGCACCTGTCCCAATAACACGTATCCAAAAATAGTGTCAATCGCTAGAGGTTTACCAAGACGGTTATTTGCGTTATCCGAAAATAATATTCTACAACATACGTCCGCTCCTAATAATATTTCTACCGGAGCGGATACATGGAAATTAGGGTCAGCCAAGGGTAAATGTTTAAATCGTTCATAAATTCCAAGTGGTAAAGTACAACCAGGAATATTACCTGTAAGTTATGGAAGAATAGAGGCACAAAAATTTATTCGTCGATCTGCATAATTGGAAAGTAGAAAACAATCGACTAGCCCTTTAGCATTAACAGCGGCATTGGCTAGTCCACGCACTTTACTGTGATTGCGAACATATTTAAGACCCAAACGTTGCACGCAAGCAGAAGTGATTGCATTGAATTGGGACCCTGAATCAAGCACGCACCTTACAGGTCGAAAATCGCCATTGATGTCCCGAATCTTAGCTTGAATCGTTCCTAAAAGCACTGTATAATTTTCAGGATTATTAGACACATTGCATGTAGAAACTGTTTCTTTCTTATCGGATGTGGAAGGGGTCACAGGGGTTATTGGTTCCGAAGTCGAGACAGGAGATGCATTATGCAAAAAGGTGTGATGATATCTTGAGCTACATAACCCGCATCTTCCTTTAGAGTTGCAGCCCTTAATATGATTGCCTAAACATTTGAAACAACGCAACATTCTTTTTACCGAGGTGTATCTGTCGGAAACATTTAATTTTTGAAGGTTTTTGCACGCGTAAATTGTATGTCCTTCATTACAGTAGGGACACGAATTACGATCGCATTTTACTTGCGCATCGTTAGTGGATTCTTTTACAAAAAAAGACTTATTTAGATTATATTTGGAGCACGGTGGCATATTTAGGTTGACGGGTTTTAAAGCTTAAATATCTTCGTGCATTTCTGAGGTTTTATTCTGCGCGGTTAAAAATTCGAACAACTTAGCACAAGTCGGCACATTAGAATCCGCGCGTGCATCAAATGCATGTTGTAATTTAGGATCCAAATTACGATAACATAGAGAAAATAAAATAAAGTCCAATAAATCTTCAACGTCGGGAGCAGATTTCAAAGTGCTTACTGCGTTGAAATGTATATTTATGAAATTTGATAAGGAACCAGTAGATTTAAATTGAAAAATTTTATTCAAATAAAAATTAACAATTCTTCGTGGGAAGTCGTAGCGATCTACAAGTTTTTTAAATGCTTGCTCATACAAATTAGGATCTAACGCTAGATCAGAGACGACACTTAATGCTTCCTTATCGAGATACGATCTAAAATACAAATATTTTAATGAGACTGGAATAGATTTGTTTTCGTGTACAACACTGCGATAAGTAGTAATGAAATTATTCCACTTATCGATGGAACCATCAAAAATAGGAATTTCTAGGGGTTTTAAACATTCAACGGATGGGCCGTTAAATGCCAGAGCATCCGCAGAAACCGATTTTGTCGAATTTTCTTTCAATTCTAAATATTTCGAACGAATTACATCGAACAAATCATCGAAAAATGCTAGATTTAATTTTACATGTAATTTAGGATCGGCTTTAGTAGCGTTAAATTCTATTATTGCTACCTGTAGTTTTTTGAGAGCGTTTTCAATAATCGGAAGCCTTTGCATTTTTGCTTCTAATAAGTTTAATTTACTTACATTTGCGGAAGTAACATAATCCCAAATGTCTTGCACGCGACCAAATAAGGCTTCTTGCTGAGCTTGCAAAGAAATGCCGTCGAAAGACATTTTCAGAATCGCCTAAACTACACGTAAATATGCAATTGAATTGAAGTGTATTTTATAATTAAAATTGAATGTAAATATAATCAAACACACCTGTGCTGATAACCGTTTATCAACATGCAGGTCAAACTCAATTACGAGGTTAATATTACAATTCGATAAGAGTGAATTTATTTCAAATACTTTTAAGAGCAACCTTGTAACAATTTAACATTAAACAACATAAAGCAAGTTCCTCTACAACCACGACGACAATTCTATCTTACGCATATCGGTCGAAGAGACCAAAAATAAGGTATGTTCACGCCTAAGCGGAACGGCTGGTTCGCAATAACAAAAAAAAACTTGTAATAAAATATGGTTGCATAAAAAACTTACCCCGTATTCAATTGTCACTTTACACTCGCCACTAAATACATAATTAGTTTGGCAGGAGAGGGTGATGAAGGAAGGGAAATCGAGGTACTCACGTTGTTATTTTAATTAATTAATTAATGCCGACAAACCGGCGCGAATGTGATATTTAATGGACTGTCTTCTAAGAGAGAGCTGTGTCGACTGTCTTATCTTAATATTTGTAATCAGCGCTCACCTTTGGCGATGCGCGAATAACAAAATCGTAGTCGAGACATAAGAGGAACATGCTTTTTAATTTATAATAGGCAAGCCCTAAACAACGTTGATTGTCTATTTTTCGAGTCACTACTATACATGTTTCGTTCAGCTTCAAGATGTACACTTCACGTCTTGTATTATTTAGATAAAGTGTACGAGAGAATCTTTCTACATATGTGTTTGGATGGAGAGTATTCACCATCATGCATAAATTTACTATCTACAATACATGCAGCAAGCGAATTTGCAATTTACTGCCATAGAATAGGTTATCCTTTATGTCAACTGACACTACGTTTCAAAAGCCAGTTGCTAAATATTACAGTCAGCACAGAAATAAATGCCCTGTCACGTTCTTGTATCGATCAAAAGCAAAATTTCGTTCATCTTCTACTTAGCGCACATTCTTATAATTTTAAACTTATACGTAGAACTGATTGCCATTATTGAATTCTGTATTTTAGCGCTATAGCATGATTGTAACCAAACCAAATATCTAATTGGCAGCCTAAAACTGCAGCTGTTCTTACCTTAAAAAATGATCCTTCGATGGGTAATATCTAGAAACAAATACGTATTGTGCAAAGGATACTAAAATAGTGTCTATTCTATTGCTCATTTTGCAAACACAAAAAGTTTTTTAAGTCATACTTTTGGGATCTCTACGTTTACCATTCTACAACATTAAATTTATTGAATGAAATCACGTTTTTTTAACCTCCCATGCTACGTAGGGTACCTACATGTTTTAATTACTACAAAACAAATAATTTTCTAATGTTGTACAATATTTAGGACGCCGTATAACTGAAAAAGGGAAATTTTTACGGTTAAAAGCGCTAGTCAGGTAACAGTATGTAACCTTTGCATGCTAAAGTGATGTGCTCTGTGCCGCTACTGAACTTGCTTAAAATTTTATTTTCACATAAGGTTTGCAACACTTGTTGTGTAATTAGTTTTTCTATTTGTATTTTTGCAATGCGTATAATTTTAACAATGCGCTAAAAATGTTGCAAATCTAAAAGAAAATAAAAAGTGCTCTTGGCTTTAGAACTTGTATTTATTTACTTAACTTTTAAACATTTTTAATAACATTCTGAATAATCACAAGGTTTCTGGAAAAGCAGTTTTTAAAATGGATATACTCGAACTTATCCACATTATATTTTACTATTCGTGAAATTTACGAAAGCACCCGCTTGTTTCAATATCGTCCAACAGCTGTTCTGACGTTAACCGTACATCCATATACACAAAAGGTAGGTAGGTATTGCTGACTAAATCAACAGATTACACAGTTATTTATACTTTCAGCAAATTGATACGCAACAATCTACGACTCTTGTTAAATACCGACATTAATACTTTTCGCTGTTACACGAATTTAACAATGGTTGTAGTTTAAGTACTCTCCTACATTTCAGTCTGAGTTTTGAAAAAATGATTTTGCTTAATTACAATCAATCGTTTTCAATTTAAAATTTAGTTTTCGAAGTTAGCTAAAGTATAGTATTTGAAACATTCTAGATATATACAATCCGTGTTCCCAGAAAGACGAGCATTTAGTATTGGAAATGCCCAAGAGGTGCCATCTTCAACTCGTTTGCCTTGCATTGGTACTCCCTTCTAAAGGGGTATCTACAATGCGCGTTAATTAGTAAAAAAATTGCAGTTCCATGCACTGTATTTAAATCTAAGAAAAAGAACTTTCATCATTTTTATAAACCTCTAATGCATAATTACTGGGTATTAACTTTTACATTACTGCTTCTAGAAAAAGTTAAAGTACTGCCATCTTGCATGCACCCTTGTCAAATGTAATATTGAAGCAAAATTTTGTGATTTGTTTAGTTTAGTTTTCTTTCATTAAGAAAGCATTTTTACTTGAGTTTGTGCATCTATATAGCACTTCAACCTTTTGTATATTGTAGGTAACCTAAAATTAAAAACTGTTAAAACCCTAATATTTGGAAAATTGATAAGAAATTTCAAATTCCAGCTTATTATTATTCAAAATTTGGATGCTTATCCTTATAATACATAGGTTTGCACCTAAAAGAAGTGTATGGTTCGCATGTGGGCAAGTTGCATTGTGTTTAATGTATTAAATTAAACCTTTTAAATGTACCGCCAGTAGTTGATTTACTACCGTACCGACCTAGGAAAGAAACTGCTCAAGGTACCGAGTTAACTATATATGATTATTTAGTTGAATATCAAGTACGGTTATAGATTTTTTGAGATGCGTACACGACTGTGTTCTCATTTAAACGTTAAATATCGGCAAACGTCCAAAACTACAATTCAATTTTTGGGTTTATGTGAGATTCGAGGTACGCAATTTATAAATGCAGAAGGACCTTATTTGTAAGTTATATATGCTGAAATTTTCAACATAATGCCAGTTTCCAGTTATTACGATAAACTTTTCCACAAAATAAATTTTTATTATTTATAAAGTGTAAATGATGTGTTAGATTAAAAGTTAATCACGCCCTAATAAAGAAATATATTTTTTACCCACCTTACGCTAACCCTTTAACCTAATTTTTAATCCTGTAAGGAAAATGTTATTTACACATATTCCTTACGACCCAGCGGTAACTCTTCTAATAGCTTTTAGGAAAACTTTAGAACGTCTTTTTTAAAGAACTTAACTTTTGGTTCAAAATCTCTAACTTGCACACTCTAAATGTGAGTACAAGGATTTGATTTCAAGTACAGTGTCTATTGTTAAATGTTTAATATATAATAACTAGCGACGTTGCCCGGCTGAAAGTTTGAGGGCATCCAATCTTGATTTACTTAATGTTATTAAAATTCAACCACTTTTAAAGATAGAAGACCTATCGTTTTTCGTTCATCTGAAAAAAGAAAGCGAATGTATAATTTACACTGAAGAAAGTAAAGCAACTAGCAAAGGTTCTTATTTTTCTAGGTTTATTGCAATAATTAAATTGATTTATTGAGGTCTATAACAAAGTATATTAATGCGAAACGCATATCTTTGGTTTTGAATACCCTGTAACCTTAATGCTCTAGATTTTTCATTTCTCTTAAAATAGCAAACATAGATGTTCAGGTTGCCAAAAGCGACTATTATTTTGTTGTTGAACTTCGGAATTTGTCTAATGAACAATTAGGTACATGATAATATAAACACAGAGAGGTCAACATAGTCATCGATTGCAGAGGGGTAGAAGAAATATAACAAAATTAGAGAAAAAGCTAACATATCCTTTTACAATTTTTTAAAAGATTTAATTGGAGGTGTAAAATGTTTCGTTATTACTGTTAATATTCAAGTGAGTATATTTATGTCCTGGTAGGAAAAATAGGCATACACAATTTATTATATTAAATAGCTGTATATAAGGTTATAGAACACAAAACTAAAAACGTAATAGAGACTGATATATTTTAATTCTTTTACCGAATTCTTCGCAACTTGTGTGGTTAAAATATCCTGAGGTAGGCAAACTCGTTGCGGTTTTAGAAAAAAATTCGGTTTCCTAGTGCATTGTTATGTTGTGTTTGAGGCTATCTAACATACCCCTTGTTCAAGATGTATAAGCATCGTTTCGTTTTGTAATTGTTTCTCATCAGTCCTTAGATATCTGTTGCTGGCGTCCGTACAACTTCTCAGACCCAAGCGCTACTAATCCAAAGAGCAAGAGCATAGTTGACTTTATAGACCCAGATTTTTGAAAATTGGGGGATATTGACTTCTGAACAGAACACGGTTAAACGTTTATATTGGATATCTAATAAATGGTGAATTTAATTAGAGTAATCAGCTAATTGAAATGATAAAAAGTGTGGTAGAAGACCTGTAGCGCAACTAGTCTCCAATTTAGATGGCAGCTCCGATCTGGAAGATTCAGTTTTTAACAACCGAAGCGATTTATGATTTTGCCTACCCACTGATGACAAAAATTATTATGAAACTTAAAAACTAAGTCCAACTTGCGGATACTTAGTGTACAGTAATGCACCCGTGCACTGCAGTTGGTATTCTGTTGTTTGAATAAAATCGATGTAACTACTACTGAATAAATACATACATATCTATCAACCATACTTGTTAACATATTTTTGGTTTACAAACAAAATCCTTTCTAGACGTACTTACAATTGGTCCCATTCTAAATATTTTCAACGCTAAGAATGGCTGAAATATACTTTCAATTGGAGATTGCCTTCTTGCTCTAAAGTTGAGTTTATTGATAAAAAAATATCTACAGATGTATCTAGTGTGCTTTCTCTTTAGAAGAACTGCATGTAATATCGCTCTTCTACCTTCATGATCCTGTTAGCGAGTCCATTTTGCACAAGTAGGTTTTATTCTATTTAAAGGAATAGTATGACTTACTAACAGGAATAGCAATCATATTGATTTTTATACAACGGACACCACATGCTTCATTTTACACTGTAATACGTTTATATACTCCAATTGTTAATCTATTATACATTACGTAGGCTGCATACATTCCTGTGGTGCTATTCTGTCTGCTCGGTATACTATCTTCAAAAACTTTGACTTGATCCCACCATCTCGTATACATCAGCATGTCTCAATGCAAATTCCAAATCTTTTTTACCGGTTTTCAGAAATTCAACACCTTTTAGTACCATGATTTCCGCACAAAACAGTCACTTGTAAGTACTTATGTAAACCTGGATTTGTTATCTTGTAACAGAAAACGATTTCTTCTAACCATTTTGCATATACCTGAATTCAGACTTTAATTGCATTATATCTATCCTCACCACGGACGTAGTTAGGATATTGCACTACGTAGATTCATCTTCCGTGTGTCCATTTCTTCTTTTCCATAAGCCAATTATAGCCAATCATCATTCTTCCAATCGATCAGTTTATAGTATTTCAACATTATACATGTAATCAAGCTGCGTTTATTCTGGTCTTCTATATTTATTTATAATACATTGTACGATGCTTATAAATATTCCACACACACTAACACCTATGTAATCTTCTTTAAAATTAATTAATCTCGTAGTCGACAGGTTTTCTGACAAATCCTTTCAGTAACTCCTTGTTCGCTTTCTGAATCTAAATATGTATATTACATTTGCTACAACTAAAAATTCCAGATGCTGTGCTTTGGCATCTACAGAAGCGCCTTTGTAGACTTTAGTTTAAACATGTGCGAATGGAGTTTGACATTCACAGCCCATCAATAGCTCCTTGCAAAAAATATAGAGATAATAGTTCGTACGTTTACATATGTATGTTATATCTGTGACTCACTAGAAAATGCCATATGTAACATTGGCGCTTCTACAAAATACTTCTGCGAACTTTAAATTAACTCATAAGCTTAGGCAATGGAACGTGTCCTGCTAGTTGACGAAAAGAGGTGTAACTATAGACAAACAATCTTGGAAGATTAAAAGTCTGATTACAACACTTTGAATTTTGCACTAGGTAAGCAAACTGGCCATTAGGAGTAAGGTACGGAACGTGTCATATCAACAATCTAAAATGGCTGTAAATATATGCAGAAGATCTTAAGGTAGTTCGTGTTTGAACATATTTGGTGTTCGTTAACCATATGCCACATCCGATATGCAGGTTGATCCCGTCCTCTCAGGGCGCGTCTTGTCTGTATCGTTATTTATCGTGCGTGTGTTCTAGGTGTTTGTTTTCCCATCTAGTGGACTGCGTCTTGTATTGTGTTCTAGTTGCTTTTTTATTTAGCCAATTAGTTACGGTCTGTTGTGCCTTTGTCTGATGTTATATTACACATCTAGTAGTCGGCGTGGGCGTTTTTTGTATGTTTGTCGCGTGCCTTGTAGCGGTGCGACGTCTCATATGGATGGTTGTGGTGAGTCGTCTACTGTTTGGTACGTTTTTATGGCGTTTGTTCTACAGTATTCGTGCACTGTGGAAGTGTTTAAGTCGTTTCGTATTGTGTCGTTTCTGACGAACCACCGTGTGCCGGTAATCAGTTGGAGGAAGATGTTTTGGAATGCTTTTAGGCGTCGTAAGTTGGTGTTGGATTGGTATGTCAGCCATGCTTGTGAGCCGTAAGTAATGATCGGTATGATGTGCGTTTTGTATATTCTGGTCCGTGTTTCTGTCGGTAGCTTGTTGTTAAATGTCAGCGTCGGATGTAGGTAGCCTTTGAATTGTCTTGCTTTTTTGAGTGTCTCGTCTAAGTGTTTTTGAAAGCAGAGGTTTCTGTCAATGGTGACTCCGAGGTATCGGTTGGTATCGTTCCACGGGAGTTGCTGCCCTTCTAACGCTGGCGCGGGGTGTCGGTGAGGTCTGTGTCGTGAGAATAGACTGGTTTCGGTTTTGTCCACGTTGATTTGGATTTCCTATTTTCCTAACCAATCGGGTAGCGTGTCCAGTTGGCGTTGTAGTCTTTGTGTGGCTAGTCTGGCGTGACGTGCTGCAGTAATAAATACAGTATCGTCGGCGTATAGTCTGCATTTAACGTTATCGTTGCATGGTATGTCTGATATGTAGGCGTTGAACAGTGCCACTAAGAGACATCTGCCTTGCGGAACTCCAGCCGCAATAGGTATTTTGTGTGATAGTTGTCCGTCTACTCGGATTTTGTAGTTTTCGGTCTGTAAGGTAGCTGTTGAGTAACTGTATGTATTGTAGTGGTACTTGGTGTATAGTCGCTAGTTTGTACAGGAGTCCTCTGTGCCAAACCTTGTCGAATGCGTTTTGCTTGTCCAGAGATACTGCTGTCGTTACGTGTGCTTTATTGTAGTTCTCTGCAATGTGGTCTATGTCGTGTGTTACTTGTAGTGTGGTCAAGTGATCTTCTCTGAAGCCAAATTGTTCTTGTCGGTCTTGTAGATGATGTTTCAGTTTTTGTAGTAGTAGTCATTCGAATATCTTTGATATCGCACTGAGAAGCGATATAGGTCGGTAATGCGACGGGTTTGTCCTTCTTTTCTTGTTCTGTGTATTCTAACTGTAATTGCAGTCTTCCAGGCTTTGGGGGTAAGGTCGTTGTAGGAGTATGCCGTTGAATAGTCTCGTGATGTATGCTAGTGTGCATTTCGTGATATTTTTGATGGTTTGTGATGTGTCTTTCTCGGGTGTTTTGCTGTTTCTGTTGCTAAGGATTGTTTGTTTTGTGTCTTTTGGTGTTATATATGGTATGTGGTTTTCTGGGTGCATTTGTAGTAGTTCGTCCATGGTTTCGTATACTTGCGTTTCATGTTGCTGGTGTGTTGTTGGGTTCGGTGAGTATGTCTCTTGTACTGTTGTGGCGAATATGTTTGCCTTTTCTCGAACGTTGTAGGTCTTTCCGTGTGGTCCGCATAGTGGTGTGTTGATTGATTGATGTCTCCTTTTGAGTCCTCTGTTAAGTCGGTGTAAGTTTCCTTTAGTCTCGAGAACGTTGTTAATGTGTTCCGTTCACTGTTGCATGTTGTGTGCGTCTAGTAAGGTTTTGAGTGCAGTTTGTGTTGTGTGTAGTTGGGTTTCGATGGTTAGGTCCCTCGTTATCCGTCATCTCCGGACTAACTTCCTTTTCTGTTTGATGATGTCGCGAAGGTAGTTAGGAAGTCGTGGTCTGTTAATGTTACGGATTCTTGTCGTAGTGCTGTGATTTAGTGCTTCTTGTAGTGTATTGGTGATGTATTCTGTGGCTGCGTCTATTGGTTCGTGTGTATTGATGGTCGTGGTTTCCAGAGGTGATTATGTGTTGTAAGTACTCGTTGAACTTCCTCCAGTTTGTTGATATCACGGTGTTAGTCTTCTCTTGTGTATGTAGCGTTGTGTGAATCGTACTTATTATAGGTAGATGGTCGGAGCTCAAGTGCTCTATGACTTCTGCCGAAAGGTTGTACAGCATGTTCTTGACTAGTGTGATGTCTAGTACTTAGGGCTGATGATGTGGGTTTGGAGGTACTCTTGTTGGTGTGTCTGGTCCAGTGATGTCAAAATCTTTTCCTAGCGAGTGAATGTAACGCGTCAGTCCGTCACGATTGTTGATTATGGAGCCCCATATAGTGTGTTTGGCGTTTAGGTCACCCATGATTATTGTAGCGGTGTCTTCTAGTGTTAGGTTGTCAATGTCTTGCGTAGATAGTGTTCTGGTTGGGCTACGGTATACGGAGATGAGTCTCAGTAGTCGTCCGTCTGCGTAGATTTCCACGCCTGCAGCATCTAGTGCGTGATGTGTAATTTGTCTGTGAATAAGTACGGCTACTACTCCACTTGATATATGTTCTGGTTCGATAATCCTGTCTTTTCTGTGAGTTGTGTAATTTGTAATCTTAAGTGCGTGGTTGTGGTTTAATTTCGTTTCCCCAAGTAGTGTAATGTCGATGTCAAATTCGGTGAGGAAGTGTCGTAGTTCAGTTAGCTTGTTTTTGTTTCCATTGGCGTTCCAGGAGAGTAGTCGCAGTTGTCGTCGTGTTCGTTGATTATGCATTAAGCGTCGTGAAGTTGTCGCACAGTGCCTTCATCAGAAGCGGTATAACAGGTTCCCCAGCCATGTAGGTCGATATGAGTTTTTGTGTTCACTGTAGTGCTTTGTTTAGTAGTCTGTTAATGCGGCTTTCTTTGTTGGTGTTTGTAGGGGGCGTGACTGCTTCAGATGCTGAAGCTGCTGGAGTAGTCCTTTCGCTGGTGTGTGGTTTTGTTGTAGGGGTTGTGGTGGTAGTCGGTGTAGTCTTTTTTGTCGACTTGTTTTTAGTGGGTCCTGTGCTTTTTCTTTTCTCCTGTTTTTCGGGAGCGGAGTCCATGCGTATCTAGGTGGAGCTGTCCGTTTTCTGGTTGACTGTGCGTGTTGGAAGTGGTTGCAGTAACCGCTTCTGTCGGTTTTGTCGGTGTTTCCTGTGGGGAATTGCGTGAACGTATTTTCTTGTTACGGTCGACTCTAGTCTAGCCTTCCTCTTCGTCTGTGTCGAAGCTGTCTAATGTGTTTTGTGCTGGTATAGGTGCTGGTGGTTGGTGTTTTCTTTTTCTGTTCCACTAGTTGTTGGTAAGCTGGACAGTTTCTGTAATTTGCGGGGTGTGGTTCTCTACAGTTAGCACATGTTGGTGTCGTTTCTCGTTTTTTGATGCATTCAGAGGCGTGATGTTCCTTGCTGCACTTAATGCATCGCGGTCTGTATCCACAGTTTAAGCTTACATGTCCATAGTGTTAGCATGCGAAGCATTGAGGTATCTCCACCCTGGATTAAAAGGCAGCAACCCTAACGCCGTGACAGTATAAAAGTTCACGTATGTCGTAGATGGTCTGTGATGTCGGTTCGTTCTTCAGTATTACTAGAAATGTGTTTGTATTGCTTGTCCTTGAATTGTAATTTAGTTATGTGTTCGATCTTGAAGTTCCTGTTTAGTAGTTCGTTAGTTACGTCCTCCGGTGTGATGTTCGCGGCCAGTCCTCTTATTACAACCTTGAGTTGTTCCGATTTGAGTCCGTATGTGTGGAATTCTATCGTATTTCTTTTCAGGTAGTCCTGTGCGAATCTGAACTCGTCTGCGTCGGCTGGATGTATTCGTGCACCTAGTCCTGTTATACGTATGTTGATGTCTCGTTTCGTTACGCGTTTCATCTCTTTGGCGTGTCTGATAAAGTCTAGAAATGTTGCTATGAAGATGGACGGGATTCTGTTGCTCGTCGCGTCAGTCTTGTTCGTATTTGTAGAGTTTCTAGTCGTAGGTTTTGCGGTACTTGTGAATGGTGAAGTGGTAGTCGCTGTGGCGTAGGATAATGGCATCTTCGTCGGTTCAGCGAATGGTACTTTAGGCACGGTCGTGATTTGTTTCTCGGTGGTGTAGTCTGTCGCCTTGCGTGTCCGTTTTGTTTCTGTCTCTGTATTGGAGCGTTGTTTTTCTCGTAGTCTACGTGCTTTGATTGATTTGGCGTCCATGTCTGTGTCTGTATACGTCACCGAAGCACGCTTCGGGTTCGTCGTGTCCATCGCCCTAAGAAGAGCAATGTTTTAATTGTTATAAAGTTAATTCTTATAAATTTTGTACTAAAAAGTACAATAATAATTCGCCTTAGCTAAGTTGTAGTTTGCGGAGAGCTCGTAGATCGATGCGGTCTGTTCAAACTACAGCAGGCGAATGTCACATCCAACTTTTAGCAGCTGTAGCTCGTTTGCTCCAAACTCTTTTGCCAAATTTTGTACATTGGGCAAAATACGTCTGTTTAAATGTCTGGATAATCGCTACCTAGATAAGTGTCACATTCAATACACAGATTTATTATACAGCTATTCCACAATGTCGTTAATAAGTATGTAAGGATACCCTAGGCTATTTTGTCATATTCAAATTATTGGTGTAATTAAATAATAACTGACTTCCCCATTTGCTCATTAAATATAATCGGAAGTCTGAAACTATACACAAGTATTTTTTAACCAATGTGCAAAGTATATGCAAAATTACAGTTACTTTTATCGTTTGCATAAAATTGATTTAGTGCTATCGCAGAAAATACTTGATATACTATATAGTATTTCTAACATTTGTTTTCATTATGTTAATAATAACTTGAACCGAATTTTTCATTATTTAGATTAATCACTAGTTATTACCTGGAGCGTAGCTGATCTGTTTTATTTCGGCAAATTTTTTGATATTGGTAATCTTATGATTGGTAATCCTTATAGTGCATTTTATGAAAAACTTGATGCGATTGTTATTTCTGGGTAAATGGGTTTTGTTCTGCAGTCTGGATCGAGCCTATAATAATATTGTCTTACTGTTATACCTATATATCCCTGTTTACAGTCTGGATCGAGCCTATAATAATATTGTCTTACTGTTATACCTATATATCCTTGTTTACAATTTTGAATTTTCATATTAAGTTAACTTTTAGGTTTAGTTGTGGCTAAGCGGGTAGTGACACGATTCAAGTATGGGCAATATATTTGAAGTAAGAAACAATATCTTGACATTTACCATTCTTCCTTTTTATTGATCTTTGCTTTACTTTGTTCCAACTAAAACTTTAGCACAAGAAATAGTGTAGTTGGTTTTTTACACTATTTCAACATCAAATTCGATTAAAGTCTTATAATGTATAAATCAAGTTAAATCAGTGCTTTAGGACCAATCTTTACTAACAACTCGTTAGTAGCACGCGAAATATTTGCGTAAGGTGTTCGCATTACTTCAGATATGGAACAGATACGAAAGGAAGAACATAAATTTTAAATAGACAGAATACATGCGGATGTATCCAGTATATTTAGATTGTGCGAATAGTTAGTGTTAAGGAAGCTTTAAAAATTCGATTTTTTAGTTCCATAAATGGAATTCAAGCAAAATTAGAAAGTTATTTCTTTTACAGTACATGGTAGTATGTAACTCAGGTAAATGACATTTCAAAACAGCAAACGAAATTAGATTTAAATGTTGCGCATACGAGCCGAATTTCAAAGATGCAAATATGCGTAGTTACAATAGAAAGTTTTGGACAAACATACCAATTGCAACAGTAAACTTTGTAACGGTATCCTGTTATTTTAAAAAGGCTTTTAGAATGAATAATTATTAAAAACAGCGGGATAGTCAATATTCATGTTTTCAATATAATTACATCGTATTTGGGAAAGCTTTTTACACCTTTCGATAGAAATAATTAATTTCAAATTTACATTGAAACAAGCGCAGCTATAATTTAAATTGTAATCAAACAAAACAAAAGTAATTTTGTTAAAATATAATTAAATCACCTAGATACAACCGGTGACCTAAGTGGAATTCGTAATGATAGTATTACAGGCGGCGTCACCAGACATAATAATATAAAAGGGTACCATGGCAGTTGCTTTAATGTAACCAATGCGGAAAGCATTCAAGCATAGAGTAGATACCTGATACTAGTATGATCAAACAAAAATGTACTTATATGAGAAAAGTTAATTACTATCTCTTAATTAAAAATATGTTTGATTTCAACAAACTCACTTTTCTAATATCCCGGGGTGCAACTTTTTAATTTAATTCTTAACACGATGATCCTTTTTTTGATTCTGCTTTCTCTCATAAAACCTTGTTTTTATGCTTCAAGTTAAGCAAATAAATAACGGTATTCTAGCCATTAAAAGTGAATAATCATAGCAATCTTGCCCACCGTTTTAACATAGGTAACGGTATCACTGGTGACTTCCGTCAAGGCACGCTTAAGTCGTGTTCGTCGCGCTTGTGCCATGGACTGGGAGGACATCAACAACCCTGATCCCTGCACAATCACATAATGTGTGGAGTATTTAAACCTTAGAGACATCTAAGTGTCGCCTTTATATATACTACTCTAAAAAGCAATCTATTGCCTAATTTGAGTGTTTCACTTCACGTAATACAATATTAAATTGACGGTAACATTTTTAAAAGTTTAATAGAAACGATATTATTCTCAAGACGAAAACAAATAGAATTTTAACGCGTTTTCATGTGCAACTCATTTGTTAAGTGCATTAAGTTATGCAGCTATACAAAAACCCGAGGATGACAGTGATTCCTTAGTTTCTAAATATGCTTCTGCATGCTTAGTTTGAAAATGTACAGCAAAATACTATAGTAGTATAGTAGAAATCGAATAAATTTAAGTATGACTCATCAGGAATTCATTAGCAACGTAGTGAAACAGGAATAAAATATTGGCTTCACAATATATCGAATTCTACATACATTCAGTATGCTTCATTATTTTTCCTAAAGAATATCGAGCTATTTGCCTTCTAAAAATATTCCGTATTGCCGTAATTTGTGTTGCCAGTATTCAGAAATATTTCAACAGTATTAGGTTGTTTGAATCTTTATAAGTTATAGAAATACCGTGACGAATCCGTTGAGAATAAGGTCCCCGAGTATTCTCGTACGGTTGTTCAAAGGATTAAGACGTTGAAGTCGATGTCTGTGTGGGAATTGAGGATAGTTTAAGGATGGCAGAAAGACAAATTCTTCTAATGAAAAACTGAATTCGCTTATCGATGCGCAAACAATTTATGGTTAGTTCTAGATTAGAGGTTTGACTACAATTGCAAAATGGAGAATTTATGTGAAGTACCGACAAAAGGTTAGTTTAACCTAAAAACTCTTCAGGGTTGTAAATGAGCCTGTATGCATAATTTGGCTTGGTCTCGTCAGTTTCAATAAAAGGAAATAGATTTGTAGAATTTTCAAAGTCCGATGGAAAACAGACGGTTTGTACGAAAAGCAGGTGTATAAATTCAACCTTGAGTGAATTGCAAGTTTCCTGTGTCTATAACTGTATTGGAATTTTTATGTAATATTTAGTTTCGTGTTAAAAATGAAAAACAACTTTGCAAAGTGATTTAATTACTTGATTTTTTGGGAACATTGTGGTTTTCGACACTATTGGTATTAGTTAAAACTGTACATGCGTTCAAAATTAAAAATTCAATTGTTGACTTAATAATACCTTAACCTAAAACAGCTTTGTGATTGCAAATATACCGATCACATTTGATGTTCTATTATATAGAAAACTTGTTTGAATTACTATTAAAAACTTACTTAAAATTATAAAGCTTGGATAAATAAGGCCGTTACGAATAGACCTGCATCTTGACGAAGTTCTAGATTACTAGAACGCGTGAAACCGCTTGAATTCCAAAGAGCTAAAGAGCCGAACCAAAGGCTTTAACAAATTGGTGGCGTCTTTGGTGAGGAATAAGACTAAGACAGGTCCCCGAAAGAGGGCAGCGGCTCCTTCGGTACTTAGAGTAGCAGAGACCATAGGGGTCGGTACGGCATTCTAAGACACATTACTGCGAATGGAAAGCAGGTCCCGGGATCGAATCCCGACACAGTCCGCTTGAAAAATGTTAGGCGAGCATTATTCACAAAAATACACCTTCGTTCGGATAAGAGGTAAAATGGAGGTCCCGTGTGTGAATGTTGTCACGCACGTTAAAGATCCCTACCTTGCGTGGAACAGCATGAGTTCGGCAAAATTCCAAATTTTCCAGCTAAAAGAAACTCGCTTCGTGGCCAATGCTGTACCTTCGGGTGGAACATTGGAAAACCACATGTAAAATATAGAATCCAAGGCGGCTTCGTGGCGTAGTTGGTATGCGTGTGAATATTATGCCCAAGATCCCGGGTTCGAATCCCAACACGGTCGCTTGAAAAAATGTTAAGCGAGCATTTTTCACAAAAATACACCCTCGTTCGGATTAGAGGTAAAAAGGAAGTCTCGTGTGCGAGTGTTGTCACGCACGTTAAAGATCCCTACCTGGCTTCGAACAGCCAGGGTTCGGCAAAATTCCAAATTTTAAAGGTAAAAGGAACTTGCTTCCTGGCCAATGTAGTACCTTCGGGTGGAGCATTGGAAAATCTCATGTAAGATATAGAATGCAACTGAAAACCACCACTTTACCTCCCAAGTACAAAGCGTACTTAAATTGTAATAAACGTGATAGGATTCTATGAGGTAAAAGATTGCGAAGTTAAAATGTTCTCCATTCGGATTTTCGGGAGGGGACTTTTCCGAAGGATGCGACTGGAAAGTTTAGAATAAAAATTGGGAACATTTTGCGAGTCGGAGCGTGGAATGTTAGAAGTATGAAGCAAGTGGGTAAGTAAGCTAGAGAAATTGAAAATTGGGTACTTCATAAAGGAGCAGAGGAGAGAAATTCGGGTGTGGAGATAGTTATGCGACAAAAGATAGGACACTGTATAGAAAATTAACTACAAAAAACGAAAAAATACTCTTGGTTAGATTAGAATTTAAATCGGTAAATACAGTAACAATACGAATATACATGCCCACCTCTATCTAGAGTAACGAAGAGGTAGAAGCGATCTACAAAGATATCGAATACATACTAAGATAGGTAAAAAGACATGAAAACTTAATAATTACGAAGGATTTTGATGCAGTGATAGGTGAAGGTAAGAAAGGAGCGGCAGTAGGTTTATTTGGTTTACGCACCAGAAACGACAGGAGAAATAGGCTGGTAGAATTTTGCGAAAAGAACAATTTAATCATCATAAACACATTATTTCAACATCATGAGATATACGTAGAAGATGCTAGGAGATATAGGAAGATATCAAATAAATAACATTCTTGTTAGACAACGGTTTAGCAATCAAGTAAAAGACTGTGGAAGCTACCCAGAAGCAAATATAAACACTGACCACAACATCGTAATTATGAAGACCGCTCTTAAATTTAAAAATTTGAAAAAAGGAACAACAAAAAGCATTCTGACTTTGAGAAACTAAAAGATAAAAAAATCAACGAAAGATTGGAAGAAGGGTCAAATGAATTGCTGAAAGATATCGGAAAAATTTCTATTACTAAAGAAGTAGACACAGAATGAAATAACATTAAATCCAGCTTGGACACGGCGGCCAGAAATATTCTGGGGTATACACAAAAACAAAATAAGAAACAATAGATAACGATATTCTGAATTTAATAGAAGAAAAACGAAAATGCAAAAATAGATCATACAAAACAGGAAAACAGAGATACAAAGCCATAAAATGGGTAATTATTCGCAAATGTAGGAAAAATAAAGAATAATGAATTGAAGAAAAATGCAAAGAGGTACCAAATAAGATGGAAATAGGAAAGACAGACAAGGCATACAAACTAATTATAATGAATTTTAGGGATATAAAACAATATAGCAAAAATATAAAGGACGTGGAAGGAAACGTCATTATAGAAAATGTAGAGAACGTGGTTAGATGGAGGAACGCAACTAACCGCATTAGAACAGGAATCAGACATTGAAAATGATGACTTGGGATATCCTATACTTAGAGATGGGTTTGAATTAGCATCAAAGGGTCTGAAAAATGGTACGACGCCGGATACACACAAGATGCAAGCAGAAACTCTAAATGCTGTTGGACAAGCAGTAACAGAACGTACCTTCCAACTTGTAAGCCATATGTATGAGACAGGCGAGATACCAAAAGATTTCAAACGTAACATCATAGTAACTATACCAAAAAGGGGAGAGTCGGATAGATGTGAAAATTTTTGAACAATAAGTTTGACAACACACGTGTGAAAAATACTAACTAGAATTGTACAAAGACGAATGGAAAAACGAGCTGAAGAAATAGTAAGAGAAGATTAATTTGGGTTTATGCGAAGCAGGAGAGGGTGATATTTGAGAAAACAATAGAAAAATAGAAACGCGTGTATATATGATTTGTAGATCTGAAAAAAGCATTCGACAATGTAAAATAGAAACAAATGTTCTAAATACTCCAAAAGATTGGAATGGGTTTTATGAATAGACGAATAGTACATAGCTTATACAAAGAGGAAACAGCGATAAAAGAATTAAGAGTAGGAACGTAGAGAAGTAAATATTAGGAAAAGGGTGAGACAGGGATGTGTTTTATCTCCATTAATGAACTTGTACATTGAAGAGGCAATGAATACTGTCAACTGCAGGAAGACAATTGGAATTACTATGCAGAAACAAAAGATTGACGAGTTTAGATTTACAGATGATAAAGCGGTATTAGCATCCAGCAGAGAAGAGTTAGAGGCTGCTCTTAGTGAAATGGAAATAGTTCTAACAGAAAGATACAGTATGAAAGTTAACAGAAATAAAACTAAAGTTCTAGTATGCAAAGGAGGGGAAAGTAAATCAACAACAAGAATACAAATTGGTAACTAGAACTTACAAAAGGTTAAGTTTTTCCGCTACCTAGGAAGCCAAATAATGCAAAATGGGAAAAGCGCAAAAAATATAAAACAAAGATTAGCACAAGGTCGCAAAAAATATAAAACAAAGATTAGCACAAGGTCGTCTTCAAAGACCACAAACATAGAAGCAAGAAAAATATTGCTTATAACATATGTGTGGAGTACAGCACTGTACGGCTATGAAGCCTGGATAGTAGGAGACGCGGACATGAAAAAGGTAGAAGTCTTTGAAATGTGGTGCTACAGGCGTATGATGAAGACATCATGAACAGACAAAGTTAATAACAAAGAGGTACTAGAAATGGTAGGAGAAAAATAAAATAAGTAAAAAACAGTAAAAAATAGGAGAGATATGATGATTAGCCACATTCTATGGCATGAGGGAATTGCACATCGATGGTGAAAGATGTAGATTGTGGAAATTTTGGGGTAATGTGGCCCTAGTAGTAAACTCTCAAAGCTGTATACATTGGCTTTAATTTGAATTTATGTATTTTGCTTAGATTGTGGTTGTGGTTGTGTCACTTTTTTGCCATAGACGATAGGCGACAGATGCCTATCTGTTCAATGTCATACTAATGAACTCTATAGTACCTGCAGATTCCGGGCCTCTTCTTGCTGAGTTAGTAATATAGTTTATTACTCACTAAAAGATTGAGATGAACTGGTTATAGTTTATTCTAAGATACTGTTAGTTAATTTGTCAACCAACAGTACGATTACAGCGCTGCAGCTCTTCAGAAGCAAAGCGATGCTATATACAAATTAATGTTTATAATATAGTTTTATTTGAAAAATTGTTTTAGAGAGCAAACGAATTTGCAAAACATAATATATTGTGTTTACTGTATGATTAGTAGTAATATTAAATATAGGTGTACATATATAGCTATATGATAAAATTCTTTAAACAGTGCTCCACAATCCTCATTACATACTTTACGCACTCAGAAGTGTCATGGAATAGAGCAATCTGCTAAACTAGTTTTGAAAAATGTATCAAAACTTGTTCGCCTTGCTCTACTATACCGAATTGGATTCTATGTAAAATTCAGAGTACAATGATAAAGATCATTTTAGAATAACAATCTTTTCTTAAAGAAATGTCTATCCGTGAGATAACTTAATGATAAGCAGATTGTTCCAATAAAAACGTTTTTAGTAATGCACATCGTGGTTTCAATTGCACTCAACCTTTATCGTAAACTGAATAGGCAGTTGTTGTTTAAGTTTAAAATGAAATAGCTAGAGAACAAACCCTAATTTACTTTCTAAATGTAAACGGTCACCTAGTTAAGGATGATAGAAAAACCAGTCATGTTATTGTTTCGGGCTAAACCAGCCAATTTAAGTCAATTGTTCTTTTTTCAATATATATTTTTAATAATAAGTGTACCCATTCTGAACGGACCTGCACCTTGAAGAAGTTTTAAAATACCACAACGGATAGAATGGCTTGCTTGTTTTAGTAATCTAAAGAGCCAAACCATAAGTTTAACTAAATTAAAGGGGTCTTTAGTGAGGAATCAGACTAAGACAGGTTCCCGAAAGAGGGCAGCAACTCCTTCGCTATTTTGCGCGGTATAAACCGTGGGGGTCAGTATAACACCATAAAACATACTACTGCGATGTGGAAGGCAACGGGAAACCGCCACATTATCTCCCAAGTACACAGCGCTCTGAAAATGTTTTAAAGTGATGGCATCCTCTGGAGTAAAAGATTCCGGAGTAAAAAAATAGTCACCCATTCGGATTTCTGCGAGGGGACTACTTCGGAGAATGTGATCGACAAGTTTAAAGAAAGAGCAGGGAGCATTTTGCGGGTCGGAGCCTGGAATGTCGGCAGCATCAAGCAAATAGGTAAGCTAGAGAATCCAAAAATTTTAATGAATAGGTTAGCATTAGACGTAGTAGGGGTTCGCTAAGTTCGGTGACCCGAGGCGGGGGTTGTTTAAAGCAAAGACTTTAGGGTAATTCATACAGGATTAGAGGAAGGAAGTTCAGATGTGGGGATAGTCATGCAGAAAAAGATAGGACACTGTGTACAAAACTACTTACAAGGGAACAAAAGAGTGCTCGTGGTTAGATTAAAATCAAGACCGTTAATTATACTAATAATACAAGTATACATGACCACTTCTAGCTACAGTGACGACGAGGAAGAAGCGATCTACAAAGATACCGAAGACATACTAGAATTTGTAAAAAAACATGAAAATTTTATAATTACGGGAGATTTTAATGCAGTAGAAGCGGTAGTAGGTTTATTTAGTTTAGATACGATAAGCAACAGGGGTAATAGGCTGGTAGAATTTTCGGACAAAAATAATTTAATTTTTACAAACACATTATTCCACCATCATGCTAAAAGACGATACATATGAAAGATGCTAGGAGACATAGGGACGTATTATATAGATTATATTCTTGTTTAACAACGGTACAGGAATCAAGTAAAAGATAGTAGAAGCTACCCTGAAGCAGATATAGACAATGACTATAACATGTAACTATGAAAGCCAAATTTATTGAAAAAAGGTAATGAAAAAAGCCATTTTAACTTTGAGAAACTAAAAGATAAATATATGCACGAAAGATTTGAGAAAATGTCTAACGAATTACTAAGGAACATCGGAAAAATTTCTGATACTGAAGAATTAGAAACAGAATGGAATAACATTAAATCCAGATTAGATATGGCGGCAAGAGATTCTTTGGGGTCCAAAAAATAAGAAGTCATGGGTAACAAAGGATATTCTAAATGTAATAGGAGAAGGGCGAAAATACAAAAGCAGAACAGACTAAGCAGGAAACAGAAACACAAAGCCAATGGATTGATGAACAGTATAAAGAGGTACAAACTAAGATGGAAATAGGAAAAACAGGCAAACCATACAAACTAATTAGAATGAATTTTAAAGATATAAAGCCGTATAGCAGCAATATAAGGGTCGCGGGAGGAAACGTCATTATAGGAAATCTAGAGAAAGTGGTTAGATGGCAAGAATATACAGGAAATTTATATGCAGGATAGGAACTAGAAGCACTAGAACAGGAATCAGACATTAAAAAATGACGACTTGGGATATCCTTTACGTAGAGATGAGTTTGAATTAGCAGTAAAGTGTCTGAAAAATAATACGACACCGGGTTTAGATAAGGTGCAAGCAGAAACACTAAAAGCCGCTGGACAAGCAGCAACAGAACGTGTCTTCAAACTTGTAAGTTGTATAAGATAGGCGATATACCCAAAGATTTCAAAAGTAACACCGTAGTCACTATACCAAAAGAGAAAGGTGCGGATAGATTTGAAAACTTTCGAACACGTGTCAAAAATATTAATTAGAATTGTGCAAAGACGGATGGAGAAACGAGCTGAAGAAATACTAGGAAAAGATCAATTTGGGTTCAGGCCAAACAAGGAAACACGGGAGGCCATATAAGATTTAAAGGTGTTAATAGAGAAAACAATAGAAAAAGGAGAAAGCGTGAATATAGACTTTGTAGATCTGCAAAAAGTATTCGACAATGTAAAATGTGAAAAAATATTCGAAATACTCAAAAAAGATTGAAATAAATTTTAAGGATAGACGGATAGTACATAGCTTATACAAAGAACAAACAGCGGTAATAGAATTAGAGCAGGAATGTAGAGAAGTAAATAGTGGAAAAGAGGTAAAACAGATATGAGCCCTATCGCCATTATTTTTTAGCTAATATATCGAAGAGGCAATGAATACTGTCAAATGCAGAACAACATTTGGAATTAGTATGCAGGGACAAACGATTCATATGCTTAGATTTGCAGATGATATAACGGTATTAGTATCTAGCAAGGAACAGTTACAAGCAGCTCTTAATAAAATGGGAACTGCTCTAATAGGAAGATACGTTATGAAAATAAAAAAAAACTACAGTACTAGTATGTAAATTAGAGGTAAATAAGTCAAAAACCAGAATTCAAATAGGAAACGAGAACTTACAAACGATTAAAAATTTTGGCTACCTATGAAGTCAAATAACACAAGATTGAAAGAATTCAAAAGATATAAAACAAAGATTAGCGCAAGGCCGTGGTGCATTTAACAAGAAAAAGCAGCTATTATGTTCAACGACAACAAATATAGAAACAAGGAAGAGATTACAAACATATGCGTAGAGCACAGCACTGTGTGGCTGTGAAACGTAGATAGTGGGAGAAGTAGATAGGAAAAAGGTGGAATCCTTTGAAACCTCATGCTACAGACATAAGATGAAGATATCAGGGACAGACACAGTTACTACCAAATACTTTATTAAAATCCTAAGGGAAAAAATATGTGGAAATCAGTAAAAAATAGAAGAGATAGGATGATAGGTCACATACTAAGGCATAAGGAATTAGTGCAGGATATATTAGAAGCAGAGATAGAAAACAAGAAATCTAAAAGTAGATCTAGGTTGGACTATTGTACGCTGATAGTGAAAAATATAAGCTGTGGAAATTTTGGGGAAATATGTATGTTAACTCAGAATAGGACACAATGGAGGTACACGTCTAACCATGTCTAGAACTGAAAACTTTTTGATGATGATGAACAAGTGTACATAATCAATGCAGAACAGTTGTATCACACATAGATATCTAACGATAAAGCTTACTACGAGTTTCTTGGTTTTTTATTCATTAAATCTGTAGGATAAAGCTGAATGTATGTTTATTGTGTAAAATTTAACCGAAGACGTCCCATAGGTATAATAGTGCAACAGGTTCTGGAAGCGATGCTTTATTTTATTAGCAAAGTTTTTGAAATACTCTTATTGGTGACAACAGAATTGACATGACGATGGGTATGCTCCTTTTTGCGTATTTGTAAGCAACTTAAATTGAACACTTAGCCACTCATTAAGACTGATTTTTTAGCAAATAAAGCGTATTATCTAATAGGATTTGAGTAACAGGTTTCAATCCACTTCAAGCAATACCATATCCGTTAAATCAATAACAATAATCTTCTTAGCAAGATCTATATATTTGCGTAGTATCAAACGATATAAGACATTTTATAATTTAAAAACCCATAAGTAAAGTAGTAGTCAAGTACTACATATGGAAGCGCCTATCACCACAAAACCAAACCAACGCTGCAAAACATCTAATATCGACGATAGCCCTGAAAACAGGTCCGGCTAAAAAAGTAGTAAAACTATGTTTAGTGTGCACAGATTTTTATCACTTTGGAGCGGTATCTGTTAACAATATCACCACAGTTAGAACAAAAACAAATTGTTTTGTTACAAGTGTACCTAACGAAGAAATGAACTAATACAAAATAATGTCCTATTTCTCAAAGAACATTTTGAACAAGGACTTATTACGCAAAAAACTCTATACAACCTCAGCTTAAGTAGTAGGTAGAGTTATGTATTACTATGCAACTCCTATGTGAATTTCAATAATTACAAAAGTAATATAGCCCTATGTTCTCTCATTCCAGAACGCACACGAAAAATTTCTAGAAAAATCACGTTGTAGCTACAGCTTACTGTCAAAGTTAACAAATTTATCGAAAAATGGAATTAAATTGTGAAAGTTTTTGCGCAATAATTTTTATAGCTTTCGAAGACAATTATCTCAACAAGAATGTCTCGTCGAATTGGTTTGTTTTTGGCAATGAAGCACCACATCAGTCAATAATGTCTCGTTGGCATGGAAAACTCAAACGTAGACGGATTAGTCTTAGTGACGATCCAAGAGGAGGTGCAGAAAAAATGGTAGTCACCCACGAAAATGTCGACGCTGTACACAAGCTCTTCAACGAAGATCGACATGCGACATATGGCAAAATTGAGGCACCATTGGGAAGTTCAAAGACTTTAATTCCAAAAACTTTGTATGAAAATGTGTAAAAAATAGTTTCCCATTGGATACCGCATCTGTTAACCGAAAAACAGAAAGCTGTTAGGAAGAATTGGTGTCAAAAAACCCTAGACCATTTCAATGCAGGAAATTCTAAAAAGATGGCTAACGTCATGAGTGATGATGAATATTGGATTTCTCATACGAGCCAGAAAATAAACGCCAGTCGTGTGTTTTGGTGTTTCAAACTGAAGAAAAGCCCACAAAAGTCATCCGTTCCCGAAGTGTTTCCAAAAAAGTGGTCGAAACATTTGTCTCGAATGTGAGTCATGTAGTAACAATTCCTCTACAAAATCAAAGTCCGCTGATTGGTATACAACCATTTGTTTACCGCAAGTCATCGCGAAGCTTCGAAAAACCAACCCCAAATGACGAATCATCCTCTTCCAAGACAATGCAAGTTCACCCACAGCTCGCAAGGTAATTGAATTTTTAACGCAACAAAATCTCGAGTGGTTAGACCATCCTTCGTACAAGTACTAACGATTTCGATACCCTTCCGAAAATCAAGGACGGACTGCGTGGTCAAATGTTCCAGTCGTCACAAAAAGCAGTCAATGCTTTCAAAAATCCAATTTTGACTGTACCAACAAATGAGTGGCGTATACCTGCTTACAGAGTTGATCCGGGGGATATGGAAAAGTGTATTTATCTTCCTGAAGAATACTTCGAAAAGTAATAAAGTCTTTAAAGCTATCCACTGTTTTATTCCAGCTCTACATGCAAAACTTAAAAGACGACCCTTGTACTAATATCCATAGACTACTGTTAACGAACGGTTTGGAATGTATTTACAGTTCTTTGATTTCCTTTTTGATAACTGTCTGTCCTGTCATATTTTACAGAGCCCTAGGAATAAACTTTCCACTCCTAATACAGTTTATTTCTTACGTTAACTCCTTAACTTTTAATCCTTTTTCTTAAGAAGCAAGATTTTGGTTTGGTCTGTAAAATATAAGTTTTATTATGAGGTGTGGGAAAAGTAATAAGTTAGTGTGGAAACAAACAACTTTAGATAATTCTAGCCATCACGTTCGAAGCATTTCAGTGTTCGATTTAAGCTTTAAGCTTTATTATGAAGTTAAACAGAAAGTACAAAGTATTTCACCGTAGGAATGTTTCGAGAGTATGTGCTTTAGAAACTAGGTCGTAGCTGTCACATTCATTTACTCGACTAAATAAATAAAAATATTTACCTTAGGCCTTGCGTTCGTTTAATTAAAGCCATCTTAATGTTTTAATAAGACCGCGTGTTGTATAGCTCTGGAAAATTTAATATAAAGCTCAAGTGGAAGTCACACTCTGTAACAAGCCTGGCAGGGGTTGACCTGTGTTGTTAGTGAGTAAGTAAACTACTGCTACGTAGTATCATTGCCTAAGGTAATGTATCCTTGTCCCGAATCAGAGCTTCACCTGCATAATAACTATGTATTTTCCATTTTATGATATGAAGTAAATTGAATGTTGCAACTT
Source organism: Platerodrilus igneus (assembly GCA_036346225.1). Lineage (NCBI taxonomy): Eukaryota > Metazoa > Arthropoda > Insecta > Coleoptera > Lycidae > Platerodrilus > Platerodrilus igneus. The sequence goes on from JARFIW010000910.1 coordinate 5,220,386, forward strand.
GAGAGTAGGATAGATTTAAATCGTTACACATTTATCTCTTGATTTATAGAGCATTCTGGCAGATCTGCATAACAAATCAAAATGTAAGTGCTTAAACAAAAACGGGTTGCACACTAATTTAATAAAAATTTGCAGTTTTTTCTAATTATATTCAAAAGAAGTTCAATTACAAAGAGTGTTTATAATTTTCCCGAATATTCAATAAAAGTAGTCTACAAATATTTGTACCGCATTACTATTTGCATTTCGTAAGTGAAACACTCTTTACATCAAATGTCGAAACCAAATAATTACATATATACATACATTGCTAATTAGAAGGATCAATGTTGCTATTAACTTATATGATGGTTTCTGTGACGCAAACATGCTAAAGCGCAATTGGGTAAATTTCTCAACTTAATGAATAAACTGTCGCATAGGAAATTAGTTTCCTTATGAGTAATATCCGTTTTAGTTTATCATGCATAACCCTAGCAATTACAGAAGTAAATACTTGTACCCAGCGGAATATTTAGTAAATACGACATGCATGCTATGTTTGATTAATAATTAAATGAGTTTTAAAAGTACAAGTTAAACTCTTGGAATTCACTTATGTCATGAACAAATATAAATCTTTAAGAGCATTATTGCTAAAAAGACATACAATATTTTATCATACGCAACGTCTAATTAAATAGATCAATAGAAAAATCTTTGTATTTAATTGAGTCTAGGTTTCAACTAGAGTTGTGGTAATTTCAGTATGGTATAGGTACTTTTTTAACGCATGGTGTAATTAATATTCAGAATTTAAGTAATATATGTAAAAATTTATCAAAGTATATAGTAGAAGAGATAAATAACCTTTAAAAATTGCCTGGAATGGAAACTGTGTCTTTAATGATAATGCAGAAAATCTGTAATTTCAATATTGACTAGGATAGCATTTATTACAATTTCAAGTGTTGTTTTACATGATTGGCTCCAAAACAAAACAAATGCAATTTTTGTTACAATATTGATTATGTTTGCCTAAGATTATGGAAACGATTTATGAACAAATAGTATCTTATAATTGATTTTATTTAAAATACTTACAATAGTTCATTGTGATATTGAAATTTAAACATATAAGTGCTGAATCTTGTATAGTGGTTCTATCGTTAGCCGTTAGTATATTTGTTATAAATTCAATTTTAAGTGATAAGCTGACACCTGGACATATTTCCGCCAGGTGTATGGAGAGAGATTAAAAATAAAAATTGTCCGCAGAGACAAGAATGTAGTGCTCCAGCAAAGAAGTAAGCGAATGATCTATACCAGGGCTTCTTAAACTTTTTTCATTCACGACCCCATTTATGATTGCGAGTTTCCTGGCGACCCCATATAAATATAAAAGAAAGATAAATAAGTAATTATAGATTAGGTAACGATATACATATACATATGATTAATATTTAGTTTTAGAATTCGTTTAGATTTAATTTTAGATTTTTCTAAGTTTCTAAACTTTAGAAACATACAAAAATCTAAAATTAAAAATTGCACAAAAGTTGTAAAATTGTATTTATTATAGTTACAAAAATTATATGCCCTATTTTTCATCAAAATTGCATTTTTTGCAATAACATAAATAAAAAGGAATTCTCACCGTCTTAGTTCGCTCGAATATATTCGAACGCGGTCGTTGAGTGGTAAGTATTAAATTAAAATTAAAGGAAAAAATTTAATGAGACAGATGTGCCTGTTTTATATTGCATAACAAATTAAATTTTGGTGGAATGTTTGACACTGCTGGACGTAAGACCTCTTCAACATTTTTTAGCGATGAACGATATTAGGATTTAATATGTGTTAAAGCTGAGAAAGTATCTTCACATAAATATGTGGCGTTGAATGGCAGAAGAACATTTAACGCCATATCAGCGATTGTGGGAAATTTAGTTCTAGCTACGATCCAGAATTCAGTCAAGGGCTTTTTTGGAAATTGTAGTTTTAAGTTTGAGTCACTCGAAAGCTCAGCAAATTCCTCTTGAGCTTTAAGTGCCAGGTGATCAATCTCACTTAAGCCAATCCAAAACGGCTTTTGAATCTAAGCTACCTTTTTGAAATCAATATTTAATATAAAATATGTACGGAACTGTATTTCTAGCGCTTTTTAGTGATCTACAATAATTTTTGCAATAAAAGTTTTAAAATGATTTTTCTCGATTATAAAATTGTCGACACTGGAAAACATTTCAAACGAATTTTTTTCTACCCTACTTTTCCAAATGTTTATCTTTTTAATAAAACTTTCAATTTTATCATTCGAAGTAAATATATCGCAATTTTTTCCTTGAAGAAACAAGTTGAGATCGTTTAATTTCGCTTGGATAGCCATAAGTCATTTTGAAAAAAAGCGGCAAGTTCACATTTTCGCTCGGTTAAAAATATTTCGATTTCGTCCTTTAATAACAATAATCTTCTTAAACTTTGATCTCTTGACAACCATCTTACTTCTGCATGTAATTATAAAGTTGTGTAGTTGGAATCCGTATTCTTACAGAGATTTGAAAATAAGCGGCTGTTAAGGGCATGGCTCTTAATAAAATTTATAATCTTAACAACATCCTGAAGCACATCGTTCAATTCTGGTGCTAATTTTTTTAGTGCAAGGGCCTCTCGGTGAATAAGGCAGTAAGTAAAAGTTATACGATCATAATGAGCAATTTAAAAAAAAGATTTAAAACCAATATTTTTGCCTGTCATCGCTCTTGTACCATCTGTACATATTCCACAGCAATTTTTCCATTCTAAACCTTCAGTTTTTAAAAATTCGTCAACTGTACAATATATGTCTTTCCCTGTAGTATGGTCTTTCATAGTGTTATGCATTTTATAGCATTTTTGATAACATACGATCACTTTATATTATTTTGGTTTGATATTTACATAATCAAAGTTCCTTCCCTTGTATCGCCTATCCTATAACAAATATATACAACCTTGGATATTGGAAAGTGTGCGCGTAAGTGCCTTTGTGTGTTCGTACACAGTCGAAGTCGAGCATAGGACAGGACAGTATTAGCTTGGCAACGGGAGTGACGGTAACAATCAGTTCGGTGTGCTTGACCATGGCACTTTCAATGGTGAAAACGCTTCAAGAATAGTGAACTTTTTGTTTATGCAGTTTACGGCGGCCGTGCAAGATGCAGATTACAGTCCACTACATTTGTTCATACCAGCGCAACTGGCGACCAGTACAGGTTAGTGTATTTTTCATTGATTAACTGTTTTAAAATGCCGTTGGTCGATAAAAACACATACATTCTTTGGCCTTTCGGGCCGGATATGAACCAGCGACCTATGAATATCTGAACATTGTTAAACCACTACAGTCCACTTCAAAGAATGTATGTATTTTTAACGACCAACGGCATTTTAAAAACACATTCATTCTTTGATCCTTCTGAGCCATATAACATATTTTTTTCCTGCACGTTCCTTCATCTTAACAATCCTTACCGCATATCACATCTCGTTTATTGCATAAATATTTTATTACAAAACAAAACGCATTGCTATTCTTTGGATTTCATGGTTTTAAATTATTATAATTTCAATTTAGTTATTCAATGGTATTTGTGTTGAAAATAATCAATGTGGTTCAGTTTTTACAAGTGCTATATCGCTTTGAGAACACCTGTGCATTCATTTCAAATAATAAGTTTTGAGATCAGAACGCCGGCCGTTTGAACCTGTTGTTTCTGATAACAAACCTTGTTCTAACGACATAATACAAGTTGCTCGCGCATTTAACACAAGTTTGCAAACATTGCTAATTTTAGTGTCAATTTAATTCGTATTGAAGTTGTTGATAATTGTTACAATTTAGCACCAATACTCATTGAAATGGTAAACATGTTAAATTACATAATTAATTTGATTTGTTAAAGACAAATTTCTATCTTTGGTTTATTCGCATTCATTTCAAACGATACCTCATTCAAGGTGTTCGAATATCTGTAATTGCTATAGATATTCCAATTTAGAACATTGGGTTCTTGGTTAAAAATTATTTATGTAATTTTTAATTTGTTAAAGACACATTTCTGTCTTTGGTTTATTCGCATTCATTTCAAACAATACCTCATACAAGGTGTTTAAATATCTATAGTTGCTGTAGATATTTTAATGGTGAACATTGTGTTCTTGATTAAAAATTATTTATGTAATTTTTAAAATTAAAAGGCAAATTTGTGTCTTTGATTTTTTGTCATTTATTTCAAAACAATTCCTTATAACTTATAAGGGCATTTTAGTAGCTACAATGGCTACCAAGAAAATTTCTACCGAACGGTTTATCCTGGATTTAAAATTGGCTATTGAACAGTTTCGTTCGCTTTTTGATCAAACGTCTAATTTGGACTCAACAGAGCAAAATTTAGTTTTGGCTAAAATTCTAACGCAAAGAGCTATCGATCTCAAACATGAGATATATAGTGCGTACAAAATGTGCACTCTAGACGCAGAAAATCTGGAGGAAATTAAAGGTTTGAAATCCAGCATGAATGGATTAGTCATTTCAATAAAAATAGTGGAGCACAAATGGAACTTGATTTATCCAAAATCAAAAAAGAAACTATTCTTGTCAACACACAAGAGTTTTCTCAATTAACAAGCGTGTCTAACATAGGACTTTCTCGGATATCTATCCCAAAATTTTCCGGCAAGATTTCAGAGTTTATGCATTATAATGAGCTTTTTAAAAATCTTATTGTTGATAACAAGAATTTATTAAGCGTAGAGAAATTTTATTTCTTGCTGGACGCATTAGATTCAGATTCTAAAGGTTTAATTAAACATTTACCTATTACAAGGGATAATTTTAAGTTGGCATACGATACCGTGGTTGAAAGGTATGAAAGCAAGCGACTTTTGGTAAACTCACATTTTGCGGCTTTGGAAAATGCTCCAAAGGCCAACTATAAATCTCATCAAGAGCTTAGAGCTCTCATAAATTGCTTTGATGAAAATTTGGCATGCTTAGAGCAAGCTAAGGTAGATGTTTTGGACATGTTTCAGTTTCGTACATTATCTAAAAAATTGGATAACGAATTTTCAAAATTATTTGAATTGGAAACCAATGTTGTGGGTTTAAATTTGATTCCCACATATAAGCAATTAAAAACATTTGCTGAAAGGCACTCTAAAGCTTTGGAAGTTAGTAGTTTATGTATGAGTAAACAGTCTAAAACAAATAATAAATCTACACATTTTGATAAACCTACTGGAATTTATACAAAATCTCCATATCAAACTTCATTGGTGACAATATCAGACAACAAAAGTTGCATTCATTGTAAAGGCAAACATGCTTTATATCAATGTCAGAATTGTTTGGACAAGACCCCTCATGAGCGTTACGAGTTTGTTAAGCAGAAAAATTTCTGCATTAATTGTTTATCGGGCCTTCATCGAGCCACGAAATGTTCTTCAAAATCTGTTTGTAGAAAGTGTGCTAAACCACACACCACATTGCTACATTTTACAAACCAAAAATCATTGACGAATCAATTCGTTAATAACGCGCCCGCCATACAGTCAAATCAATCATGTGCAAGTACATCAAGTACTAGCAGTTTATTATCAACGCATTCTTCGAAAACCGTCACTTTGTTAGCAACCGCAACTATTGCAATTCGAGATGGGAACGGAAAGATTCAAAAGGTAAGAGAATTGTTGAACAACGGCAGTATGGAAAGTTTTATGACGGAAACTTGTCGTCAGCGACTTGCCTTACAAAAATCCAACGTTGCCATTAAAGTGGAAGGTTTAGGTTTAGCTTCCTTACACATTTCGGGAGTTTTATCTTGCAAAATTAAACCTAGGGATAAAATACATCCCCAATTTGATGTAGAGTATTTGTGGTAAATTGCCTGCAGTGCAATTAAACACCAACCATTGGCCGCATACAGCGGACTTGCCGTTGGCTGATCCTAATTTTGATAAGCCAGGCACAATTGATTTACTTTTGGGTGCAGATGTTTTTGCACACTCATTGTTAAATGAGACTCGTATGAGAACCGCAGACTAACCAGTCGCGATTCATACCAAATTTGGGTGGGTTCTTACAGAGAAAAAATCATTTCTTCTGCAGCAAATAGTACATCTTTATATATACTAATAGAACCCCTGGATACTCTAATTCGTCGGTTTTGGGAGCTGGAAAGCATTCCAGATGTCCACAAGATTTCTTCTGCAGAAGAAGCCTGTGAACAGCATTTTTTGGCAATACACGCTAGAAACGAGCACGGTCGTTTTATAGTGTCACTTTCGTTTAATGGTCCGGAACCCATTTTTTGGGATTCTCGGAAAGTCGCACTTTGTAGGTTTTTGGCATTGGAAAGTCGTCTACAAAAAGACCCTCCACCGTATACAATGTACAGAAAGTTTATGCAACATTATTTACAAAATGGCCACATGTCACTCATTCCTTCTAGCATGAAGGAATCATCACATCATTCGACAGAATATTACATTCCGCATCATGCGGTTATTAAACCAGAAAATAACACAACAAAATTAAGGGTAGTTTTTGACGCTTCGGCAACTACTCTCATTGGCGAGTCTCTTATTGACCATTTGCTTGCCGGTCCTTCCTTACAAAAGGATATCTTGGCTTTACTTTTGCATTTTCGCTTACATCCGATTGTCATCACCGCAGACATCAAACAGATGTATCCACAAATTCTGATCTCTCCGGAATACCGGAAATTTCAAAAAATTGCTTGGAGGTCTAATCCTACAGAACCTATTTCTGATTTTGTACTAAATACAGTAACTTATGGTGTCAAATCAGCACCATATTTGGCATTGCGTGTGATTCATGAATTGGCGCGTGTTGAATCATCAAAATTTCCTTTAGCTGGTAAGGCTTTGGAACTCGACACATATGTTGACGATGTCGTGACCGGGTCACAATCGGTCGAAGAAGCTCAACAATTGATTTTGGAATTAGACAAACTGTGCTTGTTGGGCGGATTTACGTTGCGTAAATGGAACAGTAACGTATATGACGTAACTAAGGTAGTACCTGAATCGGCTAGGTATCAACAGACATTTTCATTCGAAGATTCAACTAATCTCTCGCAAAAAATTTTGGGCCTTCAGTGGCATCCGTCATCGGACGAATTTTTTTATGTAGTAAATCCGGTGGATCGGATTTGTACTAAAAGACACAAGGTTTCAGAAATAGCGCGGATCTTTGATCCCTTGGGCTTGTTGATACCGTTGGTGTTTTTTGCCAAACACCTAATTCAATATTTATGGATTCGGGGCATCGATTGGGATGACGACCCTCCTGTGGATGTCACTGTCAAATGGAAAGATTACCTTGATCAATTATCAGAATTGTCTAAGGTGAAAATTCCTCGGTGGATTTTGTCTGATAACTGTCTAGAATTTCAGTTGCATGCCTTTTGCGATGCCTTCGAACAAGGATACGCCGCAGTAGTTTATTTCAGAATGGTAGACGCAAATGGTAATATCAAAGTTTCTTCGGTATGTGCAAAATCAAGGGTTGCGCCTACTCAACGCATTTCTGTGCCTCGGCTAGAATTATCTGCCGCGGTACTTCTATCAGATTTGATCCAGTTTTTGTTCAATATTTACAAGGTTCGACTAAAGTTATCAATTTATGCGTGGTCAGATTCTACAGTGGCTTTATCATGGATTCGATCGCCTTCTTACCATTGGAAAACTTTCATTAGTAATAGAAATTCACACATTCAAGATCGAATTTCTCCTGGGTTTTGGAACCACATCAAGTCTCAAGATAATCCAGCGGATTGCGCCTTTCGGGGTTTACTAGCTACGGATTTAGTAGAGCATCGTTTATGGTGGTCCAGTCCTATTTGGCTTTCTTTGCCACAATCAGATTGGCCTGTGAGAAAATTTTCTGAAATACATTCAACATCTATAATTTGGAAAAGAGAATTATTTCATTGAATATTATCATTTTGAATCATTTTCTTGATCTCTTAATAAACAAATTTTCTGATATAAATAAAGTTTGTCGCATTATATGTTATGTCCTTCATTTCATTCGCCCGTAAACTGGCAGAATTTATGCAACATGTTGCAACCGCAGAGGGTATTGAATTTATTTTCAATCCCCCGTCGTCCCCTCACTTCGGAGGGATGTGGGAGACTGGCATCAAGCCAGTTAAGAGTCATCTCCACAAGGTTATCGGCGCTTAAATTCTCTTGTATGAGGAATTCAATACCGTATTAATTCAGATTGAGGTCACACTCAATTTTCGCCCTTTGCGTTCATTGAGTACAAATCCTCAAGATTTTCATATTTGGCACCGTGTCATTCCTTAGGAGTCGAACCAGTTTCAGTGCTTCCTGACCCAAATGTCGTGGACCTGAAACTATCATTTTTAGATCGTTGGCAACTCATTCAGAGAATCCAACAATCTTTTTGGCGCCGTTGGCATAGCGAGTACTTACATACTCTCCAGCAGAAAACTAAATGGGTTTCATCTCTTCCCGCTCTTAAGATTGGGACATTGGTCCTAATTAAAGAGGACAATACCCCTCCATTACATTGGCGACTGGGACGCATTACCCACTTGTATCCTGGTACAGATAATGTCGTCAGGGTGGCACAGGTTCAAACTGCAAACGGCATTATTAAACGGCCTTTGGTCAAATTGTGTGCTCTCCCATTAGAGGACACATAACAAAGAAAAAAACTATTTTTTTTTCTTTTCTCAATAATTTTTTTTTTGTGGAATTACGCATTCATTATTATTTAATTTTTTGTGGTATTACGCATTTGTATATATTTAATTACATTGGTTAAAATAAGTTTTTAATTTTATTTTGGTGGGCGATATGTAATGCATTTTATAGCATTTTTGATGACATACGATCACTTTATATTATTTTGGTTTGATATTTGCATTATCAAAGTTCCTTCCCTTGTATCGCCTATCCTATAACAAATATATACAACCTTGGATATTGGAAAGTGTGCGCGCAAGCGCCTTTGTGTGTTCGTACACAGTCGAAGTCGAGCATCGGACAGGGCAGTATTAGCTTGGCAACGGGAGTGACCGTAACAATCAATTCGGTGTGCTTGACCATGGCACCTTCAATAGTGAAAACGCTTCAAGAATAGTGAACTTTTCGTTTATGCAGTTTACAGCGGACGTGCAAGATGCAGATTACAGTCCACTACATTTGTTCATACCAGCACAACTGGCGACCATTACAGGTTAGTGTATTTTTAATTGATTAACTGTTTTAAAATGCCGTTGGTCGATAAAAACACATACACATAGGATGACAAAATAACAATTTTTCCTCCACGCTTTCTTTATAGACATATCTGACATATACTAACAACCGAGCCAATTTAGTAATATCAGTTATTTCGTCCAACTGAATTGAAAATTTGGGCTTTCTTTAATTCTTGTAATAAGTTGCACTAATCGGTCCTTGTTAATATCAGAAATTCTATTCGAGACTGTCGTTCGACAAAGGAATTTTTCGAATATTACTACGGTCATAAATTTTTCAAAGGATTTTTTCTTTATTTAAAGATTTATACAGTTTTTCAAAATATTCTTTTAGTTTATTGACATACGAAATATGCTTTGATTCAAGATGTGCCTTTTTAATTTTGATGGTTTCATACTCTCCGGAGCCAATAATTCATTGCTGATCAAACAAAGAGGTTGTTCATTACCCTTACAATTTTGAAATGTAAAGCCAAATTGAAGAAAAGACTGATCATATTTTCTTTTTCGCACATTAGATGCCTGTTTTTCAATACTTTGTCCTGCCTGAGGAGAGTTTGTAGCATTATCATCTGCGTCTTTACCATTCTTATTTAAGTTCAGCCATTTATCCATGGCCAAAAATTATTTTGATTCTAAAATTCAACAAATATATAAAAATAACATATTGCATATAATAATTGATTGCTGAATAAATAAAAAAAAACTAAAATCTCGTTACGGTGGAACACTGACAATTGACTACACTAGAAGAGCGTCTATACTACACTGGTTCACATTACAGTCAATGTCATTGAATCATTGTCTCGCTCTACGTCTGCGCGCGCATTCCAACCTTTGTTTGTGCGCAGGTGTGTGAGTGGGACTCTGCACAAATACACATCTAGATGTTATAAAATCGTGTATTTAAATATGTGACATTAAAATCTCTCGCGAAACCAGAATTTTGCTACGCGACCCCATTTGGGGTCGCGACCCATAGTTTAAGAAGGCTAGATCTATACCTAAAAGAGTTGTGTTTTGTTGAAATTACCTTAAATGTTGATAACGAAAACTACAGTATTATATATATATATATATATATATATATATATATATATATATATATATATGAAAGAAAATGTAGTGATTGAAAGGTATATCAATAATAATATACTTCAGCATCAAGAAAAATACGCATGCAACCAATGTAATAACACCTATTTCTGATCATTCCAGAGTTAGTTTGTTTCGTTCTCAATATTATTTATGCTAAAGTATTCATTTATATACAGGTAGTCTGAGCATTTAAATTAAAAGCTGTGAATTTACTAATCCAGGCGATATCACGAGATTTACAATTATTATAAGTACACATTTTTGTCCTACTATTGTATAGGTAAGAACTTAGACGTAATAAACTGTAAAGGTTTGGTTATTTGTGCTCTGTTTTAAATAATCATGCAGCAACCACCCCCAGAGAATATTGTAAGTTCAAGTAAAACAATGCAATCTTACTTTCAACTATAATACAGGGGGTTTCATAAACGCACAACACTCTTTTAAGGACGTATTCTTTAGCTAATATAAACAAAAAACTTCTTATAATTATTATTAAGGAGTTATCATCCCTTTAACAGAGCTAGGAAAAATTGTGATCTTGTAATTACCCGAAGAACCACACACGATATTTTAATCATATTTTAGCTACCTGCCCATCTTTTAATACCGAATAAGATAGGCGTATCCATTTTTCGATAATAAAATCATGGACGTCCCATTGAGGGTGCTGAGGACGTTTCACCCTATAAATTTTGTGAATGTGAGTTTTCGTAAATTCTAATCGTAAAATAAGAATTCTTGGACATTCTTGTGTAAAGAAGGCACTCTTAATTGAAGCCGATACTTGTAGCCGTTTTTGAGTTAATTGAGATAAAACGTTACCCTATGATACATTGTTTAAGTATCATTTAGTTTTAATACTAATCTGCGATTTTAATGTGTGTCTCAAATGAAGTTACAGATTCTGATATTTATATTTAGCTTGGAGTAACTCTATAATAATTTAGTTTGAGACAGTTACATATGGGAAATTAATAATGAAGCTAAATGAGTTTTAAGCAAGGTATAATTGGACACCATTAATGTTTCAACTCAAGTAACTTGAAAACGGTACAGACGCTGATCTCACGCAATATTTCTTTTACCAGAAATCTCCATGCGTGCTTATTTTATGATCAGAATTTATAAAAATATACAGACAAAAGATTTATAAGGTAAAGAAGGCAATTCTGCAACTTCCATGATAAGATGTTAATAATTTTGTTATCGAAAATTGGATACGCCATCTTATTCAACTTAAAGAATGAGTAGGTAATCAAAATATGATTACAAAATCTTTTGTGATTCTTCAAATTATTAAAAATTCCAAATTTCACCCAGTCTTCTAAAAACGCTCATAACTCTATATGAATACGTTTTAAGGCATATGTTTATAAAAAATTTCCTTGTGCCAAAAACACATGCCTAGCGCCCAATTTTGAAACGCTTTGTATATTAGAAAGAATATTAAATTAGATTATATAATTGGGCTTAGTAATTAGGTTACCAATTGTTCGATATACGAAGTTTGGCTATAAACTAATGAGACTGATTATGCAAAAGCTTTAAATATTATCACCCCTCGCGATAGCTACATTGCTGCAGGCGAACTATTCATGCGTTTATGGTGCGTGTCGCTTTCCCCTACGCAGCTTCTACGGTCTGAAATCTTGTTCCTTTAATACAGATTTAACTTTTGCGAACAGATAAAAGTCACATAGTGTCAGATCAGGCGAATAAGGCAGATGGTCTAGAACTGGAATGTCATATTTGACGAGAATCGTCTTGACAGACAATACGGTGCGTGGCGGTGCGTTGTTTTGATGAGGAACCGATAGCTTGTTAGTTCATAATTCAAATTTTTTTTTTTCTAATTTTTGTCAGTGTTGAGCAAGAACCTCAAGACAGTAATGTTGATTAACAGTTGGACCTTTGAAAATCTAGTGACGGTACACAATCCCGTGATCATCGTAAAAAATAATCATCAATGTTTTGAATATTGATTTGCTTATTTCAGCTTGTTTTAGTTCTCGGTAAACTTAGGCTTTCCCAATGTAAGCATTGCCGTTTAATTCTCGATCAGAAGTGAAGAACTGAGATTCATCACGTTATCGCTATTTCATAGAAGTTTGAATTATCCTCAATGGCAGTAGAAATGTTTTCAAAAGCTTGCTTTTGTTCGTTTTTGAGAATTTTCTGCACCATTTTCGCACGCACTATTCTCATATTAAAATTATGTAAAAATTGTCTTACGCGCTCTTTGTCAATTCCTACAATTTTGGAATCACACCAATAGTTAACAGTATCTCATCAGATTACCGATTGTTGCAATACTTGTTTCGCGTTTGATGTGGAATTGTGTTGTGGACGTGCATCATTTTTAACGTCTTTTCAGCCATTTCGGAAGCGCTTAAACCATCAATAGCCCGGGCAGATAATAAACATTAATTAACACACCCTTCTTTTAATAAAAGATAAGTTTCAGTGGAGGTTGTACAGAGTTTTATATGAAATGTAACAATTCGTTTTTGGCAAATCAAAAATAGACCTAATACATCCGTAGGTCGTGGCCAAACTCAGATGTCTACAGACCTGGAAGGCACGATAATCAAAGGAAAAGGGTTGGCGCTAAATAGCTCTCGGTCATATGACTGTGGCTCATGCGTAGTTCGCATGTAGTAGCATCAGTCTCGTTATTTGGTAATCACACCTCGTACTTCCTACATATACTGCTACAATAAAAACAGATTCAATTATCGGTTGTGTAAATTTGTTTTTGGATATATGAGTGAACTGCTGTTACATCTATTATGCTGAATATATGCTGCTCAGACTCAGAGCCCATTGTATTTACCTTTTGCAAGTTATTATCAACTTACTGGCAAAGTTATTTCGAAAATTAGTAAGAAGTACCGTTTACAAGAAATTGGGTCTAAAGGAAATAACTTGATCACATTCTCTGATTTAAAATTCTGCAATATTTATGACAAAAACCAGAGCAATAATTCCTTTATATCAAAGATTTAGTACTGCTATGTGCGGAAACTGAAAGGTTGTTACTAAACATGTTAGCAAATGCTTTTCAATAAATGCTGAAAAGACATTCACGACAGTTAGCACTGCTTGGGAATCTAAAAATTACGAGCTTTGTGGTTTACATATTTGAATTCAGAAAAGAAAGGAATTACTTTTAACCAGATGTTGTACAATTCACAACTTTGTATTAATCCGATTATCCATTACCCGAGAAGAAAGCTTTAACCTTAAGTAAAGAAGTACCTTCAATCTATAATTAATATCTTCATTATTTCTTTATAGAACAATTCTAATCAAATATTGAAAAACACAAGAGTAGTAAAGCCAAACCACACCATTAACGAAATCAAATATTTTTAGAAGGTCTACTAAATGGAATAATAGTGCTATGAAAAAGTGAACCTCACCATGATTAAAATTAATTTCCAAGTTGTATCTCCTTTTCCCATTTCAAATGCACCTGCACCTTGCTGAAGTTCTAAATTACTAGAACAGGTAAAATGGCTTGCGTGTTCTAATGAGCTAAAGAACCAAACTCCAGGTCCAACCAAAGTAGTAGGATCGTTAGTGAGGAAGCAGACAAAGACAGGTCTCCGAAAGAGGGCAGCGGCTCTTTTGGTTCCACGATGTGGAAGGCAACGGGAAACCACAACATTACCTCCCAAGTACATAGCGTACCTAAATTATAATAAAATGATAGCATTCTCTGGGGTAAAAGATTCCGGAGTTAAAATAGTCCCCGACTCAGATCTCCTGGAAGGGACTACTTCGAAGGATGCGATCGGAAAGCTCAGAATAAGAGTCGGGAACATTTTGCGTGTCGGAGCGTGGAATGTTAGAAGCTTGAAGCAAGTAGGTAAGCTAGAGAACCTAAAAATCGAAATCAATAGGTTAGCACTAGACATAGGAGGGATCAGCAAAGTTCGGTGGCCAGAAGCGGGGATTTTTGAAGTGGAGACTTTAGGGTAATTCATACAGAAGCAGAGGAAGGAAATTTGGGTGTGGGGATAGTTATGCGGAAAAGGATAGGACACTGTGTAGAAAGTTACTTACAAAAGAACGAAAGAGTACTCATGGTTAGATTAAAATCTAAACCAGTAAACACGGTAATAATACAAGTATACATGCCCACCTACAGTGACGTAAAAAGACATGAAAATTTGATAATTACGAGGGACTTTAATGCAATGGTAGGTGAGGGTAGAGAAAGAGCAGTAGTTGGTTTATTTAGTTTAGGCACGAGAAACGATAGGGGAAATAGGCTGGTAGAATTGTACAAAGACGAATGGAAAAACGAGCTGAAGAAATAGTATAAGAAGACCAATTTGGGTTTAGTCGAAACAGGGAAACACGGGAGGTTATTTTAGCTCTGAGAGTAATAATGGAGAAAACAATAGAAAAAGGGGAAAGCGTGTATATAGGGTTTGTAGATCTGGAAAAAGCATTCGACAATGTAAAATGGGAAAAATTGTTTGAAATACTTAAAAAAATTGAAATGAGTTTTAGAGATAGGCGAATAGTACTTAGCTTATACACACAGCAAACAGCAGTAATAGAATTGTAGCAGAAAGGTGGAGAAGTAAACATTAGGAAAGGGGTGAGACAGGGAAGTGCCTTATCCCAATTATTATTTATCTTGTACATTGGAGAGACAATGAATACTGTCAAATGCAGGAAGACATTTGGAATTACAATGCAGGGACAAAAAATTGATATGTTTAGAATTGCAGATGATATACAGGTATTAGCAACTAGCAAGGAAGAGTTAAAAACTGCTCTTAATGAAATGGAAACGGTTCTAACACAGAGATACGGTATGAAAATTAACAAAACTAAAACTAAAGCACTAGCATGCGAAGGAGAGGAAAATAAATCAAAAACAAGAATACAAATATGTAACATGAACTTACAAGAGGTTAAAGATTTCTGCTACTTAAGAAGCCAAATAAGATGGGAAAAGCACAAAAGATATTAAACAAAGATTAGCACAAGGTTGTGCTACATTTAACAAGAAAAAGCAACTACTGTGTTCAAAGACAACAAACATAGAAACAAGGAAAAAATTGCTTAAATCATATGTGTGGAGTACAGCACTGTACGGCTGTAAAGCCTGGACAGTAACAGAAGCGGACACGAAAAAAGTAGAAGCCTTTGAAATGTGGTACTACAGACGTGAAGATATCATGAACAGACAAAGTTAAGAACGAAGAGGTACTAAAAATGGTAGGGGAAGAAAGAAATATGTGAAAAACGATAAAAAATAGGAGAGATAGGATGATAGGCCGCATACTACGGCATGAGGGAATATATTATAAGCAGCGATATGAAAACAGAAAAGTAGATGTAGACCTAGGTTAGACTACTGCACACAGATAGTGAAAGATGTGGGCTGTAGGAAGTTCAGGGAAATGTGTAGGCAAGCTCAGAATAGAAATCAATGGAAGTACGCATCCAATCAGTCCCAAGATGGATAAATTAATGACGAAAAAAGTAACTGTACTTAACCATGATGATTATTATAAGCCACTACAAGTATTGGATTGGCAATATTCTCGAATAATGTTAATTGTGTGAAAGGGTTTACTGGAAAACTATTCATTTGGCAAATGTCTATGTGTTGGGGGATTTTGGTAGCCACAGGCTGCTTAACCCCCTTTACTGAATCTCGGTGACATTGGACATAAAATTAGAAAACAATAGAAGGGGAACCGAGCTGTATAGAGGTGTGTGAGAAATTCAGGGAACTGTGTAGACTAGCTCAAAATATAAATAAGTGCAGGTACGTGTCCAGCCAGTTTTGAGACGGAAACCTAATGACGAAAAATAAGCGCAGATAAATCTGATGATTATTATAAATAACTACAGGCGTTGGTTGTGAAATATCTGCAACAAATGTTGACTGTGCGAAAAGATATATAGGAAACAATATTAAATCGGTAAATGTTCAAGTGCTGAGGGAACTTGGCAGCCACAGGCTGCTTACCCCCCTTCACAGCCACTGAATGTCAGAGAAATAGGGTATGCAATTATAAAACAATAGACGGAGACCGAACTGCATCTAACAAGAAAGATCAGCGCATATGACGAATGACAACAAACATAGAAACAAGAAAAAAATAATTTTTGAAAGCATATTTGTGGAGCACAGCACAGTATGCCTATGAAATACGGGCAGTAGGAAAAGTAGATAGAAAAACGTATCAGCCTTTTGGAATGCTATGCTTCAGATGTATGGGGATGATAGCATGTAGACAAAGTTAATAACAAATAGGTTGTAGAAGTAGTAGAAGAACAAGGATACCTGTGGAAAAAATAAGAGGAATAGAACGACATAATACGTTCTAAGGCATTTTTGGGGAATAGTATGGGATATATTACAAGCAGAGATAGGAAAAATGTAGTAGATGCAGATCTAGATCAGATAGTGATAGTTGCAGACTGCAAATTTCAGGGAAATATGTAGGTTAGTCCAGAATAGGAAACGATGATGGTGCGCGTCTAACCAGTTCCAGGACTGAAGACCTAATGCTGGTGATGATGATAATGATCTTCTTTTCAAGTGCTTGTACTCACAACTTTAACAGCATTCCCTCCCTTAGCTAAACCACTTGAGCTATGTTCCATTTGCAGTTAATTTTCTTTTTTAATTAATTAATTAATATTTCCTTATAATTATAAGATAAAGGTTTTAAACAATTTAAAAATTTTTAATAAAAACTCCCAAGCCAAGTGCACACGAACAATGAAATTCATTTGGTACGGCACAGCTTATTTAAATTTACCAATGTTATTCTCAGGAGTTATTATTAATGATTAAATATGTTATTGTAAGTTGTGATGAAAAACATTATTCTCCACAGGTAATAAAATTAGAAGGTGATGAAGTAACTGTACAACATATGGTTAAATGTGGAAAATTGAATGGCTGGAAATGTTCAGAAAAACCAAATGGTTATCTTAAAATTAAAAATAAACTTGAAGGAAGAAATATTCAAAAGGTGGCCCATTTTCCACCATATTCTGTTAACATTACTCTTATAAAAATGTATTTGTGTATGTGGGGTAAGTGGGCCAAACTCCATTAAAAAAAGATTAGTCTCCAACAAATAGAGATGAGAGTGTTCAAAGGTGATAAGCCGAAGGAGTCTTCTCAAAGAACCGCTTTTGCCCTAAAACAAGTTGCACCTAAAAATTTTGCCAAATACCAAAAATGTTCCCCCTTTATTTTAAAATTGTAAATTGGGTCCCCATTTACCACACCTTACCTTATTAAAAACATTAGTCACCTCCACAAATTCTTTTAGTATCTATTGTCAGCAATAAAACATTACAGGTGTACCTCGGATATATAAATTTTAAAAACGGTTAACAATCATTATTAAGAAAATTATATACTGGCATCAAAATCAATAGAAATAACACAAAATTAGACGACCTTAAATCACTTAGGCGGTAATATGAAAAGCGCTTCAAAATGTTGTTGCATTAGTGCTTAAAGCGAAAAATGTACACCATATAATAGTGCTGGGTTTAATGAGGTACCTAAAAAGCTAGCAACAGCTATTAAGTTTTAAAATAAAAATCTTAAAAGGCATAGTCTGAGTTAAAGCGGGACTGCAGAGAACACAAAAAATTAAGTTATAAACGTACTAATATTAAATTAAATGAGTAGAACTAGGGGAGTAATATAAGGATCCGTGAGTTTCTGCACTATGGAATATCTAGAGCATTAGTAGAGAATTATGTTAAAGACAACAATAAATGATATGCACAATTTTCTGTCTAAACGAAGACTTATTAAATAACCTCGATCAATGCTGTAATAGGTAAAACAACATTTTTATTGGTACATAAAGGGCACTTCTAATTCAGGTAAAAAAAAATGTACAGTCTTCAATGCTGAAAATAATTAAACGTGTTAAAGAAATATAGAATTCGATCTTAGAAAAGAAAAGCAATAGGTCAAAGCGGTTAAGTTCTAAGAACGATGCAGACTGAGCGAGTCTTTCTTACGCACTTATATACAGGGTGATAGGCTAAGGGTGGCGATCGATGACATTTCGGAAACTGTTTATCCTAAAACTTAGGGAAATAACTTTTATTATACACATTCCCACAAAAATACCTTTAAGAATATTATGAACTTCGTGAAGTTGCCGCAAGGAAAATTTTATGTTGTTGCATTCGGCACTGACATCACAGTTCATAACATAGCAAATCTGCAATTAATTGTTATATTTTTGGCACATTTTTACTATTTTGTTTAAAGTGGAAGATACTAAGAGAATGCGAACTTCTAGTTATTCCAGCGAAGCTAAGCTACGTTGATGACTCAATATAGAAAAATTTTTGAAGATAAAAACCAATGCAGTAATCTGGAAAGAGAAGGGTTGGACTGGGGGCAGGATAACGTTACAATAAAACGCAATAAGCAAGGTTCATCATAATAAATAATCCTTAAAGAAATTTAATACAAATAGAAAAAAAAGTTAGAAAGCTTGCGGCATAAAGAAAGCAGGAACGACTCGCTACTGGTGGTGGTATGTATGCGAGTCTGATTAAGAATGATCTTTATATAGATATACCTTTGGATATTAGGAACAAGAAAACGATTGCAGGTTTACATAATCCCTATGATGCTGAGACACGAATGTCACCATACCTGAGATATCGGTGGATCTCGCAAAAAAGGTTGACATGGAAATTGTTTATGTTTATGGTAATCAATATTCGGTTGCAACCACCAGCTCAGCAACAACTGTAAGTTAAAAGAGTTTTTTCCATATTTCTTAATTTTCTTGTAGTTTCAAATTGGTACGAAAATGGATATAGATCTTATGTATCTTTACTATTCAATTAATTTTGTTTTAGGTCGATGGCGTGATCACAAGCCCAAAAATTGCAGAAGGTCATTCAGTAAACCTTGATGACGACTGATCGAGATAAATGAGCTACAAACAGAGGAAGGTTCCAAAAATCAATGGTTTGCATACAACGCATTTATCAAAGCAATGTTTGGAGGTGACAAAACCTAAAACGGAATATAAATCTCAGAAATTGCAGCTTTCTCACAAAAGAAGTAAAAGAGAAATTGAGGAACACGAGGTGGAAAAAAACTCTTGTTAGATATAGAAATTAAGACGCAACAACTAGAAGCACTGGAAAATGCATAGCCTTAAATTTAATAATTTGTTATTTTTAATTGTAGTAAAGATGCATTTAAAAAAAATACTAATTTATTTTTAGTTTGCAATATATCTATTAACACCATTATTAAAAATTAAGCATTCATTTATAATCTTATTTAATTTGAGAAGATAAGTGCATTATTACAATAAGCTCTAGAATAATTATTAATATTTATATATACTAAAATTGGATATTCTAATAAAAGCAAACTACAAATGTCTTTATGCTATCATTGACAAAAAATCATTGATTTCTAAACTGCTTAGCTATTATGGGACCCACATTATGGTAAGGTATGTATGATATATTACTATCTTGTATTAGTCTATATAATTCTCCTTCGTCCATCATCATCATCATTAGGTCTTCAGTCCTGGATCTGGTTAGACGCGTACCATCATTGTTTCCTATTCTGAACTAACCTACACATTTCCCTGAAATATGCACAGTCTGCATCTATCACTATCTGATCTAGGTGGTCTACATCTACCTCCTTTTTCCTATCTCTGCTTGTTGTATATCCCATACTATTCCCCATAAATGCCTTAGAACGTATTTTGCCCTTCTATTTCTTCTATTCTTTCCACAGATATTCTTGTTCCCATACTATTTCTATAACCTATTTGTTATTAACTTTGACTATCCATGCTATCATCCTCATACATCTGAAGTACAACATTCCAAAAGGCTGCTACCGGTTTTCTGTGTGCTCTTCCTACTGCCCGTATTTCATAGGCATACTGTGCTGTGATCCACACATATGCTTTCAACAATTTTCTTCTTGTTTCTATTTTGTTGTCTTTTATCATAGGCGCTGTTCTTTCTTGTCACATGCAGGTCGGTCCCCTTCTATTGTTTTACAATTATATACCCTATTTCTCCGACATAAAGTGGTTGTGAAAGGGGGTAAGCAGCCTGTGGCTGCCAAGTTCCTCCGGCACTTAAACACTTACCGATTTAATATTGTTTTCAATATATCAATTCGCACAGTCAACATTAGTTGCAGATGTTTCACAACCAACACCCGTAGTTTATAATAATCATCAGATTTATCTACGCTTATTTTATCGTCGTTAGGTTTTCCGTCACAAAACTGTTTGGAAACGTACCTGCACTTATTTATATTCTGAGCTAGCATACACAGTTCCCTAAAATTTCCACAGAGCCTGTATACAGCTCGGTTCTCCTTCTATTGTTTTCTAATTTTATGCCATATTTGACCAAGACTCAGTGAAGGAGGTTAAGCAGCCTGTGGCTGCCAAGATCCCCCAATACTTAAACATTTGCCGAATTAATAGTTTTCCAGTAAATCCTTTCACACAATTAACATTATTTGAGAATATTGCCTAGCCAATACTTGTAGTTGCTTATAATAATCATCATGTTTAAGTAGAGTTATGTTTTTCGTCATTAATTTATCCATCTTGGGACTGGTTGGATGCGTACCTTTATTGATCTCTATTCTGAACTAGCCTACAAACGTCCCTGAAATTCTTACAGCCTACATCTTTCACTATCTGTGTGCAGTATTCTAACCTAGGTCGACCTCTCCTTCACTTTTTTCCTATCTCTGCTTCTAATCTATCCCGCACTATTCCATCATGCCGTAGTATGCGGCCTATCATCCTATCTCTCCTATTTTTTTATCGTTTTCAACATATTTCTTTCTTTCCCTACCATTTTTAGTACCTCTTCGTTCTTAACTTTGTCTGTCCATGATATCTTCATCATACGTTTGTAGCACAAAAATTTCAAAAGCTTCTACCTTTTTGTTGTCCGCTTCTCCTACTGTCCAGGCTATACAGCCGTACAGAGCTGTGCTCCACACATATGTTTTAAGCAATGTTTTCCTTATTTCTATGTTTGTTGTCTTTGAACGCAGTAGTTGCTTTTTTTTTGTTAAATGTAGCACGACCTTGTGCTATTCTTTGTTTTATATCTTTTGCGCTTTCCCATCTTGCGCTATTTCGCTTCTTAGGTAGCAGAAATCCTTAACCTCTTGTTATCTATTTGTATTCTTGTTTTTGATTTATTTCCCCCTGCTTTGCATACTAGTACTTTAGTTTTAGTTTTGTTAGTTTCCATACCGTACCTCTCTGTTAGAACCGTTTCCATTTCATTAAGGGCAGCTTTTGACTCTTCTTTGCTAGATGCTAATGCCGCTAAATCATCTGCATATCTAAGCATATCAATTTTTTGTCCCTGCATAGTAATTCCAAATGTCTTCCTGCATTTGATAGTATTCATTGCCTCTTCAGTGTACAAGTTAATAATTAATGGGCTTAAGGCACGTCCCTGTCTCACTCCTTTCCTATTGTTTACTTCTCTACGTTCCTGCTCTAATTCTATTACTGCTGTTTGCTCTTTGTATAAGCTATGTACTATTCGTCTATCCCTACAATTCATTCAAATTTTTTTTAGTATTTCGAATATTTTTTTCCATTTTACATTGTCGAATGCTTTTTCCAGATCTAGAAATTCTATAAACACGCTTTTTCTATTGTTTTCTCCAATATCACTCTCAAAGCTAAAATAGCCTCCCGTGTTTCCCTGTTTTGCCTAAACCCAAATTGGTCTTCTATTAGTATTTCTTCAGCTCGTTTTTCCATTCGACTCTGTACAAGTCTGGTTAATATTTTTGATACGTGTGCTGTCAAACTTATTGTTCAAAAATTTTCAAATCTATCCGCGCCTTTCTTTTTTGATATAGTTACCATGATGTTACGTTTTAAATCTTTAGGTATCTCGCCTATTTCACACATATAGCTTACAAGTTGGAAAAGACTTTCTGCTACTGATTGTCCAGCAACTTTTAGAGTTTCTGCTTGCAACTTATCTGTACCCGGCGCCTTACCATTTTTCAAACCCTTTATTGCTAATTCAAACTCATCTCTAAGTATACAATATCCCAAGTCATCATTTTCAATGTCTGATTCCTGTTCTAATGCAGTTAGCTCCTCTCCTGCATATAAATTCCCTATATATTCTTGCCATCTACCCACTTTCTTTACATTTTCTATTATGACGTTTCTTCCCGCGCCCCTTATATTTTTGCTATACGGTTTTATATCTCTAAAATTGATTCTAATTAGTTTGTATGCTTCATCTGTCTTTCCTACTTCCATCTTAGTTTGTGCCTTTTTGCACTTTTCATCAATCCATTGTTCTTTAGCTTTGCTGGATTTGCGAATAATTTCCCTTTTTATAGCTTTGTATCTCTCTTTTCCTGTTTCGTCTGATTTACTTTTGCATCTTCGTCTTTCTTCTATTAAATTCAGGATATCCTTTGTTATCCATGGTTTCTTACTTTTTTTTGGTGCATATCCCACAATATCTCTGGCCGCCATGTCTAGGCGAGATTTAATATTATCCATTCTGTTTCTACTTCCTCAGTATCAGATATTTTCCCGATATCTTTCAGCAATTCAAATCTTTCATGAATATCTTTTAGTTTCGCTAAGTCAAAGTGCCTTTTTCCGTTTCTTCCTTTCAAATTTTTAAATTTAAGTGCGGCCTTCATAATTACTATGTTGTGGCCAGTGTCTATATCTGCTTCTGTGTAGCTTCTACAGTCTTTTACTTGATTTCTAAACCATTGTCTAACAATAATGTAATCTCTTTGATATCTTCCTATATCTCCTGGCTTCTTCCGCGTATATCGTCTTCTAGCATGATGTTGAAATAATGTGTTTGTGATGATTAAATTGTTCTTGTCGCAAAATTCTACTAGCCTATTTTCCCTGTCGTTTCTCGTGCCTAAACCAAATAAACCTACAACTGCTCCTTCCCTACTCTCACCTACCATTGCATTAAAATCCCCCGTAATTATTAAATCTTTATGTCCTTTTACATATCTCAAAATGTCTTCGATATCTTTGTAGATCACTTCTACCGCTTTGTCACTGTAGCTAGAGGTGGGCATGTATACTTGTATTATTACTTTGTTTACCGGTTTAGGTTCTAATCTAACCATGAGCACTCTTTTGTTCTTTTGTAAGTAATTTTCTACACAGTATCCTATCTTTTACCGCATAACTACCGCCACACCCAAATTTCTTTCCTCTGCTCCTGTATTAATTACCCTGAAGTCTCCACTTTAAAAATCCCCCTCCTCTGGCCACCGAACTTCGCTGATCCCTACTACGTGCAGTGCTAACCTATTCATTTCGATTTTTAGGTTCTCTAGCTTATCTACTTGCTTCATGCTTCTAACATTCCACGCTCCGTCTCGCAAAATGTTCCCGACTTTTATTCTGAACTTTCCGATCGCATCATCCGAAGTAGTTTGTTCCCGGAAATCCAAATGGGAGACTATCTTAACTCCGGAATCTTTTACCCCAGAAAATGCCATCATTTTATTATAATTTAGGTACGCTGTGTACTTGGGAGGTAATGTGGTGGTTTCCCGTTGTTTTCCACATCGCGGTAACGTGTCTTAGACTGCCATACCGACCCCTATAGTCTCTGCCAATATAAGTACCGAAAGAGCCGCTGCTCTCTTTCGGGGACCTGTCTTAGTCTGGTTCCTCACTAACGACCCTACTACTTTGGTTGGATCTGTAGTTTGCCTTTTTAGCTCTTTCAAACACGCAAGCCATTTCACTTGTTCTAGTAATCTAGAACTTCGGCAAGGTACAGGTCCATTTGAAATGGCCTTCGCCCATATCATCATCAATATCTGGTTCACCTACGTTTGCATCTTTTGCTAGTTTGTGCAGTACTGATAGCATCGTATCTAGTTTTAAATGGTATTCATCTGCTAAGCTAAGTCCTGTTTTAATAATGTCAAATACATATGCAATTTTATTCCAAGTCCTGATATGTGATTCGTTGTGGAGCTGTTCTGCTCTAATTTGCAGATTTAACAATGCGATCATTAAATAATTTTTGATTGGTTAACCACTATCTCCTAATAAAGGATATTTGGGAAACCAATATTTTCAAATTTAACTTTTAGGTTACTTTAACAAAAAATAGTGGTATCGTGGCTTGAACCTGGAAAACTGAGAACAATCAATAAACTTACAATTGGTTCAAACACAACTCCTTGTACATTAATTGAAAAGTGATTTTTTCGGTTCCTAAAAGTATCTGTGGTTTACTTTCTGAAGACGGAATTTCAATGTGTTTAGAAACATAGCACCAATCTCATTAGGAAAATTAGCAATTTGTAAAAAGCTCCTTTGCTTCGAACGGCTCGTTTTGTGTTGTTGGAAGTTTTACAAATTGCCTATAACAACTTGCAATACAATTTAGTTTCTCTTTGTAATTTTTCCAGTCGTTATTAAATGTATATCTATAAAATCTGCTATCGGCTCTAAATGTGTATGTACCCTTTGCATAAAAACGTAAAGTTGTGTATAACTGATTTACAGGATATACAGAGTAATTTGTATCTAATAGAAATTCCAGTTAATATTTCACAAATGCAAAACGAATATTAAACATTCTTTTGTTAACCTGAATTTTTTAAAAAATGTACAGCCTTTTATTATTGAAATGGTCAGCTCTGGTATACACATTTCTTGGTATTCTAAACCCCACTAGTTCTATCACATCAAAGTCATCAAATAGATTATTTTTCACTACAACGTTATTCATTGTAGACTAAAAACAAGTTTTACAATAACAAAATAAGAAAACACGGAGAGTATTAAACAATGTGGTTTGAATTACATTAGAGGTTAACTGCAACTTAAACAACCGCTTATTTTAAGTTGAACACAGATCGTATAAGCGTTACTTAGTGCGTGGTGCAGTCATTTTATACTTTTAGGTTGTACTTAAGCTTTAAGTTTAAGCGGTGAAGTTGGCCCATAAGGATTTCTTTTTATTTACATAGTTATTTTTGATTTACTCTGTATTTTTAATGAGGTTTATAGATTACAACTTTTTGTTTTAATTAGTGATCTGTTAAAAACAAAGTTATAAAAATAGAAATAATAAAGGGAATAAAATATTTATCTTCGATAGTATTAGCTGAATACAATTATCAAACAAACTGTATTTTTATGTAAACTATAATGAAATCGTGACAAAACAGTAAACAAAATCATCATAATATGTAACCAGTGTGACAGGTCCAACTTTTATAAATATATATTTTACGTTGTGGTTAAGGTAGTGAGGCAGTGAACGCCGGTACTGTGGGAGACGTGTGAGTGCCGCGGGAGTAAAAGGACGTGCTCTCGAAGTGAAAATCACAGTGTTTGATACAATTATTGTAGCTGAATTCGGTGAAATTGTTCTAATTTAGGGATTTGTTTGTAGCGATGGTTAGTTATTCTAATCTCACTACTTCTTAATATTTGTATGTGTATTGCTTTGACCACTGAATTAAACGAATAAAAACGCATGTTACTCGTTTGTATTCTGCATGTAACTTACAAGAACCCCAATATTAATTATTCATTCTGTTGATAACAGTTTACATTCTCATTTGGCGCACCAACCTACGGCAAGGTATATGCAAATGCAAAGCGTTTAATTGTGTTACAAAAATAAACTTTCAATTAAGACGAATAAAAATGTATTGCGGTTGAAGAATAAAGGTCAAGCGAAACAAAGGTGTGCTTGGCGTTTAAGAGGAAACATCAGAACATCCGGACAGCCGGCATTAAAAGTTATACTTTCAAAGCGACTTCAACGATAACAAATTTTGTTACCTGCAGAAACGAGTTTGCAGCTAGTGGTCGAATTATTAAACGGCCGTCACTTTAAATTGCAGGTGTTATTGCATACTACAGAGAACTATTTTGCTAATAATATTACTCGTTATCTTTGATTATTAAAACTAGTTAAGTGTAGGGAATATCTATGTTTGAAAATATTGTGTAGCGCTGTAGAATAAAACTATGGCGAAACGGAATAAGTGTAAAAAAACTCAGTTTAATGATTCTGAGGAGTGCTTTGACATCCGTCGGGATGATAGGGCAATAGACCAACTGAGTAAAGCTCTTGAAAGGTCACTTGAGAAATGTTATGAGTAGCACGTTAGGTGAAAATACTAGGATTATTCAGGCTAGCATTTGTGATTTATTAAAGTAAATTTTGTTAAAAGAGGGTGACCAATCTAATCATGTTGAAGGAACTAAAATGGATTCTAGTGTATATGTACAGGTTGACAGGAGAAAATGTGTTAAAATTGAAACTGTTACATCCCAGGAACAATTTAGCGGCGAACTGTGTCGCGGTTCACATAGTAAGAATTATATATCGACATGAAAAGATCTGGGGAGTACCAATTTGCAATTTTCAGTTAATAGTCAAACGCACCCGATGGCGTTCATTGAAAAATTAACTACTTTATTAGACGAGGCAGGAGTTCTTGACGAGAAAAAGGTATATTGTACTACGGAATGTTTAAAAGGTTCTGTTCAGGATTGGGCAGAAATGAAATGTTTTGGTTCATTAGATCAATTTATTGAACAGTTTGTAAGTAGATATTGGGACGTGGAGAAACAAAGGGAAGTGTTTTCTACTATTCAATTTGGAGAGTATAAGAGATGGTCCAGAGCGGACTACTCTCTAAAATCGATTAAAGAGACTAGGTATTTACCGCAAGCTATTGACGAAAGCGAATTAACCTCCAAGTGTATAAACCATTTCTCACCTGAAATTAGGCGGGGACTGATAAATTTGGGATACCGATCGGTGGACAATATTGAATCTCATCTCAGGAGGGTAGATGCAATCGAAGATGAAGGTTCGCGTAACAAAAGGTCGAATCAGCAATCGTGGAGAAATCGCGATCGCCCGGCGCAAGAAAATGATGGGAGTAATAGAGCCCGTAATCAATTTAGTAGAAGGGAGCAGAGGGGTAGCGAACGTCCGTATACCGAACAGAGTTTAGGTAACAATAACGGTAGAGTTGTTAATGATTACCGTAATAGTCAACCAACGAATGCTAATCGAGAGGTAACAACGATTTTTAACAGGGATTTCTCTGAAATTTTAGAAGAAGACTAACCTAAAATTAAAACGGTAGTAGTGCTGCCTACCGTTGATACAGATATGGAAGGGCGTAAAGTCCGCGTGTTAATCGACTCTGGAAGTCAGATAACGGGCATAGGTCAAGCGTTTTTATCGACGTTATTGCAAACCAATTCTGAAATTCCTAGAATTGTATTACTCTAATGGGAGCGCTGGGAGATAAATCAACGATAGTGAACGAGCAAGTATTCCTTGCGTTCCGCATGAGAGGCTGAGAAAACGAGTTTGAATACTCATTTCTGGTAATTCCGGGGTTAGATCGTCCAGTAATACTTGGGTGCGTTTGGCTTCGCGATAATAGATTACAAATAAATTTTGTCAGTAATACCTTAAATGGGGATTATTGCGACAAGTCATTTAGTGTTGATTTTGTGGAGAAACCTTATGTGAACTTCTCACATAACGGTAAACGAAGTAGTAGAAGAAGAATCGGTAGTGCTGAAGAAACTCAGAAGGAGAGGTTAAAGAAAAAGCTTTAGTGGCCGAGTGTTTTAATGAAGCACAAAAGGTCATATTAAATCATCTTTTCTTGAAATATTCTGAGGTGTTGTCTAATCAGCCGGGCACTCTTAATTGCTATGAGCATAAAATATTCCTTCATGACTATAGTCCATTTTTCATAAAGCCGTACCCGATGCCTATTTGTTATACGGATGAAGTTGGCCGTCAGGTTCAGGAAATGATCGACTGGGGGGTAATTACCCCGTATCAAACCGAATACATAAGCCCCTTAGTGGTAGTTCGAAAAAAGGATAATTCTATTAGGGTCTGTGTAGACGCACGATACCTGATCGCGCGTATGGGTAAGAATTACGTCATTCCGCCTAACCAATCAGAGTTAGTGTATGATTTTTCACCGGGTCAAGTCCTAAGTACGATTGATTTGTCCACTTCGTATTGGCAAATCCCGATAAAGAAGGAGCATTGGAAATATACTGGTTTTTTGTACGATGGTACAATATATGTGTTTTGCGTTTTGCCGTTTGGGTTTTGCACATCTGTAGGGTCGTTTATTGGAAGGTTGCGAGCTGTTCTAGTCAGCAAGGTTGAGGGTCTTTCGATAGCCTATGTCGATGATCTATTGATTTATTCCCTATGGCCGGAGGTTCATTTAAACCATCTCGAGGTAATATTTAAAAAGTTTGGAAAGGCAGGGTGTACTGTTAAGTTGAAGAAATCTTATTTTGCCTGTGAGGAAGCTAATTATAAAGGCCATATTATTTTAGCGGAGGGTATTCGGATGAACCCGGATAGGTTTCGGGCTATACAAAATTATCAGAGACCTTGCAATATTAAGCAAGTGAATGCGTTTTTAGGCATTTTAAATTACGATTCGAGGTATTGCGGGGATTACTCTCAGTTGATTTTCCCGTTAACTCGTCTCCTAAAGAAAGACCAACTTTAGAAGTGGGGAATCGAAGAGAATAACTCCTTTATAAAAGTTAAAAAAAAGTTTCTTAGAGGCTTCGGTATTGAAACATCCAGATTTTACTAGAGGATTTATCATCCAAACTGATGCGTCTGGATATGCGTTGGAGGCGGTGTTAATTTAACAGGAAAAAGTTATAGGTAAAAGGGTGATAATTGCATTTGCGAGCCGCATAATGCAGGGGGCCGAGTTTCATTATACGATTACAGAAAAGGAGGCCGCTGCAGTGGTCTTTGCATTTAAAAAATGGCGCGTTGGTTTTAGGTCGTGATACTACTCTTATCATAGATCATAAGGCGTTAGCGTTCATTCGAACTTGTCGGTTACTGTCTGCTCGTCTGACACGGTGGATATTGTACCTACAGGAATATGATTTCCAAATAAATTATTGTATGGGGTCCGAGAATTTTATTGCAGATGCCTTATCTCGGTATTCTGAAAAGACGTCAGGAAACGAAATTGAAGTTCCTCTAATTTAAATATTGCTATATTTACAATGCGTCGTTCCGATCTTTATAAAACGGTGGCGGCTAACATGAAGCGGTTGGCAGAGAATCAGGCGAATAATCCTTTCTGCAATAAGGTTAGGCAAGCGTTGATAGGGGCCGGTAAAGGCTCGAACAAATCGAAGTGGTTTGTTGTCCACAATGGACTATTGTTCAGGAGAGGGTCGGGAGCAAATGCCCATTTCCGGCTATGCATCCCCGCGGCCCAAGTCAAGAGTTTAGTGTTACAGGAGCATGAAGAGCAGGGGCACTTTGGTCAGACGATTTGTTATGCACAATTAGCATTGGATTATTATTGGCCTAAAATGAGGCGTATCTGTCGTAGGTATATTGCCAGTTGTGATCTGTGCCAGAAATCCAGAAGATCTGTACGTTCACATGGGACCATGCAGAGCGTGCTGCTAGACAATATCAATAGAATGTTAAGTGTAGACCTAATAGGACTATTACCGAGATCTCGAGGAGGGGCTACAATGCTCCTGGTATGTATTGATGTGTTCAGCAAATTTGTTATGCTTTACAGCGTGGTACGACCAAGGCCATTGTAAACTGTATTTTGTCAAAATGTGTTCCGTTGATGGGTAAGCCAAAGGTATTCTATCTGATAACGGGACTTAATTCTCTAGTAAAGTGTGGTCCCGTCGACTTAAGATTGAAGGGATACGCGTGCGACGTATCTCTACTTATTTTCATCAAGGTAACCCGGTGGAAAGAATTAATAAAGAAATTGGCAGATTAATGCGGAGCAAGTGCCATTACCGACACACAAAGTGGGTGTGAGTTCTTGATAGTCTTAGTCGTGGTTGAATCGTGTTATACATAGTGGTACCTTGGTTTTACCTGAATTTTTACATTTTGGTACTCGCTCTGCGAATCCGCTTGTTTTAAAAGTGGAATTCCCAGCGGCCGAGACACCCGAGTTAGATTGTGTTAGCGTTGTAACGTTTGCGCGAAAAAAATTATTGTCGAAAGCCAAACTACGTCAAGAACGTCACAATTCGGTTCATAAACTGGCCGTTTTTGCGGTAGGTGATAAACTTTTGTCAGAAACCATCCTCAATCGTCTAGTGAGTTGCATGAAATTAAAAAATTATTTTTATTTGTTAGGCGTCCTGATACGGTTATTTCCATAGTCGGCCATAATTTTTATGAAGTAGTAGATGATACCACGGGTCAACCGTTAGGTATTCGAAATGTGTATAATCTGAAGCGATATATTCAAAATAATGTTTAGTTATAAATCTAGTTATAAATCTCTTAATTGTTCCATTTCTTATAAATATATATTTTACGTTGTGGTTAAGGTAGTGGGGAAGTCCAGTAAACGCCGGTTCAGAGGGAGGCGCGTGAGTGCCACGGGACTTGAAGGAAGTGCTCTCGAAGTGAAGATCACAGTGCCTGATACAATTATTGTAGCTAAATTCGGTGAGATTGTTCTAATTTAAGGATTTTTTTGTAGCGATGGTTAGTTATTCTAATCTCACTACTTTTTAATATTTGTATGTGTATTGTTTTGACCACTGAATTAAACGAATAGAAACGCATATTACTCGTTTGTATTCTGCATGTAACTTACAAGAACCCCGTGATTAATTAGTCATCCTGTTGATAACAGTCTACATTCTCACAGGAATCATGTTTTTAAAATTGAAAACATTTGTCAGGATTATCAACACATTAAGTGTTTTATATTATACGCTATAAAGGCTTTATCTTTAAGATTGTATTTATGTACTATTTTGCACAAAGTAAGTTTCGATGGCTTTGGAATCGGCAGTAAAGCATTGTTTTAGAATAATGATGTTGAATAATTAAATTAATTTTTAAAAATTTACAAAAAGGATTTTTTAGAGCATTGCTTTATAAAGTATTGTTAAAATGCCATTTTTAAACGAGGAAGCTTATGAAATGTTAGTCGTTTCTTTCGAATGCTTTCAAAATTCCGTAATTACCAAAAGAAATATGCTATTAAATATTCAGCGAGACGTCACCACTTGGGGAATGTAGTTTCAAGACGTAAACAACGATTGAGAGAAATCAAACCAGTTCAGCCCATTCCAGCGAAAGCAGAATTCGTAGGCAACGACGTGAGGAGAATGCTCATAATGTTTTAGCGTATGTTGCAGCTGATCCACATTGGAATGTAAAGAAAATTACAAGGAGTTTGGCTTATTGTATTGTACAAACATTACTAAAAAAGCACGATATGCATCCGTATCATATAGTTTTACATCAAGAGCTTAGTGAAAGAGCTTATGACCGAAAACTTGGCCATTAGCATTGGTTTATTGAAATGACAAATCGTCGACTTGGTGTAATAGTATCCTAAGTCCACTTTTGTTTAAAATCAGATATCTATGGTAACTGACAGTTTAGACCTTAAATTTTACTGTAAGACGATCTTAAGTCCATATTGTGTTTACCGTCTGCATAGCGAAAGTAATGGAAAGCATCATAATATCATTTCAATCCTTTTCAATTGCAGTGTATTATCCTATTTCCATATTTAAGACATAGGATGAGGTGGGCACAGTACATGTGCAGGTGGTTTAAGGGTTTGAGGAGGTAGTGACGCAAAAGGAGACAGTTGTTACCTTGCGCGTGTGCGAAGAGCATTGTCCTTTACAGTGGCTCTAATTTTCGTCATAATTTAGTATTCTATAGAGTGTGTAAAAGCCAAATGGAATAAATTTATTATTTGGGTTGCTTTATATATTTATAAAAATTCCTGAAACGCGTCAAATTTAAATTATAAATTAACATTCTTCAACCTGAAAATGCGATCCCTACACTCAACCCCCTTCGAATTACAGGTACAACCCCCAATTTTTTTAAATAGGAAGCATAAGCTTGTGATATATCGTTTGAAAGGTCTCTTCATTCTCTTTTCAAAAATCTTATGTTTTTTAAGTTTATTGCTACAATTAAGAGAGAATAAAATAAAATCGAGTAATTATAAAAATTCGGTACACTACAATCAAAAACTGAAAATGTAATGCAAAACGTAATAAAATGTAAAACACTAAAAGAACTATGAATGTCAATGAAGTAGATGTTCAAAAGGTACACCGTGAACGTCTTGGCAACATCCTAATCTAAAATAAAACTGTCTTCTAACATTATTTAACGTATCAGGCGTGATCAACCTAATCGCAAGCGTTGTTCGTCCTTTTAAGTCATTTAAATCAAAAGGTTTAGTTTTGTACACAATGCTCTTCATATATCCCCATAAAAAGAAATCTAATAATGTAAGATCAGGTGATCGCGCTGACCATTCTATCGATCCTCGCCTCCCTATTCACCGATTGGGAAATATTGCATCGAGGTACTGCCGGACATTGCGTTGGTAATGTGGTGGTGCTCCATCCCGCTGAAACCACATCGTATTCACTGGAACTTGAGGGTTTCCTGGATCAGGATATAAATTTGCGAAACTTGGAATAACATAATTTTGAAGTAGTGCCAAATAATGATTGCCATTCAAATTGCCCTCAATGAAAAAGGGACGAATGATATGGTATCCAACAATCCCTGTCCAAACATTAACCGCTTAAGGGTATTGCGTGTGTTCTTCTCTCATTCAGCGAGGATTTTCCATTGACCAGTAGCGACAATTTTGCCGATTAGCATGGTCGTTAAGTGAAAAAGTGCACTCATCAGAAAACATAACGTCTTCTAATTGGATAATATTATTATCCAACATGTCCATCATTCGTCACAAAAATAAGTTCTCCTTTCAAATCGTCTTCCATGAGCTCTTGAGTAGGTATAGTTTTATGGGGATACATTTTCTTTTCTTTTAATATGTTAACTATCGATGTATGGCTAACAATTAATGTACTGGATGTCTGTCTACTAGATGTATGTGGGTTTTCCTCAAACTCGAGCATCACATCTAATTTGATTTCATCACTCAGTGCATTGGCAGCTGGTTTTTTTAGCTGCCTTACATGAGCAAACTCGCGAAACTGCTCTATTTTACTAATTATTCCTTGGGATATAGGCGGTAAATCAGGAAATTTCTCATGAAATAGGCGAGTCACTTCCCGTTGTGTTCGGGTTTTGTCTCCGTAACCAGTCATTTGTAAAACTGTTATTTTATGAATTTCCATTAATCTAACCATTTTTCAGAATTGAAGTTAACAGACTCCAAACTAAAATTATAATACTAACAACTTAAATGACAACTTATGCATAATTACGAAACAATTTGCAAAGGCGTTTTAGACAAACTAACTTTGCCACGGAAACTCTTTAAGGTATTTTTAATGAAAACCGTCTAAAAAGCACATTGATGTGGTTTTTGATTACTTTCTTATTATCAAGACCTAAAAAGGAAATAAGTTTTGAGTATATTGTAATAAGTTTTGATTATATTGTAGCGAATTTTAGTAATCACATGATTATATTTTATTCTATCTTAATTGTTGCAATAAACTATACCGTTTTTAAATAGAGAATAAGGATATCCTTCAAACGATATATCACAAGCTTATGCTTCCCATTTAAAGAATTGGGTTTTGTACCTGTCATTCGAAGGGGGTTGAAGGTGGGGATCGCATTTTCATGTTGAAGAATGTCAATTTATATTTTAAATTTGACGTGTTTCGGAATTATTTATAAATATGTACAGTAACCGAAATAATGAATTTATTCTATTTGGCTTTTACACACTGTATATCAATAATAAAATACAGGTGGGTATAGTTTTCGTAGCGGACATGTATTTACATTTAGCTTCATTCACGTTTGTTTTACTAAAATAAAGTGTTTAACCATTAGATCATTGTGTATTTATTGTAGGAGTACCTAACGCATTTTAACCTACTAAATTTGACGATTAGTAATTAATAAAAGTAAAAAGAGGATCATCTCATGTGGCGAACATCGGAAGCATATAATTTGATGTTGAAATTGTAAATTAATAGGCAAGCTGTTTGCGAATAGAACATATACGTTCATGTTAAAGTATTGAAAGAGAAAGAGAGAGGGGGTGCAGCAACCTTGCATCTGGTGGATTATGATCAATAGTTGGCAGGCTTTGTAAATCGATGGAATCTTTCACGTAAGCCAAACAAATATTAAGGAGGACTTATTTGCAGGTGTGTCGGCATGCATTATTTAATCGAATGGAACTGAATGATATTTAATTATCGCAAGGTAGGATGTGAGACAAAATGAACTCTTTGTTATTAAAACGGTAATTAGTAATACGAGATGGTATGTATAAATTGCGTGTTATAAATTTCGAACTATCATCAATTTTGATGGTTCTCTTAGTGGACTTAAAAAATAAAGGTCACATGTACGCTGTTATATTCGGTGTGCGTAAACTGCAGAGCTTTATTCGGTATTAAAAATTGTAGATAAGCAATTAATGGATCAATGACAGATAAAAACAAGAAATATGCAGACGAAGACTTATGAACTCGAAATAAATCTCATCTGTGCCTACTACAGTATCTAGTGATTTACAGCTGGTACTATGACGCCTAACGGAAGGAATTGCTTCGCTACAAAACACGTTGGTAGTGAAAGGAATAGCAACTATAAAGAGGATAAACATATGGTCGTGATTCGCTTGAAATTGATCAAGAGGATAGACAACCTATACGTAATAATTCTGCCATTAGTGGTGTTCAGGAGCAAGAATCCGCTACGAATGATAAGAGAAATATACGTTCGACTACGCATTTCTATGATAGTCGGATGTTGTTGAGTGATGATAAAAGTACTGAGGATGTAGAGAAGGTTTCGGTACCGTGTATAAACACTAACGCAACTAGTATGGATTGTATTGTATTAATAGATAATGGCAGTAATATTTCTCCCGTATCGAATAAATTTTATGAAGCTCTGATGGCTTTGCAAAATTTTCCAGTGTTATCGATAGCAAATGTTGATATTGTCATAGCCGTAGGTGCAAAAACACAAAAGGTTAAAGGACAGATATTGTTTAAAGATAAACGGAGTACCCATAACCAGAAAAACAATCAACCGGCTGAACCACGCCAGAATCCAGTTGGTTTGGAAGAAGACTGGCGACACCGCAACTATACATGCTTATGGAGATCTAGATTTACTTTGCATTATGGTAAACCTGGACGAAAGAGCACATACAGTTCAGCTAAATACAGGCCTTTCCTGCGGTATACTTTAACAATAATTGTTTTTCGCCAAGACCACAAGACACCAGTTTCCGAATCAGCTGGTACCTGTTCTCAAGGACCTGGTGACCGACTGCAATGAGGTTATCAATGAGCCTGCCGATTTGACAACCACGACCAACAATGAGGACCTCATCACCATAGAGGTCGAGACAATACGCCATCACGATCGTTAAAACCAATGTAACTACCGGCACTACTTCTAACGAAGCTCTTAAGGTACACACGACCAAGGCTTAGAGACATAAACCAGAGGCCAATGCTAATCCACGGATCAACTAAGGGAAAACCGTATTCTAGGCGTATAACATAATGAAAGAAACTTTTGTAACTGCAACGCAGCCAGTTTCCAAACCACAAACAAAATGGACGGAATCATGACCCATTAACCAGTCACAAAACCAAATACCTATATGATTCAAAGTTCTTGCGGCGAACCAATAAAGATCCATGTCAATGACACATGACCATCCCCGCATCACCCGACACCACTCGCTGTCAACCTGGCCAAAGTGAGTCACAATGAGTACTTCATCGAAGAGAACTGTTACCATACGTTAAGCATTTTATTACCAGGTATAAAAACTTGCATACAGTCGTAGAAACTCAGACGAACGTAGTTCATTTCGCTCCCAGCACAATAAGCCCTCTTACACTTTGAAGAGGAAGACATTTATAAACAGCTGCAAATCGACCAGAAATTCAGTCCTAGTCGAACTTCATCCGAGGAACCATCTACAATAGCAAGCTTGCAATTGCTATTCAAGTTCTAGTATCGCGCTATAAGCTATGTTAATTAACTACACTACATCGACGGGTGATGTTTTTCCTGGTCAAATCACATTACTCTGCATTAGCCGGTGGTGACTTTTTATCCAAGTTGCACATAACCAGTAATCCGTATTTTGGTGGCACAAAATAACTTCTCCGTGGGTGAAGCTTGTGCTTGTATTACGAAATAGACTTCACATCCATATTGCGTTACTCCTGTTATGTGTATTAAACACACACTTGTGTAGATTCTGTAATTAATTATGCAATTTTTCGGTTGTTATACGTATTGTTAAAAATGCTAAAAATGCTCATGCAACGTGTTATATGCATGTTTAGTGCATCGTAGGGCTGACTCCAATGTATGAGTCGTATTGAGATATTATCAAATATTATACTTAGTACCGCGAAATTACCTGCTCTGTTGCAAATTTGTTCAATCGTAAAGGCCTACCTGTTTAATTTCATACGGTTACAAGGGAGCAGACCTAATGTAAAATAAGATTTTAGGTGAATGAAATGACCTATTACATTAAGTTATGTATATGTTTAAGTAGATCCTTTCTAATTACAAGTTGTTTATAAATTTTGCTTTTAAATTGAATTATCTCAACCTGCTGTGATGTGCGTTTTATGTTCTCTTTTACTGTTAGGTCAACTTAAATGGGTTTCACGTTTGTTCATGGTTTGAACGTTTGAGATGCAGTCCTACTGTTGTTATCTAACTTCAATCTTGTACACAGAAATCTCTATTTATTAAATAGAGGCAGGCAGTTGCTGGCCCACCGGGAAACGAGAATTTCGCGGTGGGCCTTCCAAAAAAAAAAAGAGGCCTTGGATTCTATGAAGGATTTACGAGTTTTTAAAAGCCCGTTGTGGTTAATAATAAGCGGTATAGTCGAAACCATGAAAGAAGTCGTCTGCGTCATTACTTGTATTCGTACGAATTAAGTTGAAAGTTTAAGTCAATGTAGCATCTAGTTCATAAATACCCAATAAATATTCCGGTTCGGAAGTTTCCGCAAGCTTCGCGCATCTGCAAACCGTAATGAAGCATAGTTGCCAATAATATTTTATTTTCATAAAGGTAGTTGCTTTAACTATTTTTAAATTGACGTCCTCTTGTTTTACGAGTTTAATGAATTCAGTTAAAATAGAACGCATTTTCATAAATTGAGTTACATATGTTGATCTGACTAGAAACGTACAATAACTGCAATATAAACTATTTACGGCAGCTGTATTGAAATCTTTCTCGGTACGATAGTTTTGGCAACTGTGCTTTATGGAAAATTTAACATTTTGTCTTGTTGACATTTTAATATAATGACTAATGACATCCTCACACCAAACACTTAATTTTCATTAATTCTTTTACAACTTAATATATTCCATTTAAAAAAACTAAGAAAGATGCCCTAATTTAAGGAAAAGGCATAATTTTACCAAAAGATAGCCTGTTAAGTATAAAGTTCAAAACATACGGACACATACTTTTCTCTGTCGTTTTTCCAGATAAACGAAGTCACGTATGTTCTTATTTAAAAGACGTACAAATCGTATTACTATCTTTATCATATATATTATTTAAGCGTTTAAATAATTTTAAACGTATGTTTGAATTGAGTTGGATACATATGACCTTCATTCGTGGTTCCTACTATATATGTAAACTGGCTAATAAGTCATCATATCTAATATATTTTTTATGGGTAATATTTTTTTTTATTTTTCCACTATTATCTAAAACACTATTTTCATAATTTTTTCATAAGTAAGCGCAGTTACGGTTTTCCAATGAGACTTCAGTTATTTAAACAATCCGGTGGACCTGTAGATTTAGTTCGGGAAAAAAATGTCCTACTAAAGTATTACTACAAGACATGATTCTTAGAAAAAGTACTATAAAAATTAAAAAGTATGAAATGAAAATGAACTTTCCTCTTATTTGAAGTTTATATTTGTAACAAGATCCAAAACACATCACATTTTATAATTATCATCAGGCATGCCGGATGCCGCTGATTTTAGCATTTTCAAAACTAGATATTATAATTCAAAATGGTATTTGCTTTCTTGTACACTGCAGTTTTATAAATCTTTGTTGAATCGACTATTCTATTTCAACATTTAACAAGTAATCTTGCAAGTAGCATGAAATAAACAGCTATAAATTAAGCATAGACAAGAAGCATAACTCATAACCACTATTTGTTTTACATAAGTATAAAGTTTATTTCGATAAGTATATTAGTAGACAATACAATACTCGTAGTTAGAAAGATATTCATCTAGTTAAATTAATAAATACGAACATGAAAATGAAGAGAAGGGTCATGAAAAGCGACAAATCAAGAAAACAATTGATTTGCAACGAGCTGCATCGGAGATGACAAAATTAGCAAATTTGTGGAAATCACGTACATCACAAAAAGGTCAGCTATCTGTAAACAAAGACGATCTAGATAAGCAAGGCCCGTCAACATCAGTTACACAAAATGCTACTGAAGACGAAGAGAGATGGAGCTAATGAATGCTATTCGTAAGTTTGTAATGCTTACTTTGAAATTTGAAAGCTCGCTTACAGACAACAATACAGAACATCGAAAAACAATTCCACTCCGATCTAATTCATTCCAAATTAGAATCAACGTGAAGTCTAGGTTGTTTAATAATAATAATAATAATAATAATATACAGTATTGATTGCAGGCATTGCATTATAATCTTAAAATATAGTTATTATTTCAATACTATAGGCAGAATAAGTTAAGTGAGAGGTTTTAATTTCGATACCGTTATCATTTAATATTGTTTGTACGGAATTCTCGGTACGCGAGCACCACTCCGACTTTTTATTTTGACTAATACAGTACTATTCTATCAGCCAATGAGACTCTTTTAATATTGTCCAATTAACTTTCATTTTTAACGACAGAGAGATACTTAGCTTTCCCAATAAAGTGATTAATATGCGGCTTGCTTTACCTCAATTACCCTTTGCCTTGACTAATAATAGTAATGTTTGAATTTCTGCCTTGAGAACTGTCCATATCAGATAACTAGATGATATAGAAAAAACGTTTTGGGTTCTGTTTATCGAACGCAATAGTACTTATTTATATAGTTGGTTTGTACTTATTTATATTTTCATGAAACGAATTGTTTACTGGGTAGGTTTTTTAGTCGAGTATCAATCTTCCTAAAGTACACTTGAGATTGACCTTCTAGCTAGATAAAATTAGTTTCGATTATCATATAATTGTCATTAAAATTCCACTACTATTACATTTCGTCCAAAAATAATTTTATCGGCTAAAAATCGTGGTCTTCCCGTCTTCTATATTTACCCATGAAAACACAATAGCAAATTTTAGCATCTTAGAAAACTATTGTGCTAAGGCTGATAAAAATTATGTCACTGGTGTTTTATTAGGATCACTTGAGCCTATGGGGCGAGAAGAATATCAGCGAAGGAATGATGCTTGAAAAATACAGTTCTTTAAAGCCATAAGCTTCATATATGTCAAAGAGTTCAAAAGAGGCTCTGTCTATCTGCACGCCACATTATTCTAGAATGTGACATACAAACAGACAGACAACAAAGTCTCACTATAGAGATTATTCTTCCTACCGTAAGGTACTGAACCCTAAAAAGGATGTTAACCTGCTGAAAAGCTTTTATTTGTTATGCCTCGTGCATGATTAGTATATAGGAGTAACTTGACGATGTTTTGTTTGTTACGCGTATAGATCAATCTTTAGTGTCAATATTTTAATTTTTATATTTGAAACCCAAATTAGAAGAATAGGAAATTACTTCGGAAAAGAACAACCTAAAATATTAGAGACGGAAACTACGACACCGTTTATTATACCAAAACATTCTACGGTACTGCCATTAATAGTGATAAATCAAGTTCTAATCGAAAGGGGTTAATTTTTAATAAAGTAAACAATAGTTTGTATTGCACAGCATGCTTGATATTTAGTAATAACTTTATGTCACAATTTTTACGGGGTTACAATGAATGGAAGCATACTTATCAACAAACTGCAGAACATGAAAATTCTAAGAGTCACTGTGACGTTGCACAATCTTTCATGAGAGAAATATGAACTACCCATTAAATAATATATAAATCGAGAGTTGTATTACAAACATCGGCAAGTAATAATGGATAGAAGACCAGTGACTGTTCGAATAAATAAACTAATTAAACTTATTAGAAAACAAATGCTACCATTTGTGGTCGTAGGAATGAAGCTGCTTACAACTTAGAAGACGCGTCTGTGAATCATGGAAACCTTTTGGAGATAATTTTGTTAGTATCTGTTAGGTATATTATAAATAAGTATTTGTATTTAAGTTTTGACGCTTGCGCTGCTAGGGGGAATGGTAGTTTAAGAATGTGAATACTACAATAGGGCATTCGCGAGCCAGCCACCATGCAGGCAACAATGTTAGTATCATTAAGAGTTCAATTCCTTTGTCTTGTATGCTTACATTTATATAAATAAAAGATTAGTGTAATAATTACTTGTGTGGTGCTAATCAATACATCACAATTGGCGACGAGGAAAATAGAATAATATAACGTTACAATCAGCAAATGGTGCAAACTCACCGGTCTGGTGGTATACACGTGCAGGCGAATGAATAAATAACAAATGATGGCTACAGTAAGTGATAACTTAATTGGACAATTGCGAGAATTTAACCCGGAAAATTCAGACTGGTCAATATTCAAGAAACGTCTGGACAATTATTTTGTGGCAAATAACATTATAGACGATAAACGTAAAGGAGCAATACTTTTAAATGCGTTAAGCGAAGAAGCATATAAATTGGTGCACAACCTATGTTTACAGACAGAACCGGAACAAAGAAAATATTCAGAATTGATAATCCTGTTATCTGATTATTTTAAACCAAATTTAGTGTTATTTGCGGCCCGATATAAATTTTATAATGCCCGTAAAACCATAAGCGAATCTGCAAAAGAATGGTCAGCCAGGCTTCGACAATTAGCAGCATTATGCGAATTCGAGACGGGAGAATTAGAAATGGTACTACGAGATATCTTTATTATCGGGTATGACAAGGGGTTAGTACAAGATAGATTGTTTGAAGGGCAAATAACGCTAACATTTAAAGAAGCTGTAAAAATAGCAGCGGCTAAATCAGCGACAAAAACAGAACCTTCGAAAGCCGGCTCAATAAAACAAGAATCGGAAATACATTTCACACGAGCATCGCAACACCAGCGGCGAAAACCGCAGGGAGAAAGGAAGCCACCGATTCAACACCCGCTCCTAGTGCTCGAGGAAGTAGATATATGGCTAAAGAAGATTATGAACGACAATGTGCGATTTGCGGCAAAAGGGACTACGCTACAGATAGATGTTTTTTCAAAATTCTTCCTGCCACAAATGTGGACAGAAAGGGCACTTAGCGCCCAGATGTACAAAAAACCAGGGGTACAAAAATAATAAGCTAAATGCAATTAAAAATAGTGTTCATAATTTCTTGGAAGCAACGGAAGATTGTTTATATAATTTAGGAAATCAGGGTAATCCAATCAAAGTTAATGTGTATATAGAAAATAGTTATCACATATTTAATTTAGATACAGGTGCAAGCTATAGCGTGATATCGGAGAATTATTGCAAGAAGTATTTTGCAGACATGTTATTGTATTCGACTGATAAAGTATTTAATTTGTATAGCGGAGATAAAATTGTTCCACGTCGATTATATACGTAGAAATGTTTGTCTTCAAAATCAAACAGAGCCACCCAATATTTATGTGGTTAGAAATGGTAACGGGCCTCCATTGTTAGGACGCGATTTTTTTAATCTTTTCCAGTTAAGCATCGCAAATTTAGATTTTATAGCTGATACATTTGATAAATTACCAGAGGATGTACGGGAAATAATAAAAAATACGCAGAGGTATTTGAACCCGGAATTGGCCTTTTTAATAAAGGACACATATCCATCAAACTAAAAACCGGAGTAGTTACACCGAAATTTTATAGAGCAAGACCGTTGCCGTTTGCTATGCGGGAACATGTGGAAAAAGAACTACAAAGATTACAACAGTTAGAGGTTATAGAACCGGTAAATTATTGTCCCTGGGGAACACCTATCTTCCCGGTCCAAAAAAAAAGGTGGATCCGTGCGGTTATGCGGGGACTTTAAAATACATTAAACCCACATATAGAAATCGATTAGCACCCGCTTCCACGTATAGAAGAGTTGTTCGCAAAACTGCAGGGGGGTACCAGTTACACAAAAATCGATTTAGCCAGCGCGTATACTCAAGTAGCGTTAGACGAAAATAGTAAAAGTTTAGTAACTATTTCGACACATAAAGATTTATACCGTTATAATAGGGCACCTTTTGGTATAGCAAGTATACAGGCCCAATTTCAAAAAATTATGGAATCCCTATTAGGTAATTTAGAAGGAGTCGTAGTGTTTTTAGACGACATTCTAGTGACAGGCCGAGACAGACAAGAACATTTAACAAGGCTAAATAAAGTATTAGAAATTCTACAAGAATCAGGTTTTAAAATATCTCTTAAAAATGTGAGTTTTTTAAACCCGAGGTTGCGTACTTGGGATTTGTAATTGACAAATTTGGGTTACACACTACAGAGGAGAAAATTCTCGCTATTAAATTGGCACCAAAGCCAGAAAATGTTACTCAATTAAAATCCCTACTGGGTCTCAAAAATTATTACGGTAAATTCGTGGCCAACTTATCCACCATCTTACACCCCTTGTATAGATTACTAAAAACCGATATAAAATGGGAATGGTCACCCGAATGTGATCAAGTTCTTAATCAAGTTAAAGATATGTTAGTAAGCGCACCCATACTAGCGCATTATAATCCTAACTTTCCCGTACTTTTATCTACAGATGCATCTGCATATGGCGTTGGGGCGGTAATCACCCATCAAATGCCGAATGGGGGCGAGCAACCGATAGCTTATGCTTAGCGTACGCTGACTAAAGCAGAAATGGGATATTCTCAAATTGAGAAAGAGGGGCTATCCATAATTTTCGGGCTGTGTAAATTTAACCAATATCTATATGGGCGGCATTTTACCTTGATAACCGATCACAAACCACTTACCAACATATTTCACCCAGAAAAGGGAATTCCACAGTTTTCAGCAAATAGATTACGGCGATGGGCAGTCATTTTATCCAATTATAATTATGACATAAAATTCGTTAAATCAGAAAAGAATTATGCGGACGCTATGTCGAGACTGCCGATAACTTTTGATGAAAAGGAATGGGAAATAGTTGATATTAATTTCTTAAATTATTTTTCAAACAATGACCATTTCCCAATAAATTTCGAAAAAGTACGAAAAGAAACCCTGAACGATGCAACATGCATGCAAGTAAGAGAGTATATTTGTACAGGGTGGCCTATAAATTTTAAAAATACGCTTAAAGGATTTTATAAAATAAAAAATGACTTAAGTCTAGAAAACGATTGCATTTTGTGGAATTCCAGATTAATTATACCAGAAAAATTGCAAGAAGGTATGTTAAATAAATTACATGAATCCCAAATGGGAATCGTAAAAATGAAAAGCCTTGCCAGATCATATTTTTGGTGGCCAGGATTGGATAAAAAAATTGAATAAATAGGCAGTTCATGTGAAAACTGCGTGTTAAATAAAAAAGCGCCAAATAAAGTAGCCATAAATTGTTGGGCGTGGCCTTCTGAAGTATGGTCGCGGTTGCATTTAGACTTTATGGGCCCGATATTTGATAAATACTTCCTAATAATATTAGATGCACATTATAAATGAATAGAGGTCTTTTCAATGTCCTCTACAACAGCCAAACTAACAATTGATGCACTACGATCTACTTTCGCGAGGTTTGGGTTGCCCCGTCTAGTGGTTACCGATAACGCAACCACATTTTGCGCACAAGAAGTGCAAGAATTTCCCCGCCGTATCATCCCTCGTCCAACGGGGCGGCAGAAAACGCCGTTAAAACGATTAAGAATGCGTTAAAAAATTATTTTGGTAAAAACTACCGGGCAACAGATTTAAATAGAGCGCTAAATATATTTCTTTTTGATTATCGGAACACAGTGCACGCCACGACCAAGTATAGCCCCGCATTTCTAATGTTCAATCGTAATCTACGCACTAGGTTTGATTGTCTAGTACCCGAGAAATCAAATGGAGACCAGAACTTAAAAAATATAGTAATAAATAAACAAAGAGAACAAACACGGTACCACGGGGGAAAAAGGCATATACAATTTGAAGTAGACCAAAATGTACTGGTTAGAGATTATAAAGTTGTAAACAA
The DNA here is from genome assembly GCA_036346225.1 of Platerodrilus igneus. Lineage (NCBI taxonomy): Eukaryota > Metazoa > Arthropoda > Insecta > Coleoptera > Lycidae > Platerodrilus > Platerodrilus igneus. The sequence continues at coordinate 5,265,190 of JARFIW010000910.1, forward strand.
ACCTACGTGGATAAAAGGTATAGTTAAGAAGCGAATAGGTAAATCTATTTATATCGTTCAAATAGCGAGTATAGATAACATTAAATGGAAGCGACATCTGAATCAGATAAAAAAAATCCATATTTACACCAAGTTCCATTCCAATAAAAATGGAAGAGAAACAATCTGATTCAAATGTCGTAGAACAGTACCAAGAGGCACCGAATGAACCACAAGTGACCAATAACCCAATCACTAACGAACTAAATACTAATTCTAGTAATACTAGACCTAAGCGTACTATTAAACCTATTGAAAGACTTAACTACGACTGATAAAAATAATTATAAAAATGTTTTAATTTTTTTTAAGGAGAGAGATGTTAGGTATATTATAAATAAGTATTTGTATTTGTCCCCCTGCTAGGGGGAATGGTAGTTTAAAAATGTGAATGCAGGCAACAATGTTAGTATCATTAAGAGTTCAATTCCTTTGTCTTGTATACTTACATTTATATAAATAAAAGATTAGTGTAATAATTGCTTGTGTGGTGCTAATCAATACATCACAGTATCCAAATTTGATGTTGCTTTAAATACACACGTCACACTTGCTATTGAAGAAAGCAAACGAAGTCAAAGTCCTCAAGTCTTTACATGTGTCGAAAGTAGCAAGTGTAAAAGTGACCTCGGCATAGGAAATTTAATAACACTATTGTAATAGGACAACTACTCAAGTTATTTTAGAATTTGGTCATGAAATTGTTAGAAAAGTTTCGGAAGAAGTTCGGCAAGTAAAAATATATTCAGTGACAATGTATACTACCACTGATATAACAGCGCACGAACAAGGTGCATTATTTATAAGATACGTGTTCTACCACAGAGAGATACCTGTACAACACGTTGAGAACAGTTTGAGAGGATAACGTCATTTTATTAACAAATTGCATAACTGACGAATTAAACGGTGCCTTTAACATAAGTGGACAGTATAATGAAGTTACTACAAAACTGACAAAAGACTCTGCGGCTCATACTCATACTTATCTTACGCTGATATGGTTAATTTGGTAATTACTAACACTATTCAATCCTTAGCAGTATCAACATCATTTTTTAATCTTTTACAAAAAGCTGATGTCTTTTTTAAAGAATCGTATAAAAGACTCAATTTTTTTGAAAAATCTCGTAACACAACTGGAGTGAATCCAAAACTCAACGCAATCGACGCTACTCGTTGGAGAAGTAGAAGCGATGCCATTACAAAAATCTTTGAAAGAAGACACATGTGGTTGCAGAAAAGTCAGTTTCCATCTCAAAAAAAAATTTTTTATTCGGTATTGGGACTAAAGAAAATCTCAGAATCGAATTCCCTATTTAAACCCATTGCAAGGAGTTAATCAGAACGCTTACTCAACAAGCTTTGTAACATTGAAGCTGCCCTACCTGCTATGATTTATATAAAAAATTTTAAAATAACTACGTCTGCCTCCGATTATCTACAAACTGAACATTTAGGTTACGTTCAGACATAGCAACAAACACCAAATGCTACTAATGAATTAAAAGCAGAACAACCAAATCTTGTTGGCATACTACAATCTGCTAAGCGATTTGTACTGGTTACAAATATAGAACTCGAAGAGATGGATTCCAATATATTCTTAGAGGATACTCTTCCACAAAAAAAAAAGGAAAAAGGTTGTATAGGTGATGCCGGGTGAACATGCTCGAGATGAACAGATTGGCGTAAGCGCAGAAGATCATTTTTGTTTAACGATATACAGTACTCTTTTTAACACTATTGTAAACAGTATTTAGACCAGATTTGCAAAACACGGAGCAATTTATGCCGACTTAGAATATTTCGATTTCAAAAGATGTTCAGTAATAAGTCAGTCACGTTCAGAAGACTCGTTAACCAACGTTTGTGAGGTAATTCCGACACTGGAAAAAATTAAAGGAGGAGCTTATAACATTGTTTAAACTTTGGCATCATTTGTCTAAACGCGACTTACTTTCAAGACATTACTCGAATAATTCGAATTATAAATTGGAAACTGATCCGTATTTTTCAAGTTCACAATCAGAACACGAGAACGAAGAAGTGATTGTCGATATGACTACCGTAAAATGCAAAAAGCTCAGTGTAAATTGTGCTTGTCTTGTGTTTATTTAGTACTGTCTGATTATAATCTATATTCCGTAGAATTTAAGCAAATATTTATGCTTTACAAATTTCTTCTAACAATTTCATTAAAATAAGTGTCAGGTGAACGATAGTTTTCAAAACTTAAATTAATAAAGACTAGACTTCGCTGTTGTAAATTGTGCAGGAAAATTTGGAAGTTTTGTTTTGTATGGCTTACGAGCCTGAATTAACAAATGGTATTACACCTGAAGCTATGATTGAAAAAATGTGGAAAAAAGTAAGACATACAAGAACTATTTTCAGTGGTCTCACCTGTATATTTGTACTATATTTTTAAATTTATACATTCGAATATTTACCTATAATTTGCACATTATGCTTTTCAAATGTTTCAAGTTTGGTTGTGTTTTATAGAAAAGTGATGTAATGATTGATCCTTCCAATGGTATTATTAATTTGGTACTTTACTATTGATTTTTATATAAGGAATACATGCAGTATGGTAGTTAATGCATCGCCAACTACACGATATAATACTTTCATAGTGCCAAAAATTAAAAAGATTTAATATCTTTTAACCAAATTAACGAGTTGGGGTCGTGCCTCCATATAGGAAATTTTCCCAGACCTTCCCAGGTATCCCAGCACGCGTCTGAATAGAGGTAGTAAGCGAAACTATGTTGTCAGAACCTTGTATTTTAACGCGCGTGCATCATCAATTGAGGAATATTTGTTTTGGTTTCGTACAAGTTCCGTTAAATGTATGATTTGATTTTATTAAAGCTATGGACCTTTTAAGACGATCTTTTTGTAGAGATTTTCAATAGCCTACTTTTTGTATTCGTTTGAAGTTTAAGTATAACTAACAGCATGATCTATGCACACAACATTTAAAATAAGACCTTGTTGTGCAAATGCGTTTCTATCTAATTTTGGGCAATTGATCTCGCACAATTTAATTTAATTACCCCAAGGTTTACCGCACAATAGTTTAATCCTTAATTAGCCTCATTTATGATAGTCCCCGGATATGACATTTTCCTACATACGTTCTCAAACTAATTGTCATTCGTATAATGGAGATTGTAAAGATGCGCCTTAAGTTAGATTAATATGCAAGTTGCAATGTAATTAGTTCACAGAAACCATCATAATTCGTTAAACAAAGTTTACAAAATTAAATTTCATCATATGCTTTTAGGTGTAAACAACTCTATTGAGAATAAAAGCTATCTAGATAAGAATAAATGGGTTAGGAACTTTGGAAACGAAGCTTTTTCATGATCTTAATCCTAATCCGCGTATAACGTAAGGAAAAGAAAACCTCAAAATTTCTGAACCTATAGTAGCTACTATCAGGGTATTTACAAGCGAAATTAAGTTTGCTATGCGACGTACTATTATCAGTTTATCTAATTAAATTGTCCATTTTTTTAATAACCAAATAAGCTTTTTAAGAAGACCGAAACGCTTTTGGTGTGAATACAAATTAGTCTTTGCTACATCACATGCAAAAGGTATCTTTAAGTAATCAGAAACATCAAGGAAAAACAACTAGAAATTTTTTACACAGACATCTGATAATAGCTTTACTATACTACACAACTACATAGCAGTAAATAAACAAAAATCTCATACCTGTCGGAAGTTTCTCATGGCACCGTTTATGCGAAGCGAGTCGGCTGCAATTCCCGCGATGCCACCTTCTCCGTGGTCCCGTAGTTGTCTCAAAGATGTGGAAGGAGCGGTGCCATGGACACAACACGGCGCCGACGCTTCGGGTTGTGAGCTTTGTCGTATTATTCTAGAGCCTGGCAGCGTTGTTACGACCGTTGGCGGCGCTGGACAAGAACTGCATGACACCTACAACAAAAGAAATTGTATGTGAGATTTTGAAAGCACTGCTTTTAGCTTTTATTCTTAAAAAGTAAGGATCCTATTAAATGTTGGTCACGTAATACAATGTGTTCTTATATAATAACCAGTAGACGTATATTTACAGCTTCTGTATCCTGGAGCGCTAAAAATTATTGGAGTAAACTCCTCGCCTTGCTGCAAGGAAAGCTTAGGCAACACTTTAACTTTAATGCACTGTTTAGGACTTTAAATAACGCTTGCTATTCTGGTATTAAACAATTTTGAATGTACATTAATTATAATTACAATATCGTTCTTTAAAGTGAAAATTAAATTAGGTTTAGCTACATGTCATAAAATGCGAGGCATTTCATGCAAAATCACGACTAAAGGTAATAGGAAACTCGTCCGCAGAATAGAACATCCCCTATAGTTTTTTCGAACTTTTACAGAATGAATTAAGTGCAAAGGTTTAGAATGCAATAAATCTTGTGCACTTATACTCAGGTTTACAATGATTGGTGTACATGACTATAATTTTTTTATCGAAAAGTGGGATCAGATTAAAAATTCAATAAAGGTTTAATAAAAGTAGACAATGTCGTACGTGACAAATTTTATCAGCTTTATTGTGAATAAAATGTTAAGAGGTATATTCATTAATTCCATACCATACATTCCCACAAACACATGCAACATATTAATTACATAGCAACATTGATCAGCACGTTCACATATATCTCATTATTATCAAACGTAATTTTTACATTGCCACATTTTTCTTTTTTAAATAGTGGGTCAGAAACAAACTATGGAACACTGTGCACGTATTAGCTGTCTTTTTCGTATGGTCGACAAAGTGGTATATTACCATTATTATTCAATTGGTGCGGTGGCATCAAGTGTTATGTGCACAATTGCGGAAGTGAAAGGGCCGCACTATGTTTTAATGGTTTATTTTTATTTGGAATACAGTTCACGAATAAAGAGTGTAGTTTTGGCAGAAAATGGAGGTGATTCTCTAAATGAAAATAATTAGTATAAAGCGCACATTGACTCGTACAGTATTGATCGTCGATCCTAGAAATTACTATCCTTTTACCCTTCCTTAATAATAACTTTGGTGCTAATACCGCTTGGCAAAATCTTAACTATTACAAACGTTATTGGTTTAAGTTATGGCATTGCACAATTTAAAAAACACTTATAATTACGTACTACAAGTTCTTTCTTATTGCATGTTCAATGTACATGCATACGAGGAACACTATTTATGTATTGAGAATAGAAAGAATGAACAAATGAATTTGATGAAAAATACTTTTATTACTTCTCAAAATAATCGCCTTTAAGAACTATACACTTTTGCATGCGATTGAACCACCCTTCAAAGCACTTTGTCCAGTCAGAAGATGGTAGCTCTAAAACATGCGTTTTGAAGGCCTCAACCGCTTCTTCGGGCAATGAAAAATGTTGTCCACGCAGTATATCTTTAATTACTGAAAACAAGAAAAAGTCATACGGTGCCAAGTCGGAGCTGTAAGGCGGATGACCCATCAATTCGATCTTTTGTGTGTCCAAATACTCGTTTGTTGCATGTGATGTGTGTGAGCTCGCATTGTTATGATGCAAAATGATTCGTTGTTTGGGTTGGTTTTTCTCAATTTACCGAAAACTTCAGGCAAACAAATGGTCGCATACCACGCTGAATTAACGGTCTTTTGATTTTCGAGAGCCACAGTTGCCACAGGACCGGTTTTCGTGAAGAAAAATGTCACAATTTGCTTCTTAACGCTTGGAAAACAAACAACTTTTGTTGGCTTTGTTTCACATTGAAACACCCAAACTGCCGACTGGCCTTTTGTTTCTGGCTCATGCGTATAAATCCAAGACTCGTCACCTGTGACGATGTTGTATACCGCTTTGGATGCACCACAGTTGTATTTTGAAATCATTTTACGGCACCAATTAACACGAGCATTTGTTTGAGCATCTGTCAACAAATGTGGAATCCTACGCGCACACAGTTTCCAAACACACAAATGTTCGTGCAAAATCTTATGTATGATGGTCATACTAATGCATAAACATATCTCGATTTCTTAATATGTCACATGACAATCTTCTTCAATTAGTTTTCGCACAGCATCGATATTTTCCGGCACAACGGCCGATTTTGGACGACCTTTTTTAACTTCGTCCGTGAGCGAACTACGTCCACGTTTGAATTCAGTGTATCAGCGATATACAGTCGGAAAAGTTAAATTCAGTTGATTGATGCATTGTTCTTGAGTTAGACCACGTCAAAAGTCATAATAAATCATAGCTCGGAAATTTTCGCGAGTTAATTCCATATTTTGGCTGAGTTGAAATTTTAAACACTAGAAAAGCATAAATAGTGCTTACACCTCAAAACGTTCTGAGTACCTATAACCTTAAAAAATGTCAAACTTTACGATGGCAATTTCAGATTTCACCTGACAATACCAGTGTTGCCAGTTCTCAATACATAAATAGTGTCCCTCGTAGTTTTCATTACTAGCTATTATTACAAATAAAACTCCTGGTTTAATATTTTCAAATACAAAAGTATTGTTAGGGGTAACTTTAACCTTTATTTAACTTTGCTATAAAGGCGCGTAATTTGCACCTGCAGATGTTACCGTTTTACATTGTACACAACTGTAATTTCCATTAAAGCTATTGGAGAACATTTAATTTTGCACTTGTTTACAAGATTTTGTAAACGTTACATAAAGGGTGCGTTTTTAATGATTGAAAACATGCAAAATATTGCACATTATTTGGTTGGTTTTAGAATACTCACAACAAAAATTGGAATTTTATTTGCAGCTTATTCGTATATACATTATTAATTAAATTACATAATGGCTACGATAGTTTCGGTTGAGCGGTTTTTAGTAACCGCTTAATGAATCTCTGAAGAAGTAAAAGACGTTTCCGCGCTGGAAACAACCAGTGCGAACGACATACTGGCAAAAATTGTAGTCCAATCCGCCATAGATTTAAAGGCTACGTTGGGTTGAGTGTATCGTAGACGTTTTATAGATAAAGAAAATATTAAAAATATTATGTCCAGCGGAGCTACAATTAATAAAAATGTTATTGAAATAAAATAAATGTCAACGATTTGGTAAAAGTAGTGAGGAAAATCTGTGTACTAGCTTCTGATAGTAGGTAGACCCCTTCCCCTCCACTAGTATTAATTGCTCAATTAACTTAAAGTTATCTACAATCTTAATTGATAAATTCTTAGATCAAAGTTCTGGTTTGGAGTTGGTTTCATTAGTCTTTACAAAAATTTGGATTATGATAACGCTAATTTAGCAAAAGTGGAATAATTCATTTTGAACTTACATGAGTTAGACCTAGGTTCTAAAAAATTTGACCCGTCTGTGCCTGTGGTTGGTGAAAGCTTAGCGACTACTTATTCAATTTTGGTAAAAAGGTACAAATGTAATAGTTTGTTGGCTAATTCATTTATGGCAGGCTTGAACAACATTTCTAAGGCCACAAAAAACTATGAGTTGTGGTTAATTGCTATATTGAAAATGTGCCTGGTTTAAAGCAAATGCTGGTTGACTTGTTGAGTGTCATTACCTTTAGCATGTTTTTTAAAAAATTGAAGTCGGTAGTTCATTTGCCATTTCCCCCTTTGTTGCTATAGACTAGTTAATATTATTAAATTTTGCTGGCACTGCCATCTTCACCAAAATTTCGAAAATTTGAAGAAGTTTCCGATAGTTAGTTGATTACGTTGGAGTATAGAGGGCGTATGGAAAAAGTTTTATGTATATTAAAACACTATGATTCCCTTATTATTCAAGATCTTTGTTGACTGTTTTACAAAGAGAAATGTGCCAGTCCGGTGAGCTGCAACCACAGCAAAACCGGTTATTGGCTTTTTTCTTTGTAAAATAGCCGATAAATTCATTTTCGTTCACTATACTTGAACTACTCATCTCCAAACAAAATTGTCACTGTAACTTAAGGTCTCAAGTTAGTACCTCACTTGAACTTGCGAAGTTTACAAGAAATTGCACATAGTGAATTCCTGCACTTTTCAACTGCAGCCATGGTTTTGGCTTCTGATACATACATTGACGGCTTGATGATTGCGTGTGGTTCTGTATAGGAAGCAAAAAGGTGAGTCTTAGAGTTGAATACAATCTATAGCTTTGGTGGGTTTGTTGTGAGAAAATAAAACAGCTACATTTCGGTGGTTTTAAAGAACTTACTAAATTCCTTACGTTATGAAGGAACGTTCTGGATGAAGGACGTAAAAGATAGCTTTTACAGAATTTTGGGTTTACAATAGCAGCCTTAGGCGGATGCTTTCTATTATGAAGCAAATTTCTTGGCCAGCGAATGGACAAAATGAACGGGTTCAGAAATAGCGAGCATTTTCAATCCTTTGAGCTTACTAACCCCTGGTATTCTTTACTAAACGTTTCATACAACATCTATGAATTATTCGCTTTAGTTGGGTTGAACATCCTTTGCTGGATGTTGCATCAAATTGGTTAAATTATTTAAAGCAATTATCAGAGTTGTCAACATAGACTATTCGTCGTTGGATTTTATGTAGCATTTATGTAGATTACAATTTTATGGTTTTTGTGGTGGGGCCGCGTGGGAATATGCATTAGTAGTTTATTTGCAGATGGTTGACCAATTTTGAAACTTCAAAAGTTTTTTGTGCTGAAGTAAGAGTTGTGACATTGCAGCACCTTTCGATTTCTTGCCTAGAACTGTGCGCAGATATACTACTGGCTGATTTATTAGATTTTGCACAACAAACATAGTCTCGGTTGGCGTTCGGTAGTGTGTTTGCTTGGTCAGATTCTACCATAATCTTGTAAATTTGTTCATCATCTCATTCGTGGAAAACCTTTGTTGAAAATTGTATTTCGCGCATTCAATCACTAGTTACACTTGCCTGTTGGCGTAATGCCAAATCAATTGACAACCCACTAGGTTGCGTTTTACATGGAATATTGGCTTGAACTTAGTGGACCATCTGTTAACATCTGGTCCTCATTGGTTACTATTACCAATTGAGGAATGGCCTTCAAAGCCATCCTTCGGTAGTGATCATATTTATTTGTTACATCTTGAAGCGGTAGATAACTTTTTAAACTCGTTAAATAAGTACTCTAATTTACAAGTAATATGTCGTACTATCGCATAAGTCCAAAAATTTATTTTGGCATTAAAAGGTGCTTCGAAATATGGTGAAATTTCTACTGGTGGAGTGGGATTAATAGCAATTTGCTATCTGCAAAAGCGTCCTTTCTACTAGGTTGCAGCCGGATAATGAATTGAAACCTAATAAAATTTCCGAAAATGCAACAAACTGGTAGTTGATGGTATCAGTCAAAATAAAATGACCAAGACGCCAGCGGTTTCTAAAAAACACATCAACTAAGACACAATGGTCTTTATAAAATACTTTATGTACTCTTTGCATTTCTTTATTATTTTTTCAGTCTCCTAACAATAGAGAAATTTTTTACGTATCGTTAAGGTTGTGCATTTATGAACGAGGGAAGCACGTTTAACATTGTATTTGATAACTATTATATAGCTTTCACATACTGCCCACGTCTTTCTTCAATTGTAAACTGGTTGAAACCTTTCCAACACTTTGATAACTTTCCCAGAAACCCTTCCTTCACTTCATGTTGAGCATATTTATGCAGAAAAGGTTTATGTTACAATAAAACACACTCTCTGCAAGAAATAAGCTATTTACTGCTGTAAGCCATAACCAGCATTATGACAATTTCATCACCTTAACATCGTCTGTACTACTTTTCGCTGGAATGGGCGTCAAAACTAAAATGGATTGCAGTCCATAGGTTGCGTTTCTAACTTTTGAAAATAAAGTAATAACCTTCTTTTCTTCTATATAATACTATAATCAATATTATAAATGCTAGATACATTTTCGTACAGTAGATGCACTTGCTAATTGAAACCACGGAAATAGATTTTTACAGCACTTTAACTTGCAAGCATTACCTTCATTCAAACAGATTATTCTTATCCCAAATTTGAGCTAAGAAACATCATGATCTATCTTGACAAGAATGAAAACTGTCGTATACCGGTTTGCAGCATATGCTGAACCCTATATTTTCAACTATACCTTATGTTTACGTTAAGGGGCTAAAAAACCCCGGATGTTGGTAGTTCTAGCATTTGTTAACTTCAGCGTAATCCACATCGACGTTCCAAAACTTTTCTTTTGCACAATTGCACATTACACATTGATTTCAATGGGTTCTACAATTCCACGCAACAAATATCAATTAATTATGCTACCTCAAATGTTATTGTATTTACTCAAATATAAGTATTGTACCGCGTGTCCCAATTAAATGCGGTTAATTGGTAACTCTGTTATTATTTAAGATACAAAGAAATTGTAAGTTTTTATATAATTTTTATGAAGATTTAAGTGTTGCACTTAAATACTTAACATTTACAACAACCTTGAAGATAAATATAAACTTGGGTTTTCTTCTAATAGAAACGCAGTTGACTGCTACTTTACTTAAAAGCCCTATTTGGAACCTTTCCAAGAATATATAGTTTAGTATAGTTATTTTCTCAGTTAGTCGATTTATGCCATTTTCTGTTATTGCGAAAGAAAATGTATACACAAAATGACAATTGTTTGCATAATAAAAGTCAAAGAGCATCTATCATAATTATTGCACAAGCAAAAAATGTGTTCTTAGTCTAACAAGTGCAACGACCTCTCTTTCTAAAAAAACAAGATTTAGATACTTGAAGAATAGAATGTCATAACTGCATCCAATACAAAAATAAAATTACATCTCAAATTGTACTGTTGTAGCAATTTCTATATTAAACGTTAATCGTCAATGATAGATATTATTTAAAGTTTTCATTTTAGATGTTTTGAGTACAAATAGAAGTCAGAACCTATACTCAAACTCGTTTTTTTTACAGTCGTAAAAGATTTTATATCCGCTGTGTGGGACTCTTTCTTGCCGGAGCAAGGACATACCCACTAAAAATCCACTTTAGTGTCGGACTCGAGATCCCTTGTCATAGACGTTTATACGGATCCCGTGACTAGCGTACCTGGACTAGGTTCTTCACCGCCGTCGCATATTGGAAAAAACTTGGCGTTACGCGCAGTTTATTCCTTTCGGACGTCTAATAGAATTGCAGCAAAGATCATTGCCCGAGCATCGCACTGGGGTGTTTATGACGTTGCCATAGGGCATCTTCATACGCGCCCAGAGCTCGTATGAGTAAGTTTTCGTGATCTCCTAGAGATTCGTAAAATCTCTCTGCTTTCGACCGGAGCCATTCCTTGACGGTTTGAAGATTTGCCTCTCTGTGAAGCTGAGCGTTTCGAATGAACCAGGGAGCTCCGAAGACTCCCCATAGGGCCTTGTTCTGGATCACCTGGAGTTTACGCATGTTCGTTTCCGCTGCGTTACCCCACACCGCCGATGCGTATGCAAACGTCGGTTTAGTCTCAAACTCTCTCAAAGGTATACAATATATAGTAATTTTATCAGTTCCGAAATAAAACCTTCAGGAGACTTCCGGACTAGCCAGAACTCTAACTTCGCTCGGTCTATGATGAGACACATAGGCGAGGGAGTGAACGGGACTCAAGCGTCACTGCAATTTCACGGTGATTGTACAAGATTGACCGTAAGGAAAAAATGCAGAAATCTTAACACTCAAAAATTCGCTCTGAAGAACACTTAACCCTCTAACAGCTAAATCAATTTTGTAGCTGAAAGAAAATGTATTGTTAGTTGTTATAAGTGGAACAGCTGTTTGCGTTCCAAAAGAGTATCACAAATAGATATTCAAATATTACACTCAAAAATAACTCAATGACGGTTCCTGTTCTGCTTTTTATGTATTATCGTTGGATAATAAATTCTAATTCAATCGATTTTTGAAAATAACTAAGGTCAACTTTCATAAAATTCTCTTGAAATTTATAAGATATTTGTGTTGTTCAAGAAATAAAATACCATAAATGTTCAACATAAGTATATTCAGTCTTATAGAAATTTAGTAACAGAAACTTAGAAAATTTATATACATGTAATTGGATCTGTTATTTTAAATTAAAGATTCGTTTGATGCTTGTGTCGCTAAATAATCGACCAATGAAAATAATTACAATTGGTTTACATGAGCAATGTTTCTATATATTATTAAACAAGACTGGTAATTAATACTTCATATAACCTATGTTATAATTTAAATTTTTATCATAGTTTAAATTCAATCAATAAGATTACTTCTGTTAAGCTCTCTTTAGTTTATTTTTATATCTCAATAGATGTAATATTATAATCACAAAAATTCATAACCTAACCTTGAATTTAATTTCAATTAAAGGCATTATACACCAATGTATTAATTTTTTAAAAAACAAATTGAAGTTTCCTTGAATCAAATTCTTATAACCAGTAGTGTTGTCGAGCCGGAACGCTTCGGAACGTCGTTCCGGTACTTCCTTTTTGGACAGGAACGCGTTCCGGAACTAAAGATGATTTCTGATAACGAGAATTGGCTGACGTATTGAAAAAAAAATTAAAAAGAATTGCTGATTTTTTTTTCTAATTTTTGAGCAATTTTTATATGTATTATTATAAACAAGGGTTTGATACATATACACAAAATGGGTTTCGTAAAGATTTTCGTTTCCTTTCCTTTTTATGCTATATACAGGGTCGATCCTGGCGACGGGCGAAAATTGGGGGAAATCCCCCCCCCCCCGTCGTTAAATTTGGGACATGAGATCGCACAGAGCGGCCGCCTACCCAGGATCGACCCTGTCTATATGATTATATATACGCGTTCCGGTAAAAAAAAAATTAGCACAACACCACTGCTTATTACAGTACTAAAGATACTACGTTTGTCCTTTATGTCATTACTTAAAAATACCAAGATGCACTATGTTAATTATCAAAACACGTAATTAATCTTAAGGTTTATTCCTAGTAAACAAACGAAAAGAAGATTGTTCCAAAGCGACACGATTTATGGAGTACAAAAAAACTTAACGACTGTCAAGGTTTTAAATCTTACAAGTCGTTACTGACCAGTTACGGCAGCAGGTTTCTCTAACAATTAGAACAAAGGGCCTCAAAAACTCAAAAGGGTTCTAGGTTAAACATGACGTATGGGCGATTCTAACAGCACATGTAGAAATCTCCAAATATAGCATTTTTAATAAAATGTTTATTTTTAAGATGATACTTGTTTGATGTCCTGGTATAGTGAATAAAAGTTTTATAAGTGCATCCTTGCGAATGTACTATATATATATATATATATATATATATATATATATATATATATATTGCTGTGATTCCTCTCATATCTCTAGGTACTGGCCCTTTAAAAAAAAAACATTCGAGCCCCACAGTTTGGGCGTCAAGAATGCTGTGAAACCTTTTAAATCACCTGGTCCGTTGATTCCTTCTGTTAATCGCCTCGGCTGCTCTTCTAGATAACTTCCATTCTCAATCATAAAAATTAAACAACACATTCCTACCACAAACATCAACGTTAACTCTATTTACATCAATATTCAGAATACATTAAATTTTCAAATTAAATTTGAACATAAAATTCAGTTTTAAAAAGAATTTCCGGATTAATTTTATTATCATTTTACTGTGCATCCAAAATTAAAGTCCTTGTTGGATGCCTACTAATTAATATAACAAGATAAGCAGACCGAGTCTGAGTATAAAGGAGCATCTACCACCCCTTTACGTTAATTAACCAGGTTTGTCTAATTGAGCTCAAAGACCTACCCAAAGTTTCATCCTATTCCCGAACATCAAAACAAAATACCCTTTTACTTAAACAAGCAAATTTCATCTTAAAATTAAATTTTATGGTTAGAAAAATTCCACTAATGTCCATTTAAAGTAAATCAATTATAAAGTCATTCAATACACACAAAAATGTCAAACAAAATAGTACAATTTACCTGAAGGTTATTGTCCTCGTAGCTTCAGTGTAATCGTCCCTTTTGTAAATCACACCATTCCAACCGGATTCTATTTACAGCTTCAAGTTGTCAACGCTTTAAAAATGTTCTCCATCACCATTAATTTAAAGTTGTTTCTAGGCTTTTCCGGAACTCATCTGTGTATATCTGCCTCTGGTTCAGTGGATGCAGACACATTTACGAACCATTTAGTCATTAACACCCCGCAAAATAGCAAAGAAATTCATACTTCCTTTTACCAATATTACCAATATACGCCAAAACTGCCTACTTTTGGGTATACATTTGTCGTTGTAAATTTTACTAATTGGTACCGTGATAATAAACTTTTATTACCTTGTATCTAAGTGCACTGAAGTACATTCATGTTAGCACGTAAAATAACCAACTATTTTGAGTCACTAAAATATACTAGCACACTTTAAATTATTTAATCAAACTAAAATGCACTGTTTAATATCAAGTCGCGGATGCACGAGCTTTTAACGCATCGAATCGTCGAAAGTCTAAGAGTCTAAGAGAGAAACACATATTCCCGCCTGTATATATAGCGAATAGCCGACACGTCGCTTTGTTCCCTAAAACGGGTAATTCCAACGAATTCCTCATTCTACGTTCCCAGTCTGTAGCCTGCACGTCGATTTTTCTGAATTTAGTACTCACCCCATTGAGATCTCAGAAAATTTCAACACGGCCCGCAAAGTTGTCCGAGAAAAACTAATTACTTTTATACAGAAATTGTTGTTCTACCTCTGATATATGCATCCTATTTTTAACCAATCGCAACCCCTTGACGTTGCTTAAATCCCGCCCTTTTACAATATGTGTCTTTGCTTGACGCATTTTCTCTTTCCTTTTCTAACCTGTTCGTATTGGTGCAAATTTATATTCTTTATTATCGATTATATTTTAGTCCACGCGGACTGTTATCTGGGTTTAATAAACCCGTATCGCACATTCTGTTGAATACTAAGTCCCGGTTTCTCCAAGATTCTTTGAAACATTAATTATTTGCCAAATTTACGCAGAATGAGCTTTTTTAAAAATACGCAGGTGTTCTGTATTTCCTGCTAAAGCATCTGATCGTTTCCAATATCCTTAGAATCAACATGTTTATCCAAACAAATTAACTTGAAATTGCCTTTTAAAAACACGCAGGGGTGTTCAAACGTAATATTTTAAATAACCTTCCTACGATTTGACTATTATTGGGTTTTCACAAGCTTCTATAGGTATTATGTTATTAACGGTTGAATTAACTCCAATTAAATTGATTTCTATCCTTTCATTTTTAGCGAATACAACTTAAATATTAATTATTATATGTACACTTTGTTTTACTACCGGTTACTTAAAATAGGGTTAATTAATATAAACTTTGCACGTAATTTCCATTTGTTTAGGAATAATTAAATTATCCACTGCGCTTTTCAATACTGCTTCTTTTGATGTAAAGCGTCTTATAGATAATTTAAATTTCTTATTTTTACTGAAACGACCGAGTTTATTTATGCTTCAAGGTTTTAATAAAGCGTATTATTTAATGAAATTCCTTATACACGGTAATTAAAATTATTTGATTTGATTATTTAATTTTCTACCCTGGTCTAAATATGAGTAATATATATATATATATATATACATAGTTTTCAAGATGAAATGAAAACCCAACTTTTGTATGTAAAGTTGAATTACCATTTCAAATCGAACTAGTAATTGAAAACCACTAAAAGAACGGCTACAGCAGGATTTGAACCTGCAACCTTTGATTTTCCGAATCAGTGGTTT
Organism: Platerodrilus igneus; assembly: GCA_036346225.1. NCBI lineage: Eukaryota > Metazoa > Arthropoda > Insecta > Coleoptera > Lycidae > Platerodrilus > Platerodrilus igneus. Next base: position 5,281,025 of record JARFIW010000910.1, read on the forward strand.
TAGTGGTTTAGTGGTTTTAGTGGTTTTCAATTACTAGTTCGATTTGAAATGGTAATTCAACTTTACATACAAAAGTTGGGTTTTAGTGGTTTAGTGGTTTTAGTGGTTTTCAATTACTAGTTCGATTTGAAATGGTAATTCAACTTTACGTACAAAAGTTGGGTTTTCATTTCATCTTAAAACTATTAATATATATTAAGCATTCATTTGCATTCCAAATATGGATTATTCTTCTCTATTATATTTATATATATATATATATATATATATATATATAGCGCTGAAGAAAAAGGAAATTATATCATATTAGGTTTAATAAATTAATTGCTATTGATGGATCTACACAAAACTTTTAGGTCACATTCTTGTGCCTAAACTTCACTATTACAAAATGGCAATTCTCAGGTTAGCTTTACCTCCCCTGCCATAAAGAATAACATCTTCACTCGAAGACAGGGGAACGCCAACTGACCTAAAATGGTCGCGCAGTCTATGTCTCATGCGCCAGTGAGTTCAAGAGCTAATTTCCCGTCTTGTGTAACTTTATAGCTGACTAGTTCGTTTCGAATATCTAATATAATTTTTATGAAAATTCGTGTGCATATGTCTTTGGCCTTTTTACAGAGTGATTATGTATTGAAATTTTTGTATTTATTTGGAATACGAAAATAAATACACTTCACAGCCTCTTTTCAAAAGAAAAAAACATGAGGTAAAAAAAAAATTTTTTATAACATCCACGAAAGGTTTTTTTTTTATTCTACGACTTTGCTAGAAGTTTAGAATTTTATTTTATACTTATCAAAATCGCACTATCTTACTACTATATAAGTTTCAAATATTTAATACTTATATCCTAAAAATATAATCAAACCTATTAAAAAAATACTTATGGGGTTGGATAAATATATGGAGTGTATTTGTAACTGCGTGTACAACTCGTTCCATTGGAAGATAAAATTGGGGAGTCAAAATAGGTTTAAGACTAATATAGGTATACGTCGAAATAAGTATATGACAGAATTGGGTAGGTCTACACTCCAAATTATTTTAAGGATGTCTAACTATAAACTAAATCATAGTTAAACATTTATTAAATACAATATTAATAATGTTTATTATTGTACAAACTAATAGAGATGAATATTTATATATTTATTTCATATCAAAACAAATTTTTATAATAAGCTATTTACAATATCTTATTATTTAGCATATGTAAGCTATAACTTACTGTAAATTACTAAAACCTTTCTTATTAGCTTCGCAAGACGAGTCGTTGTAATCTAATATATGCAATCATGCATTTACAGATCTTAAAACAATTGTGTGTTGCACACACTCTATAGCACTCGCCAAATTTTGCTTGGGCTTACCAAAAACCTATTTGGATCTACCAAACACTAAAGTGCCAATACACCATTATGGCGTAACTATCCGTAAATAGAATTACGTACTTCCATTCGCTTTTAATTTAAGCGGGTTCAACTGGTTCTCACATGAGGACACACCCTGCCACCAGGAAACAATGATGAACATATTTCTGTCCACGACAAAGTTATTATGGTGGAACTTTCAACATTTTACATTTTTATGTAAAAGTTATTCTTTGGTTGAGAAAATAAAATATTCTCAATCAACCATACCACCTATCAATTGAACTAACTGTCAATTGACACAAATTATCACATCAATATGCTATACACACTATTTAAAATTTTACTATTCACTAATACAATTTTTATAAACTAAAAGATAGCATGAGAATATGAGAGTGTATGCATAAGTACATATTCTACATAAGAATCATGGTAGGTACTGCATACTGGTACTTTAATTATTCTGTACTTTCGTTATCAGAACTGTCTGTGGAATAATCTACTACAAGAAATGGTTGAAGATCTTTAACATGCCATTTTCCAGCTTTTGATCCATCTTCATTAGCTAATTCGTAAGCTAGCTTTGAAACCTTTTTACGAATAATACTTAATATAATTTTCGGTGTAAGTTTGGCAGAAAAATTATCACCTGCATGTGAGAGTACTTTATTAACTCCCCACACTTTATCGCCTACATTAAAAGTAATTTCACGTCTTCTTAAATTATATTGACGACTTGATCGCTCATAGGCTAAATGTAATTTAAGACGTACATCTTTAAAAATATCAGCAAGACCTCTTACGTCTGAGCATATAATGGTCTACTACCAGAAATAACTTCAATATTCTCCATTAGTTCGAAACCACTACCATAGAATTTACCATTCAATGGAACATGAAGTCGAAAGACTAGAAAGTTGGGAGCATTACCAGTAGATGAGTGCTTTGCTGAGTTAATCGCGTATTGAATTTTAGATAATTTAATATTCCAAGAATCGTGTTATATAAGAACGTATGGCTGTGCCAACTGTTCTATTATATCTCTCTATGAAAATGCATTGTGGTGAGTACACCGTAGTGTACCATACTTTTGTATTTCATAGTCTTTACATAACTTTTTAAAAGTATTACTTATCAACTGAGATCAATTATCGCAGATAACGAACTGCGGAACTCCAAAAACAAAAAAACTTTTTCTCCAACAATTTTTGAATTGCAGGGACTTTTCGCAATGGATATAATAACGTATATTTAGAAAACCAATCTCCCACTACAATTAACCGTTTATGACTGAGTTTCAATCGTGGTAATGGACCTATTAAGTGTATTGCAATAATTTGAAAAAGGAATTTTGTTTCTTCCTCATTTTCCATAAATCCAAGAAGGGGTGCGTTAGATGCTTTTTGAGGTCCACATGTAAGACAATTACGAAAAAATTTTGAAATGTCTAATTTCATCTGCGGCCAATAATAAATTTCTATAACTCGTGATAGGGTTTCTGAATAACCAAAATGAGCTGAGCGAATGAAATCGACTCGTAACTTTGGTACTAATTGTTTCCATTCAATTAAATTTGAAGTTAAAAGCAATTTTTTTGTCGTTAAAAGTTTATAAACAAGATTACTTTCTACTTTCCATTGACGATATTTTATGGGTAATGACAAAATTCTTTTTCTCATTGACACATACCAGGAATCTAAATTTTCTAATTGAATTTCCAATATTACAAGAGTTGGATTTTCCATGCGGCTAAGACAATCAGGAACCACATTAAATCTTCCTTTTCTATGTACTAAATTAAAAGTAAATAATGGTCTGTGACCACTGTAAAACGTGTTCCTTTGACCCAGGATCTAAATCTTTCAATAGCAAAGATTACTGCTAAATATTCTTTTTTCGTCACCGAATAATTGCGTTCCGCGCGGCTTAAAGACATACTTGCGTATGAAATTACATGTTCACTTCGTTAACTTGTTAGATTAAAACGGCTCTGAGGCCAGTGTCGCTTGCATCACATTCGATGACGAACGGAATTGCATAATTGGGCTGAGATAGCAATGGAACTGTAACTAAGACTTGCTTAATTTGTGTTAATGAAGACTCTGCATCTGCGTTCCACTTAATAGTTTGGTCTTTTTTCTTTTTCTTAACCAGATCGTTAATGGGCAAAACCAAGGATGTGAAATCTTGAATGAAATATCGGTACCAGCTACACATACCAATGAATTTTTTGATCTCCGTCGTAGTTGTTGGACGCGGGAAATTGACCAACGCGGATACTTTTCGGGATCAGTTTCTGGGAATTTGAACTTACTACATAACCAAGAAATTTTAATGACTTTTTAAAGAATTGGCATTTTTCTATATTAATTGTGAGATTCGCATCTCTTAAACGATCTTCTTCATGAAGGAGTTTTAAATGTTCCTCAAATGTGGGGGAACATAGGATCATATCGTCCAAATAACAAAATACGAATGGTTTGAAATGAGGGTCAAAAATGGAATCTACTAGACGTTGTTGAGTTTGTGCAGCATTCTTCAATTCAAATGGTACTACTAAAAATTTATACTGTTCTCTACATATTACACTAAAAGCGGCTTTTCTTGAGAATCCTCACTAAAAGGAATTTGCCAAAAACTTTTCCGTAAGTCTAAACTAGAAATATAATTTGCGCCACGCAGCATATTTAAAATTCCATCCACATTCGGAAGAAAATAACTGTATTTTTAGTTAAATCACTTAACATTCGGCCATCAAAGCAAAATCGATATTCATCAATATCTTTTTCTTAACGAGCAGTACTGGTGACCAAGTTTTAACATGTCGTCTATTTCTTTATTTAGGACTTTACTCATGTACGGGGACATTACATAGGGTTTCCTTCGTACAGGAACTGCATTACCAGTATTAATTTCCAATCGAATTTTTTCAGAACGTCTGAGCCTATTTTCGGTACTAATTTCTTTGTAAGAATCGAATACATTTTGGGCTTGATGGTTTTCATTATCTAATAAATCATGTAAATTTCAAACTAAATAATTTTGGGTTTTGTGATTTGTCTATACACAAAACATGGTTACCAATATCACCATTAATATGCCAAGTACCATCTTTAAAATTTGCTACCAATCCAAACAATTTTGCTAAGTCGCCTCCAAAGATAAAATATTGCAGTAATGAAGGTACACTAATGCATTGAGCACTCTACATTGATCGCCAATCTCGATTGGTAAATCTACTGAACCCACGACTAACTTGACTGAACCATCAGCGGTAGATACATCTTTTCGATCTGACTTAAAAATTCTCAACTTTAACTCTTTGAGTAATGGAAATGCGTATAAACCAACTACTGATGTGGTACAACCAGAATATAATAAACTAGTGATGTTCATGTCTAGGTCATGTACAGGCACTCTGTAGATGATCCTGATCCTGGTTCTGTCGAATAATATTCCCATGACTGAAGGAAAAAAGGAAATATTTGCGCAAGTAATTAATAACGATGAGTTTTTAAAAAGGTAACACAGATTTGTAATACATCCTGGCCGAAGTCAAATAAAGGTCTTGATATCGAATTAAAAATATTCTACAAACTAAAAGAAAGCATCTATATATCAAGCGATTTATTATTTTTGAATGAAAAAATTATTTTACCAAAATCATTAAAGTTGGAAATGCTCAAAAATTCATGAAGCTCATTTCGTAATAAATAAATGTGAATTACGGGCCAGACAAGTATTTTATTGTCCACAAATGTCACTCGATATAAAAAAATTAGTAGAAAACTGGGAATTTTGTGAAATGTACCAGAAAAGCAACCAAAAACAACCGCAAATAAATTACGTGGTGCCAACTCGTCCTTGGGAAAATTTATTTTCAGATATATACAAATTCACAAATAAAAATTACATAATACTAGTAGATCAATACTCTAACTGCATGGAAGCCGTAGAAATTCGTAACAAAATAGCAGAATCTGTAATCAACTTTCTAAAAAATTGTTATTCCAGATTTGGCGTGTCAGATATATTGTATGCGGATAACATCCCTTACAATAGTTTGAAGATACGGGAATTCTTAGATAAATGAAATTTTAAAATAAAATTTGTAAGCCCCATTACCATTAGTCAAATGTACTAGCAAAAAAATATGTAGAAATTTTTAAAAGCATGTTGAAAAAAAATGGCCCTTAATTCTGATCTAGAAGTATATTTAATGGAATACAGAAATACACCTTTAGTTGATAAGAATTACTCGCCAGCTTAGATTCTACTAAACCGAATATTGAAAATAAAAGTACTTACTTGCCTCTGAAAAGTGTCTTAAACCTACAAATATCGATCCTGAACTGATCAGTAATAAAATAGCTGAAAAACAAAGAGAATAAAATTTTTATTATGACAAGAGTGTTAAATAACTTTGTAGATTTAGCATAAATCAAAACATTATAAAGGTGGTTAAAATGTAACATAGTAGATATTGTTAATGATAGATCGTATATAGTGAAGGTTGAATATGGTAATATTTATAAGAGAAGCAGTAGGTTTTTAAAGCTAGCTAAAACTAACGGTATGTTACGTTTATCGTGGCAGCCACGCTGGGCGCCAAATTTATGCTACGTTGGCTCGTAGCCGTGCGTAACACGAAGAAAATCAAAGAAATGACCGGGCTCAATCGGAGCTTAGGGGGGGTCGTAGAAAGCAGACCAACATATAAGGTACGCGGCTGTAAGGAGTTAGTAACAATACCTGCAATAAAAAAAATTAGAATAGCAAACCTGAAATAAAGAAAAAGCATAGCATGCTGATCGAGCATAGATTGTTCAGTACTTTGTAGAATGTAAAAAAAAAACGGTTTAGATAATCTATATAATCTAACAACGGTAAAAGCAATACAAAAATTTTTAGTACAAAGTGAGATAATATTGGGGAGTAGCGAAAACGTTTCCTCACACACCAATTAAACATAAATCAGACAAAATTTTAACAAAAAAAATAAATAGGTAAGCACAATTGATATGTCATCCAGTATTGTTGATTCTTCTTTTTTTTTTTTTAAATAACATGCAAGTCTAAAAGGTATCAGAACGACAAAGATATGGCAAAACAACGGATAGATATTTAAAGTAAGAATAAGTGGGAAATAGTTCAACTTACAAAAGGTCCTTCAGTAACGCTTCCTTGCAATTGAAGTGTGGGATTCACGATGTCCGGCACTAACGCAGCACTTCACCCTTGACTGGGAGGGTGTTGATGGAACTTATCACACGTTACCCTAATCACACCTACGTATTTCACTGGTGTTAGCAGCAGACATTATCACGCGACGGAACTATGTAGCATTGATAAATTTCTTGTTAATTCTATTTCCTGAGACAATAATTTCGAAATATTTTGTAGCACTAGTTTAATTTCAACTGGGACCAAATGTATATTATTTTCATAAACATCCAAAAGCAGTGAGAAACTTCAACCAATACCTTTGTAAACCGGTAATCTGTTATATTTCGCAAATAACGAAATTTGCGCAAACAATGATCTGTTTTAGATTCTTTGGGGTTAGAAAATTCAGAAACTACAGTATCAACTGTATTTGGATAATCCAAAGTATGCACTACTCTGATAAAAAAGGACCGCGAAACTAGATCGCACACACAGTTTAAGTATCAAAAGACAAAAGCACCAAAAAAACCACAATGAGTAAAGCACGTGTATCACTAAAGTAAGTCCGTAAAATGTTCCGTAAAACACGTGCGTCGACCAAACACGTTCGCCTATCAACCATACTACTTCAATCGGAATTAGCACTACACTTTCTACAGTTAATATACAACTTTTATTTCACAAGAAAAACAACTAAAATCGTGCCGTGCTTCTTCATGAACAATTCGAAAATTGTTACCGCATTAATTCTCACTATTGTCAAAGCAAAGAAGAAGCAGTATTTTTAACGTAATTAATATATAGGAACCAAGAACAAACTACAACTACTCATCTGTTTATTCAACTCGTTCTATTACAACCTCTTATCGTCTATTATCTAGACTTGTATATCCACATAAGAAACAAAATCTATACGAACGGCAAGACAAGAACGATGCAATCCACTCATTATAATACGATGCATTCGCCTAAGGAGTTAATAAATATAAAATATAGAAATAGTAGTTACAGAAATGTATTTACTAATTGGGAAAAAGCGTAAAATGTTAAGCCATAAAAATGCACGTTACAGGTAATAACTTTCTGTATGAGAACAGTGATATACTCGACTTCCTTCAGGATGTACATAGGGTAACAAATGTAAATTCAGGAAAACCTGTTAGAGTGAAAAAGGTGCTAGATCACTTAAAAGACTATATCGTAAATGATTTTGACTTTCTAGAATAAATGGGTAGGTGTAAGGTATGATTATTAGATTAATTGTTAGATTTGGCATCGCTGGGGTTAATCGAGCAACATAGCGGACGGCGCGGGACGTGGCTAATGGCTATGCGGTAAACTATAATTGCACCTCATGTAATTAGAACACTAATAAATGAAATAGTTGCTTATCGGCAGTACAAGAGTTTCATTTCATATTCATTGACCAGGTGCGTAGATATAAAGTACAAAACATCACAGCAACAGTATGTTGCGCAGAGATTACAAAACTTGTTTATTTGACTATTACACTTTCTAGACTTTACTGCTTTCATAACCATAAGATTCGCCGCTCTGGATCACTATTAACCATTTAAGTCTTATTTAGTATTTATATACCAATCGAAATTTATTTATATTGCTGATTAACAAAATCCAAATCTTTCACAATAGTTATATAATTACGATTTGAGTCATCTCCGTTTCAACACTTCAAACACACGCCTTTAAATCTAGGAAATGACTTATCAACGCCTATAGAGTTTGAAAATATATTCCAAAGATTACATTCGTCTTATCACCGTAATGCAGTAACGTTGACATCCTCCTAAGTCGACGTTAAGGCACTAGGATAAGTTTGACACAAGTAGAAACAATATATGCTCCTCATGTCTACCAAATTATAAAAATTGCGTGACTTTGCTTTGTTCGTTTACTGATATTATTAAACACTATAACCGAATCTTTCTTAGTATTCCTAGATCAACAATATTTCGCAATTTTCAAACTTTTGATAACCAATTTATTCTTTTAAAGGTGTGCTTACATACCTTAGCAGCTCATATTTAGGTTGGTAGGAGCATTTAGAAAACACACACTTGTTTTGAAATCTAAGCCCATTCTAACGTAAAATTGGAGATATTGAGGCATTAGTTTCCCACAACTCGATGGTGGTGCGAATATAACTCATATGTTAGATAGAACAAAGATCCACATTTCCCAACTTGGTTGGCATTGAAAGTGGTAAATTCCTCAAATTCTGTACAGATATTTTAACTTCCTGCTTCTCAGTAATTTCTTCGCCAATTTCCTTAGGAACAATATAAGTGATTACTAATTCTTCTTGTTCTGCAATTTTTTATGACAATGAATGAAGCCTAGAAACTTGTCACACTATGCAAAATTTCGTTGGCGGGTTTTTTTAGAGTCCTTGGTGTATCGATTATTGTTTGAATACATCTTTTTAGCGGGTTGTGGTACAATTAGGCTCAATGTGGAGGATCTACTTTTCTATATACCACAAGATTTGCGACCATTTTACGTAATTTTATAAGCATCCGACCTGTCGGTGCTAACCACGTCAAGTAGACCTAGCGCCGATATGTCGGCTGACATGTCGTGCAACATGTCGTCCGACATGTGCTCCGATATATTAGTTGTGACGCCGACACGTAAGTGCTAAAATTAGAAATCATGTTCGATAAGATATCTGCAATTTGTTTTTTGATTTACTCGACCAGGCGGGCTTGCCTTTTAATTATTTATAATTTGATCTATTTAATAACGAGTTCATAATCGATAATCTTGTATTTAATATATGAATTAAGTGGGGCAGCATAAATACTGGAATGTGAGATAATGTGTCATGATGTAGTACAAAGTTTAACGATCAACCTGTTTCTCTTTGATGATTTGGTGCAGCATGTCGATGCTCTACTTGAATTAATAAAGACTTCTCGCAAAGATTATGTGATTATGTGAGTTCTCCGTGAATGCAAAACTAGAATTCGATGTATAAACAAGGCAAAAAGAAAATCAAAGTTTGCTGGTAAGAAGTAAAACCTATTGGTTTCGTTGACAAACAAAATTCATGTGTTCACACTTTAAAGTAGCCCAGAAGAAAGGGGCGGCACATACGTCTAGAAAAGACACTGCTACAAACCGGTTGCATTTGGAGGAGTTGGTCTGACCTACAAAGTACGCTTTCGGACCGGAGTAATTAGGAACCTTAAGCATAAAAACATGAAGATATTTTTGACAGACTGTAAAGGTCTCTTTAAGAGAAGAACCCAGAACGTTCTTAAAATGAATAAAATGGTCAAGTTCTATGTTATGCGATAAGTTTGAAATTCCATCTGATTCCAAGCCTAAGCAAAAGCATAAATATTTCACAACGTCAATGCTACAATCTTCCGGTACACAGATTTAGATCGATGATTTAAAGAGAATGTCGTGGAGCAAATCATTGTGGAATTAGAAGATTTCCAGGAGTGTGATAGCGGATGGAGTTTGACAACATTAACAAATATAATCATATGCGAGGGTCTTCGTACATTCAGTTGCCCTTCGAGATGAAACGGTAGCAGGAGCCTGTTAACGTAAAAAAAGAGGATCAAGCTGGATTCGCGTGGTCTGTATAATCTGAATGTATGGGTAAAAGATCTAAGCCGACTGGATTTATGGCAATTAAATGCCAAGACACCTAAAAAACACTTTGTGATAGCTGCCTACACTACTTTAGTACAAAGATAATACTAGAGCAATATGTAATTGACTCTAGGACAAAGAAAGTAAGTCTATCTCAATTGCCTACAGAAAAATAAAAGATGCTTCGTTACAAGAATTTCCAGAAAAAGTTAAAGTACAATTTATTGTATATGCAGATTGTATACTGAAGCCTACTGGGTATAAGAAAAATACCAAGAACATGAACCAATTCGTGTTGAATATTATGTCAAATGTGCCAATGATAACTCGAATTCATTTTATTGGTCGTATCAGAGTGAAGACTATATCACTATAAAGCTCTCGACAATTCGTCGAAGACGTTGAAACTGTTTTTATATATCCTTCTGACATTGTTCCATTAGCACTTAGACAACATGCTAACTCTAAAAGTGCAGGCCCTGCCATATTTGTGCAAAACCGTATAGTGTAGAAGATAGGAAGGTTTGCGACTACATCCATTTCGTGCCCACCAACAACTACAGAAAACCGGCAGACGAGAGTAGTAATTTTAAGTAGCAAGATTTTCATACAATTCCGGTAGTATTTCATAATTTAAGTGGTTGCGGCAGCCACCTAATAACTAAAAGTACTGCTATTAATGTAGATGGTCGTGTGGAGGTGTTACCAGTAACTAAGGAAAATATATCTTCTTCACAAAACACATTCCCGGGAACTGTAGACTCATGGATAGCTTCCGCTTTATGAGCTTATCTTTAGAAACTATGGGATCTTATCTGTACACGTTGCCGCTACTAGAAAGCAAATTTGTTTATTTGAGTGAAGAGCAGTTTAAATGTTTGGTCCGAAACTGTGTTTATTTATAAGATTTTCTTGATTGTTTTGAAAAACACGTTTGCACTTCTCTATCTAGGCAACAAGACTTTTACAACAAGCTAGAAGACAAAAGAATTGCGAAGAAACTGTATGCACATACTCAGAAAATGTGGGAAGCATTAATATTCAGAACTTGGGGCATTATTTTGATATATACCTCAAATCAATGTGATGTTACTAGCAGAAGTTTTGGAGCAATTCCCACTAAGTTGCCATACGACTTATAGGTTTGACCACTCACATTATTACACACTGCCTGGGTAAACTTGGGACGCAATGTCAAAGCAAACAGTGCAGGAGCTTGACCTCTTTACAGACACCGATCAGCTATTATTTATAGAAAAGGGTATATGAGGAAGTCTTAGCCAAGTGTGGTTAGAATGACGTACCGCTTCGAACAATAAGTACTTATCTACATATGATCCTTCCAAACCGGATGCATAGCCTATGTACTGTGATTTAGATAATCGGTACGAATGGGCGATGAATCAACATCTACCCTATATTGGTTTTGAATATACAGACAACAACATTAATGTGACACAATTTCCTGATTATGCTCCAGAATGTTACATTTTAGAGGTGTATTTGGAGTATCCTAGTGCATATACATGACATGCATAGAGACATCCCCTCTTTCCGGAACATATTGATCAAACGATTGAATAACCATCTTGATGATATGACCAAAGCATTGGGTTAATGACTACATTAGAGTCAAGAAGCAAATATGTGATTCAATAAAGAAATCTGAAACAAGCGTTGACAAATTGAATTAAAACATCAACAATCCGTAAAGTGTTAAAATTTAAAAAAATTTGCTAGTTAACGTCCTAGATTTATCTAAATACTGAACTTCGAAACGCATGCAAGAAATCAACTTGAGAGAAACCTATTCAAGCTGATGAATAATGCTCATTTCTGAAAAAAAATGGAAAATATACGAAAATATTGAAACATAAAGTATGTGCGAAACGAGACAGCAAGTATCTTGCTGAAGCCGAAATATCAACTCTCTATTCAAGAATGTTACGATCTTTGACGAAAACCTTGCTGCGATGGAACATCTTGAATCAGAAGTATATTTTAATAAACCGATATATGTGGGTATGTGCGTTGAATATATTCGAGTTAACAATCTAAGTTTTCCACTATGGATATGTGAGTACAGTTCTTAGCAACGGATGGCAAATTTTCTACCTAGATTTACAGATAGTCTGATCTACAAAATTATGAACCGAGATCCCTACAAATTAATGAGATGGGACTGTATTTAATACTTTGACACGTCGCACTATTCTCCAAAAAAATTTATAGAATTTCATTGGTTAACAAGAAAGTATTGCAGATGATGAAGGATGAAAATAATGGACGATTTATGACAGACTATTGGATTACGCTCGGTAATGTATGTGACGAGAATTTTAAAGACAGCCGAAGAAGAGGAAGCTGAACACTCAGAAGAAGAGCAATTATTTGTTATCCACGACTTCGACATTACCAAGAAGATAAATATTACGAGATCCATAATATGGAATAGAATTACCTTAAATAATTGTGTTAGCTGAGCAAAAGACTTTAAGGATGTGTCTGTAAGTCGGAACTTAATCCAGACTCTTAAGTAGCATGTCTACATTATCGCTCAGGAGTGGTTGCTCTAAGTCAGTACAATGACAAACGCCACTTTATTCTTGGGTCATATTTAACATTGCCAATTGGACATTACTCGATTACAGAAGATAAACATATATTATAATAATGTTAGGATATAATGTGTTAGTATATCGAATGTATATTTATGTACGATTGTAAACATAAATACTTGTAAATTCGTGATAAAATTTTATATGATTTACCTTTTTGTTTAATTTTTATACATGTAGTCTAATCTTGAAAGTGTAAACTTATTCTATCAAATGCCTTTTAGGCTCTCTCATTGGTCGTGACGAGAATTGGGTGGAAACCAGTGTGAGCTGGAACTACTAATTTAAAAAGTAAAGATTAATCATAATGACATCATGTGATCCTGGAGTAAATAACTTGAATACAAAAACTTGCACAACAGAGCTTAGCTTTCTCATGTTAAATCTCATAAGAAAACCAGGCTTATGCGCTCGTATATACCTAGCCTATCTACTCGGCACTGCTTACATGTGTTTCATCAGACCATCTAATTTCGTTTCCAAGACTTAATAGTAGCACACTTACAAATATACCACCAGCAGAATCTCCTTACTTGAAAATCGTCCACAAACAAGCTATTAGTAATTTTAATTTTATAATTTCCATATTTATTAAGTCTCAATATTCTGAAAGCTGCTGATTTAAAAACATCTGCCCTCGCTTCAATTTTACTACATGATGTTTTGGGTTAGTTACAGCACATTCTATGAACTGGATATTGTTCCTTTCTAGGTTTATCAAAACATACAAACTGTTTTAAATTACTTTGAAGCCTTCTAAAATTCGTAATATTTTGTTGCCGTATTTCAGGATATTTGTATTTTTTTAAAAAGGAATTGTAATGCGTAATTTTGTTTTAGCCACACAACTTCTGTCAAAATATGAATACTTTCGCAGATATTGAAATCCTGTTACAGCAGATATGCATACATGCAGTTAGCATGTCGTATTTTTCGCGATTTTCATATTTTGCTATTGAACGATAGACGAATTATGGCTTCACTTGAAAACTAACACAATTTATTGCTTGTCAAATAATTATGATAGATGTTGTTGTGTTTGTAATGTAAACGATTGTTATTTTGTGTGTACATATTGTTTCGCGGCCAACTATTTATTACCAATATTGCACATTAATTTAATATAGCAAAGAAATGGAACAATTCGACTAATTGAAAAAGCAATTATAATAAACTATATATTTTTAAAAACCTCATAAAGAGAGCTTTAAATTAAAGCGGTAGTCAATGGCGGTTACTATTAATAAGATGCAAGTTTGTATTATAACTTCAAAATTGTTGTAAGAATTAAACATTCAAGTGCACCGCTTTAATTTGTGTAAAAATGGTATAAAAAACTTTAACACCGTTTATTTACAAAGAGACGAGTTATAAGAATTAACGGAATTTTTTAAAAATATTGATATTAGGTTGATATTGTGAAAACAAAAAAAAATCGCTCATTGTTGATTTTTTCATTGAATTTTTTAAAAATATTAATATTAGGTTGATAGTGTGAAAACAAAAAAGATCACTCAAAGTTGATTTTTCCATTGAATTGATCTTATAAAAGTGGCCCGTAATAGCGCAAGCAGTCTTTTTTGTACTAATGGTTATATTCCTAAAAAATTTTCATAATAAGTTTGGATGTCGAAAGTCTTCAACACCTCATTACTTCTTTATTAGAAAACAACTCCGTGTCACTCTTTCTTCTCTCGAATTTAAGCGTTGTTATTCCTGGATTGACAAAGTTCCAAGTCAACGAATAAAAGGCACACGATGCCGGAAATGTTAACCTGCATGCCATCAAGTTGTCAACCAATCTTTGTTGGCCACAAACTTCAAAGATTTACTGATCTTGGAATATGGTTAAACATAGAAGTCACATGAAACCATTTTATAGAAACGCTGTGTTGGTGGCACAAACAAACCATACCTAAAGCGTCGTTAATTATTTATACACTAACGGTAGGTTAATAAAAAGTAATTAGCCGCTGCTGTGCCACGATAACCTTCGATATTTAATGGATATAATGGGTTCCTTAAAGTTACGACGACAAATAGTGCTCCGGAATAGCTCAGATGAGACTATCAGATCGTTGGGCCGAGAACAACATCCAGGAACCATAAGGAACCACCTGAAAGTCAAAAACTGAATAATATATAAATGGGCGCTAGGAACGGAGGAGCACGCAAAAACAACGAGAAGTTCCACTATTCTCGGGCAAACTCAAAGTAACTCACTATACCAACAAATTAGCAGAATACATAATAAACCTGAATAGATTGAAGTAGCAACAATATCAAATATGAAATCAAACACAAATATAAGTTTCACTATAACAAATAATTCTACCAAATAATCATATATACAAGACCCAAACTCTATAATGATTCAGGCAAAAACTAACCAAGCTAAGTACTCATAGCAAGCAAATATTTATGTTTACTCCAGGTTATTGAAATAATAATAATTAACAGCAATAATGCAAAGATGCCCAAAATATCTGGGCACGAGTATACACAGGCGTAATAATCTATACTTTAATAATAACAGGGTACGCAGACATGGTAGCCATCAGGTTCGCTATAACCGCATAACTTAAATGAGTAATAATTTTACCAAGTAAAAAACCTCGTGACTAGACTTACAACTGCATGTATAAATCACTGGATGCACTAACTAGTTGGTAGTATTAGGTATAAGAACATATCACTTACTCGGGTAGCATCCAAACGTTAATATCATAATAACTAATTAATACCGATTTTACGTTAAAATCACAACGCATCTTACAACAAAGGTATAAGTATGGTTGCAGACAAGACAAAATAATAATAGGGTGAATATATAATTTCATACACAAAAGCAGTAATCAAGTAAACTCAACATAACTTGCACGGCACACTCAAATAACAAAGTGTAGTACCTCCACAAGTAATTCCAATTCACAAGCAGGGCTTCAAATCCAATTTATCGAGGCTTCAGCAACTACAGACGTTTGCCTCCAACAGTATATGCTTAATATTTTAGTAGTCCAGTCGCTGTAATAATAATTAGAACTTTGTCGGGTTTTTTAACATCATCTACTTCAGGTTGACGACTATGGTTGATTGTGATACCACCAGAAATATGATTTAAACAGATGCTCACAATTGTGCATGTACTTGAATTGGAACTGTTAATCTTAAAATTTATAATTACTCTTGAACTCGTACTTGTTCCCTAAAAATTTATAAAACACATAGAACAAGAAGTGCTACAAAACAATTACTTACCACATGACAATGTGGGTAGGATCTAACAAGATCACAAAAATGTGCTTAACCAATTTAGTCAAGGCCACGCTAACAATAGTAATAACGACGTGAAATTCGCCAAAGGCATAATAATTAACTTTCTAACTTACAAACACAAGAAAGATTAATTTTATACAAGGGGGTAAGCTAGAATCCGCTAGAATATGCGATATAAATCTTGCTATTACGTCAAATTCGTTGTTTCGATTCTAAGGCTGGTAGAAGAGAAAGCCGCCACACAGGCTCGTTATCACCTTTCGATGAGATAACTTATTCCCACAATTAGACAACTTTTATGAACAAACGCAGATTAATACACATCAAAATAGTTGAGTAGTATAACAATTAATTGACAAGTGACAGAGCAGCAAAATATCTAACCAAACAACTAAGCATAAAAGAGAATCATAGGCTGCTAGTTATAACAGCTTACTAACCCAGAGCGTTATGTTAAGTAGATAGTAAAAAAAATGGTGGTGAAGTATAAACTTAAAACGGGACGTTCCAGCTGCTAGGAGTAAAAGAGGACAGCAATAATCGAGCGAAGTAAGCGATCACTCAAGTAATTGGGTCAGCGACTGGATGGAAGAAACGAAACTACTAAACGGAACGAGGATACATAGAAGGAAGGAATGTAATGAAATCAAGTCAGTACGACGAAATGCAAAAATAATTGAAGAAACAGGGTAAGTGTTTACGCAATACATACCTAAAGTTGCACAACACGTCACTATAAACTCGCCCAAACCAAGATCAATTAAACAGAAATCACCAGCTACCTGGCACGTAAAAGAAGCAGAAAATCAATTGCAGATAATCCTGAACTAGGTATGTTCGAAAATGTCGCCAAATTGAAGGTAGAAAAATAAAAATTGTTCATCCGAAAATGGGTTTTCCGTTGACGTTACCAATGACAGCTCCGAAAAAACATGGGTCAGTGATTCGAGGTGGTTTAAATTGACATACTATCAAAAAATATCGAGGTAATTGACTTCGGCATAAGTGCGACGGAGAACATTATATCAAATGGCTGAAGTCCATACACCTAAAAAAGTGCAGTTGATGTCTTGGGAAAAAGGTCTATGATCTCTATGTCAACCTTTGGAAACGCTCAAAACCATGTCGCTCTAACTTTCTGCGTATGTCAAAATAATTAATAATATTGAATACACGATAGTTGTGAGCTGACGTACCCGAAAAGCAACCTAAGGAGTGAGCTATTGTCAAAGCGATATGGTCCAGCTAATTAACGGAATAAGTAGTAACTATATAAGTGCATGGCCATTTTCTAATTCAATTGTAAGTACTGACAAAAATATCGCTGTAATTAACAAGTTTTTGACTATTATACCACAACTATTAGCTCTACATTCTACGTGTTCTATATTTCATCTTTATTGTAATCATCTTTTCATTTTTTGTCATCGCTCGATTGACTAGTGGTAAACTGCACCAGTCATCTGTGCAATAGTTTCCGGTATAAAAGTGTTCCAAATTATAAGTTTATTTATTTTATTTATTTATTTATTTATTTATAGAAAAAAATACATCCGACAGACAAGCCAATTACAGGATGTATACCAAAAAAAATAACAAAATAAGGTACATTTCATATGCAGCAACACAAATTATAATAAGTCCCTATATCTATAGCATACCAGCTTTTAATTGTGGCAACGAGTCACAAAATAAATCAAAATTGTCCCGAATATCAAAATAATTTAGAACCATAACATTGACAGGAGAAAATTTCAATATATTTGTTCTAGGAGTTTTTACATAAAATAAAGACGCTAAGCGAGTTTTAACGTTGGGTACATGAAAGTAAAGTTGACCTAATAAATTGGGACAGTTAATCATATTATTAAGTAACTTATACAACATACTGACTGAGTAGAATTTTCTACGTGTACGTAGATCGTTTAAACCAAACCTATTTAAAAGAACATCCTGAGGAAGGCCACGCTGAGGATAAGTACCATCAGACTTAAACCACAGAAACTTAGCGTATCGTCTCTGAATTTTCTCTAACACCCAACTGTGTACTTCATATCCTGGGCTCCAAACAACAGAGGCACATTCCATCTTACTGCGCACAAATGCATTATACAGGGCAGAGATAGTTATAGATTGAGAAAGATGATATCCATTTCTGAGTACAAATCAAATTACAATAATTACAATAATATAAATATAATCAGTTAAGAACAATAAACTATTAATAATGGACAAGCTGACTGTATTTGCCATATTGCACAAAAGATTTCGTAGAGGCTTTCACGTAATTGAAGAACAGATGTCTCTCGTGATAATCGGTTCTTTTGTTAAGCTAAGACTTTGCATGCAAAGGCGTGTATGAAATGAAAAAACTCCTGCTGAATACACTCCTTCACAACACACACACATCCGCACACTCCGCGCGCACACACACATATCTGCGCACACACACATTTTTACGCACGCTCGTACATTCACACGTAAACAGGCACTCATGACCGCACGGCATACGCAAAGTTACACAAACGCGCGCACCCGCATACACACATACGCATACGTACGTACAGGCACGTGCGCACGCACCCACACATTCACATACACACAAGCACGTACACTTATGTGCAAGATTGCACACACATCCATACACACACACAAACAAGCACGTAGATTCGCACGACATACGCGCACCCGCGCATACAAGTATACATACACACGCGCGCGCGAGCACACACCCACACACATTTGTATACATATACACTTAAAGATGCGCAAACCAGTACACTCATATAGCTAGAGAACCTTATTCTCAGTCCCAGTGAAACGCAAAATGTAAAGATCTATTCTAATTGGTATACTTAAAATAAGTCACGTCCATAAGACTTTACATATACACCTTTTAGGACCGTATGGTATAGTAGTTATGAACACACCTTGCTCTTTTATCACGCTGCTCGTATGAAAAGTTTATATACAAACGTATAGACGCCTGAAACCGGTAAAAACAAAACCGAATTTTTTGGTCAGAAAATCGTATGCCTAGTTTTAAGAATAATCACTTCCGCACTTAATACATCGCTACCGACGCTGCACCTAAAAATTAAACATAATTATTCAACTTTAAATATTTTAGAATTTTGATTCAAATTTAATAGGCTACCTCTTTCTCAATGAGTCGCTTTCTTTAAATATCATACCCTTGAAGTCAAATAGTAAGGTGCTAGATCCAGAGAGTATGGCAAATCTCCAACAACCTCCGGTTTCAAACTTTCAAACGCTTATTTTGTGTTCAGTTAGATGTGCAAGGTCGTGCATTGTCGTGCAAAAATGCTAGACGTTAGTTTCTGCAAACGTGTCGATTTCACTTCTGTAACGTTTGTAATCGTTCGGAGTTCACTCATTCTTCCTTCTGTAGATGAAGACACCGTAAGATCACAAAGAACGATCGGAGAATATTGTCAAACAATGGAATCATTCCGAATTCATTTGACTTAGGTGAACTTCGACGTCGATAAGTACATAAACCGCTTTTATCTTCAAGGTCGAAATTATATATTCAACTTTCGTCCCCGTAACAATATTGCAAAAAAGATCATTTTGTTCGCAACGATTACGTTTTAAATATCATGTGCAGGCTCCGGTTTTATGCTATTCTGTGAGGTACCTATCTGGAACAAATCCTTTGGTAATACAACTGTGAGTAATCAAGTCCAGATGCTTTTTCGATATCTCCTAGTCATTTACAATCGTTGGTTACATAAAAGGATGATAACTTTAAACGAAACTATCAATACGAGGACGGTGTTTCTCGTCAGTAGAGAAAATATTTTTACCATTGCGGTGTTCGTCGGATATATCCCGTGTGCCAGCTCCCATCAACTTCTTCATTCTAGGGTTATATATCAGATTACTGCTCCAAATTATTGCAAGCGCATGCACATCGCGGTGAGAGTGCTAACGGTTTAACTAATTTCAGCGAAACTTGGTTTAAGTGAAAAGAGTAACTTTGTCTGCAAATTCAATCCCGCAAAGCTCTATTTACAGTTTTACCCATAAGTTAGGAACGAGTGTGCATTACTTTTTAAGACACCCTCGCGTGTGACTATTGCGCAAGTTTCTTCTTTGCTAACTGTATTTTTTGTATCTACGGTATAAATTTTTAGAAAATTAATGGTGTCCGTATTGATTCATTTACTTTATGTTAATGAGAAGTTTCCCGGCGCTTTTCATACGTTTTTCTTAATGGAACATTTACATGCTTATAGCTTCTTATGAATTTTACATGTACCTTGTGATCATTATTATTCCTAGTCATCACATTTAAAACTCTGTATCGTCCTAAAATGGTATTTTACTCTGGCATTATCATCTCAATGATACACATTTGTTTTGTAATACTATATTAAGTTGTTGACGAGTAAGTTGACATTCAACTCAGTCAATGTATAATGGAATGTGTTGACAAACACTTCCCGTCACATTGTGTGGAACTCTGTATAAGCACGTTCGGTTTTTTGTTACAAATTGGATTTTGTCAATTCCCTTTTGTTAAACCTTAACATGTCTACACTACTTTGAACTACATTTATAACCCACAAGTATCTTTGCACTATCTTACCATTAATGTTATTCATCTAAAATACGCTAGAGAATGAGAAACAGAACGGAAAATAATTTTTCTGTAATTAGCCGTGATACCATTAATCTGAAGCTGCCGCTTTGCATAATATTAATAATTTACAAAACGTAGGTGCAAAACGATTTTACATCAGATAGGCCAGCTTTGTCAGATTAGTACAGAGCTATATTATAAATCTTCATTAAACCTTTTATTAATGGGCTGGTACAACATTGAACTAAAGATCAAGGAGTAATATAGGTAAATACCTTAAAAAAGTAGTCTGTTTAAGTTTAGTAGTTATGAAGACATAAACCATTCTAAAATGCATATTCGGCATCCATATCCAACACACCATATAAGTATCCCTCATAGCTTTATATCAAACTTTTTCTCTTCTGGAGCAGATTTGGGATAACGTCACAACAAATTCCTACATAGAAATATTTATACAAGGCACTATTGAAGTATTTCCGAAAATCCGACTGCGCGTGCACCCACTAACACACACACGCACAAACTCACCCACGCAATCTCATAGGCCCACACGCATACGTATACGAATACGCGAATGTATCGTTGCGGGTATACGCACACACCAACACAATGACCATTTTTGTTTATATAAATATTTTATCACAGCTATTATTTGTATTAAATGTATACAGGGTGCCCACAATCTATCTCCGTATATGGGTAACTTTTTTATTATAGAAGATACAATGTTGGTTAAATTAGCAAAGTTGAAGAGAAATTTACGAGTAGTATGATGCTTTTTCGAAAACTCACCTAGATGCTCAACTTTTTTAGATATTTGAAAAAAACTGAAATTTGCCATTTTCTTCAAACGCTAATAACTTTTAACGGTTTAACCTATAGAGAAAATAAAACTGCTTGTAAGGTAACTTTTTACGTAGAATTCAATAGCGTATATGACAATTTTAATTGGAAATGGGTTTTCAAGCTACAAACATAACCTCACTTTTTTTAAATGGAAACCATAGTTCAATATAACCAAAATGGAAAGGTTTTTCTTTTCTGATTACACTGATGTAGGGGTTGATGTACTTATTTTCAGTAGTTTCTTCATAATAAAGAAAAACGATTTATTTATTTGCGGGCATCAAGGAGTCCATGGATACATATTTTAAATAAACAAAAACAACTGGCATTTGTCAGATATTATTAGTTAAAGTGTTTATTTGCTCTGGGTTGCAAATTTTGTGTAGAAGACTTTTAAATTTATTTGATTATAATAGAGAATGTATACAAACGACGAAAAAAATGACATGCTCTTTTGTTACTATGCCTGTAACAGAAATTGTGATGCTGCTGGTGATATGTATTATGAAAGATATTTGGAAAGAAGGCAGCCAGATAAACGATTGTTTTCTAAATTAGAAAACAATTAAAAAGGTTTGGTGCTTTACAAAACCCAGTACTGATAAAAGAAAATTCGAAACTGATGATGAAGAACGTGTGTTAGCCTACATAAATTTTAAGCCAACAGCGTCCACCCGAGAAACTGCAATTAAGTGCGCTACTTCTACAGAAAAAGCTCGCCTAATTTTAAAGCAAAACCGCTACAAACCATACAAAACCCATGTTAGCAATACACTGTATCATGGGGATTGTGAGAGAAGACAACAGTTTTGTAGGTGGTTTCTTAATGAAACAAATAATAATCCTGGTTTTAGTCACACTATTATATTTACCGACGAAGCAAAATTTACTAACAAGGCATGTTTAACAGAAAAATACAGTCTACTGGAGTCAGGAAAATCCCATTTAACAGAAGAAAGGCGGGATCAACATCAATTTTCGATAAATGTGTGGTGTGCCATTTTGGTAATAAAATACTTGGGCCTTTCTTCTATAATTATAATTTAAATGGTGTACACTATTTGAATTTTCTACAAAACGAATTGCAAGAAATGCTCGATAATTTGCCACTTCATTTACTGCAAAACTTATATTATTTTCAGCATGACGGTGCACCTGCTCACAATGCTCAAGCCGTTTCTGAATATCTTGATAATAGTTTTCCAAATTGGATTGGCAATGCAGGTCCTGTTCCATGGCCGGTAAGGTCACCAGAACTATCGCCACTGGATTTTTTTCTTTGGGGTACTGTAAAGGATGTAGTGTATGCTAAAAAATCCAATAACATTGAGCAACTCAAAGATAGTATTACAGCAGCTATTACAAGTATAAAACCACAAACGTTAAATAAGGTGCACCAAAACCTAATTAAAAGGTGCGAAATGTGTTTGCAAGCTAATGGAGGTCATTTTGAGCATATGTTAATGTAGGAGTGGGCATATTCGCATTAATTAATTTTTATTTCCTTTGATTAAGTTATTTGTATTGTATGGATAGTTTATTTTTTAAGTATTTTATTTTTCTTAGTTTATAATAAATTTAGTTACAATAAACTTGTGTTTCCATTATTGATTTTTACACATTTTGTTTGTTTGTAATATGTATCCATGGACTCCTTGATGTCCGCAAATAAATAAATCGTTTTTCTTTATTATGAAGAAACTACTGAAAATAAGTACATCAACCCTTACATCAGGGTAATCAGAAAAGAAAACCTTTCCATTTGGGTTATATTGAACTATGGTTTCCATTTAAAAAAAGTGAGGTTATGTTTGTAGCTTGAAAACCCATTTCCAATTAAAATTGTCATATACGCTATTGAATTCTACGTAGAAAGTTACCTTACAAGCAGTTTTTATTTTCTCTATAGGTTAAACCGTTAAAAAGTTATTAGCGTTTGAAGAAAATGGCAAATTTCAGTTTTTTTCAAATATCTAAAAAAGTTGAGCATCTAGGTGAGTTTTCAAAAAAGCATCATCTTACTCGTAAATTTCTCTTCAACTCTGCTAATTTAACCAATATTGTATCTTCTATAATAAAAAAGTTACCCATATACGGAGATAGATTGTGGGCACCCTGTATAAGTGTTTTCCATTTTTTTAAAAGTTTAACTTAAGTAAGTAGTGCTCCAGGTTTCAGCATTTGGTCTCTAAAATGTTTCTGGAACCATTATATAAAATCAACAATTATCGCTACTGATACACACACGCGCGCACACACACACACAAACAAAAACAGACACACACACACAAACACACACACACACACACACACACACACACACACACACACACATATATATATATATATATATATATTATATATATACTGATGTGATAATGAAGTCACGAGAAGTCATTGAGTACCGAATTCTGTGAAAAAATCCACCAAAAACAAGAAAAAAGTAACATTTTCCAGTACTTAAATTTTACTCAGTGTATACGTATAAGCGTATTCCCTCAGCAAGATAAATGTATTCTCGTGCAAAAATACAACGCAAAAAGAACAAATATCATTTAAAAAGAAGCATAACTTCAAAATCCGTGAGTAAATATTATTCTCCTGGACAATAAATGTTTTATTGCGCATAAACAGACTGAAAAACGTCCACTTTAAGAGTAGTAGATAATGTCCATGTCTATCATTTAACAAACGTATCACATTAATTTACATGCAAATACTTCCAAAATACTAAATAAATTTCAGTGTCAAGATATATCATTTAGAAACAAGGTTCTATAACGCATTCATTCAATGCGTTAATATAAAAATCCGTGTATAAACATTTGTTCTCCTAAAAAAAATTAAATTTTATTTTTCATAGATGCAAACTGAAAAGATCGTAAAACTAGTCTAAAATGTAAGCACAATCTTCTTTAAGAATACCACAATAAATGTCATTTAATCCAAAACGAAAGCATAATATTTATTTGCTTTAACAAACTACGATTTCGAGTCTTCGAAAAAGTCATAAATCTACGTTAACAAAATAAACAAAATCATTCTTTCGAGAAATGTTCTCAAAGCTATTAAAACAGTAAATTAATTGACTTGTATGATTAGACGGGCCAATTAGAAGAACGCGCTACTACAGTAAATGCTATAAAACCAAGATAACACGTTTAATAGCTCTAATTATATTACAGAGAGAGAGGGATAGTAATAAATTGGTTTCGTTCAATAATAAAGGAAGGAAAATTTTTACGATAGTCATAAATTTTATACTGACAGCTTATTAATCATGAAATCATCGTGGATTATTACATCATGCAGTGACTAATGCTTCGATAATATAATAGAACTTCAAAAAAAGATGACGCATTGAGATTATTTTATTATATAAAAACGAGATTTAACGAGGAGCATTCCTGCATTTATTCATTTCTTCTTACGGCATGCAACATGTAACTTTCGATTAATTTGTAATTAACTTAAGGTTTGTAATTCATTCTGTAAGTTGTGAAGCATAATTATTTTAAAGAGTACCTTAGTGCAAGATTACAAGGTGCGTTAATCTGTTGAAGTACTTTTGAAAACGTATATTTCGACACATAAAAATTAATTATAAAGATCTAAAAATTTAGAACCAGGAAATTTTGAGTGCAGTTAATGCCAATGGCAACCATATTTTAAATAGTAATTATAAGCAAAAACAAGTGGTCATAAAGAAGTATATCTGCGGGAATTTAAAGATCCAAAGAAAGCAAGTACAAGTTTGATTTAAAACTAAAGAGACACTTGAATACGATTAAGTAGATTGAGCTAGAGTAAGTTTTTAATTTTCACGTATATAAATTATTTGGAAATGGATAATTTGATTTCAGTAACTTTGAGTCAGAGCTCGAAGCGTTTTTACTCTTACAAAATTATCGGTACAGTGTCGTTAATCAAGTGCCTTGACTGGGGTAATAATAATAATAAAAAACATCAGAATTATCAAGAAAACTTTAATGAAAGTCGTGTGATTCACATATGAAACGTTTAGAAGGTTTCAAATAATTATTGAGGAATAAGTGCAGATTATATTAATCTGTAAGTAGTGAGAAGATATATTTGTTCATTAAGCTATAAGTTGCATTTGTAAACGTTATTTATATCAGTGTATGTATAGGATAATTTAGATAATGTGTGTAAAAGAAAAATGTTTTTGAATGTATAGAAGATTGTAAATGGAGGTTTCTTAAGATTTCTGTGTTTCATTTCATTTTCATAAAATCCACAGTATAATTTCCGTTGAGCTATCCAAAGAGAAAAAAGGGCAAGAAAAGGTACGAATTCACATTTACTATTAAGCAAGCAAACATTGCATTCTTATATAATGCACGGTGGCTATACCCAATTTACAGCTATATATATTACTCATATTTAGACCAGGGTAGAAAATTAAATAATCACATCAAATAATTTTAATCACCGTGTATAAGGAATTTCATTAAATAATACGCTTTATTAAAACCTTGAAGCATAAATAAACTCGGTCGTTTCAGTAAAAATAAGAAATTTAAATCATGTACAAGACGCTTTATATCAAAAGAAACAGTATTAAAAAGCTCTGCATGTAATGTAATTATTCCTAAACAAATGGAAATTACGTGCAAAATTTATATTAATTAACCCTATTTTAAGTAACAAGTAGTAGACAAAGCGTACAGATAATAATTAATATTTAGTTAGGATTCACTAAAAATTAAAGGCTATTATTTTTAATTGAAGTTAATTGAATCGTTAGTAACAGATAATATCTATAGAAACTTGTAAAAACCCAAGATTATAATACCAGAAAATACAGCTCTGAGAATTAATATTATTTTGAACACCTGCGTAGTTTAAATATCACAGACGGCGTAAATTTTGTAGATAATTAATAGTTTCAAAGAATCTTAGAGAAACCGGGGCTTAATATTCACGAGAATGTGCGATACGGGGTTATTAAACCCAGATAACAGTCCACATGGACTAAAATATAATCGATAATAAAGAATATCAATTTGCACCAATACGAACAGGTTAGAAAAGGAAAGAGAAAATGCGTCAAGCAAAGACACATATAGTAAAAGGCGGGATTTAAGCAACGTCACGAGGTTCACAATTGGTTGAAAATAGGATGCAAATATCAGAGGTAGAAACAACAATTTCTGTACAAAATTAATTAGTTTTTCTCGGACATGCTTGCGTGCCGTGTATTGAAATTTCTGAGATTTAAATGGGACGAGTGAAAATTCGTAAAAATCGACGCGCGAGCGACAGACTGGGAACATAGAATGAGAAATTCTTTAGAATTACCCGTTTTGGGGAACAGACCGACAGACAGGCTTTTTGCTATATATACCGGTGGTAATATGAATTTCGGCCTCTTAGACTTTTGACTATTCGATGCGTTAAAAGCTCTTACATCCGCGACTTGATTGAAGATGTTAAACAGTGCATTTTAGTTTGATAAAATAATGTAAAATTTGGCTCGTATATTTTAGTGATTCAAAATAGTTGGTTATTTACGTGCTAACATGAATGTACTTCAGTGCACTTAGATACAAGGTAATAAAATTTAGTTTCACTGTACCAATTAGCAAAATTTACAACGACAAATGTATACACAAAAGTAGGCAGTTTTGGCGTATATTGGTGAAAGACGCATGAATTTCTCTGCTATTTTTCGGGGGTGTTAATAATTAAATGGTTCAAATACGTGTCTGGATCCACGAAACAAGGGTCAGATATACATAGATGAGTTCCGGAAAAGCCCAGAATCAACTGGTGATGGAGAAAATTTTAAAAGCGTTGAGAATTAGAAGCCGTAAATATAATCCTGTTGGAATGGTGTGATTAACTAAAGGGACGATGTACTTTGAAGCTACGAGGACAGTAACCTTCAGGTAAATTATACTATTTTGTTTGACATTTTTGTGTGTGTTGAATAACTTTATAATTGATTTACTTTAAATGGACATTAGTGAAATTGTACTAACCATAAAATTTTAATTTTAAGATGAAATTTGCTTGTTGAAGTAGAAAGGAGTATTTAGTTTTGATGTTCGGTAATATGATGAAAATTTGGGTATGTCTTTGAGCTCAATTAGACGAACCTGGTTAATTAACGTAAAGGGGTGGTAGATGCTCCCTTTATACTCAGACTCCGGTCTGCTTATATTGTTATATTAATTAGTAGGCATCTAACAAGGACTTTAATTTTGGATGCACATTAAAAGGATAATAAAATTAATCTTGAAATTCTTTTGAAAACTGAAATTTATGCTGAGTTTTAATTTTGAAATTTTAATGTATTCTGAATATTGATGTAAATAGAGTTAACGTTGATGTTTTTGGTAGGAATGTGTTGTTTTTTTTTATGAATGAGGAGGTTTATAACATTAGGTGAGCAGCCGAGGCGAAAAGAGGATCACAGCCGTTTATGACGCCCAATCTGTGGGACTAGAATTTTTTTGTTGAAAGGACCCAGTTCCCGCATTCAAAGGAGTATATCACAGCAAATATATATATATATATATATACATATATATATATATATATATATATATATATATATACAACTATATATGTGTGTGTATGTGTGTATGTGTGTGTTTGTGTGTCGCTATGACACGGGTGTGAGTGAGCGCGCCACTAACTATTGCTGTAACTTAGGTACAGCAATGGGAAATTTGAAACTATGATCTTAACTTCCTTTTCTATTCTTTACTTTGCCTGACTAGCTCAACTAAAATTATATTGAGAAATTTACAAAATGAAATGCAACGCAGCAATCTCAAAAAACATCCATACATTCTAAAACGTATTTTTCACACAAAATAATTTATAACACAGTTTACAGATTAAGTTTGCACAGAAAATAATTCCTGCAAGCTACATAATAATTCTTACCTACTTCTTGTTAAAAACT
Organism: Platerodrilus igneus; assembly: GCA_036346225.1. Taxonomy (NCBI): domain Eukaryota; kingdom Metazoa; phylum Arthropoda; class Insecta; order Coleoptera; family Lycidae; genus Platerodrilus; species Platerodrilus igneus. The sequence goes on from JARFIW010000910.1 coordinate 5,309,486, forward strand.
ACAAAATCCTCTTAATTAATAGCCGGTTAATTTGCCTATCTCTTATTACAATGCTTGTAAGTGTGTTTGGCCAAAAACTCTTTACAGATAATTTATTAAAGCACAAAATGTTACGAACTTTGACCTCAAAATTTGATGTGAACTTCCCTCATCACAAATAATAAACAAGAAAAGTTATTTTAAATCTAAATTACACATATTATAATATTTTTATTAGTTACAAATAAAGAAATTTAAAGTTTATATTTGCAATTCTTATGATCATATAGCGCTTATTAAAAACTCATTTCCAACTTAATTTACGGTATTAAAAGCTTCCCATTTCCATTTTAAATCTTTATCAGAATATTAGTTTGCAAAAGTGTAATTCCTATTTTTAATTAATTAACTTTAAACTTGCTCTAGTATCAAAGAACGTTCAATTTTCATTGTGTTTTACAAAACAATAATACTTTATCATAGTATTGCAGTTGAGAACTTTTAAGTTACTCGTAAAAATAATTTAAACAAATACGGTTACATTGCCACTCTGCATGGTCGTACTTTTTTCAACGCTACATATTGCTTGAATCTTGAATGTATCAAAATGCGAATGAATCTTTTTACTCAAGTTTCCGTTTATATATATAAATTAAAAATTATCTCTATACGTCACATTCAAGATTCTTCCTAATCTATCTAGTAAATTAGTCACTGCTAATGTAAGGATTGACATCATCTTCGCGTTTTAACGATCCAATTAGCGTCAAATTTATTATCTATGTTTTATCGTAAAACGTATTGTTTACCCTTGCCTAATGCATGAGGTTAATGGTCGTGCCTCATTCTATCTTATTGAAATGCATAAGACTACAAAATAATTCTTATCTATTTTTATTGCATTTTAACGTCCCGAGAATTCCTCAAACGGGGCATTTAGTCATAATTGACAATTTGTACCACATTTCTTAGTAATTAATAACATTTGAAAATTCTAAAAAATATTTAATTACATAATAAAGGCTCACAAGTATGTTCCTATGCTTTTCAAATGCAATTAGATGGATATTGTTTTTAAAATACAGATTTCAGTATAATTACATAATTAACTAAAGCTTTAATTGCTTTCTCTATTCTTTGCAAATTCTATAAGATTGATATGGCTCTTACGCGGACGTATTAGATGGCTTTGTATTTAGTTCTTAATAAATGAAACTCGTTTTTACTAAGTAATCATCAAGGATTGAAATGAATTAATTTAACAATTGGGTTTCTTTTATGTCTTGTAATAACGCTAGTACCATGAATGGTTTTGTCTTTTTATCGCAAATAGGAACGCTTATATTAACACAGGCTAGAAAAACTAAATATTTGAAAATTTCAATTTTTTTTTTATTGGGAGGGTTTTATTTATAGAATTTGGGTTTCAATGACCTGTCGTGACATTTTTATCACCCCAATGTACATATATATATATATATATATATATATATATAAGTTAGATTTACATATAGTTGTGTACACGATATAAATCTGTAAATTTCCCAATTGTCGTCATGGGTCTCGGTGGCGTAATTGGTAAACGCATGGTTCCGGAAAGACTGAGATACAGATTTAAGTCCTGTCCAAGACCTTTTCCTTCTTTCAATTACTAACTCGATTTGAAATGATCATTTGGGCTTCGCATACAAGTCTAAGTTATTATTTCATCTTATTAGCTGTTATACGTTAGTATTTATCAACTTACCTTGTGTAAAAAAATTATTATCATATGCATTATACATATATACATATATATTATTATTATATATATTATATATATATATAATATCATATAATATATATATATATATATATATACATATATATATATATATATATATAATATATATATATATATATATATACATATATATATATATATACATATACATACATCATATACATATATATCATATAAATATAATATATATAATATATAATATATATATATATACTATATATATAATATACATATATATATATATCATATATATATATATATATATATATATATATATATATATACATATATATATATATATATATATATATACATATATATATAATATATATATATATACTATATATATATATATATATATATACATATATATATATATATATATATATATATATATATATATATATATATATATATATATATATATATATATATATATATATATATATATATATATATATATATATATATATATATATATATATAATATATATATATATATATATATATATATATATATATATATATATATATATATATATATATATATATATATATATATATATATATATATATATACATATATATATATATATATATATATATATATATATATATATATATATATATATATATATATATATATATATATATATATATATATATATATATATATATATATATATATACATATAATATATACAATAACTATATATATATATAATAATATACATATCATACATATATATATATACATATATACTATATATACATATAATATACAATACATATATATATATATATATATATACATATAATATACATATATATATCATATATATAATATACTACATATATACATAACATATATATATACTATATATATATATATATATATATATATACATATATATATATATATATATATATATATATATATATATATATATATATATATATATATATATATATATACATATATATATATATATATATATATATATATATATATATATATATATATATATATATATATATATATATATATATATATATATATATAATATATATATATATATATACATATACATATATACATTTACATTATACATATATATATATACATATACTATATACATATACATATACATATACATATACATATACATATACATATACATATACATATACATATACATATACATATACATATACATATACATATACATATACATATACATATACATATACATATACTGTAATTAAAATAAAATTTTTGCAAATTTATCCTGGTGACTATCAGCTATATACTAAAGCTCTCTATTTTAAACTGATATCACTAGGTCGAGTATTTCTTCTTTAAACTCCAAGCCCAGGGTAATGTCGGATGGAAAACGGCTATAGACAAAGAAAACTCTTAAGGGTTAAACGGCTAGTAGAGTGTTAGCTCTGGGTAGATCATGAGCATGGGTCATGGGTGGATAACTGACCAAAAATAGTTTTAATAGGCGCCACCGTATTTTTTAATACAAGTGCCAACAAAATTTAACTGTGTTTGTATAAGGAAATGCGGAAACCTTATGTTAACACCACTATCTTAGCCATAAAATTTGAATTTCACTCTTTATCACACACTTACCAAAACATCAACCACCAGTTGTTAAACAGTTGTCTCAGCTGTACCTGTGAACAAACAAAACACCACATGGACACTATTTGTGTCCTTAAAAGCATATGCCCAAAAATATAATAAGAGAATTTAAACATCTATGAAATACTAAAGGCATTTATTTTCTTCTCTCTATCTGTTTTTCTTAAGGAGGATTTGCTCTAGTTTACTTTTTCATATTTTAAATATTGAATAATAAAACGACTTTATGAAAAACAAAAGGAATTCTATTCATATGGAAATCTGACTATATACATGCGACTGCAATACATATGTTTACTATCTTGTCATTAATTTTTATAAAAAAGAATTTTGTATAATTTAACCTTCAGAATAAATACGTATAAATTAATCGTTTCTATAAAATTTAGTTTAAGCAAATATGTCATAATTTATTAGTTCCTAACACAGGATTTTATTTTTACTATAATCATAGAAGCGCTTCCTTGACCATTCACAAAAAAATTCGATCGTCAGGACAATAACGACCTTAAAATGTAACTACTCAATTTTAACGGTAATCTACTAAAAGAATATACGTGAATTTCAGTATCAATAAAAGACTTTTACATGACGTGCATGTTTTTCAATTAAACAAAATATAAAATTAAACCAAGACTGCGTCTGGCGTTTAGATTCTGAATATCTCAACACATTGTGTGCTTGTACTAGTGACTGACAACCTAGATATTTATACGTTGTTTTACAAACTTTAAGAAAGTACTTTATATTTTCTGTTACTCTAATAATTAACGTAGAATAATTTCATAATAATTTACTATAGCTTCAAACACTCACGTGTAGACAAAAGAACTGCAGGTGGAAAATCACGACCTCAGCTGTTGTATTTATTTCATCGTATTAGTCATCAGTTAGATTGAAGTGTCAAGGTTCTTTGTAACATCAACCATTTCCATACTGCGTAGTTAGATAAAAAGGACGAAACCATAGCTGTTTACCATTAATTACTGTGACGGAAAATTATTATAATTTACATTAAAACCGTTGCTGTAAACCTGTCCATATGATATTGCACTAAAGTGAGTAAGTGTTAGTCTAATATATTTTATTATTCTATACCAACTGTATTAAAATGATGTATATTATCAATCCATTTTCTCAGCTCAAGTTTTCTTCTTCACTCGATTAGATGCCTCGTGTTTCTGACGGGTCATCATCTTGACTTTATCTCTCGTCTACAAAAGCGGCTTCACTCTAGGACGTTGGAGACCAAAGTGCCGGTTATCAACTTGACAGCGCTTGGTAACTAGCTTTAGAATATATATCTTCTAGAATCCATGTGTTATTATGAACATTATACTTTAATTTTTATTGGCTGAATATTTACGAATTAAATACTTTAAAATTTATTTGTTTTATTATTAATTTATTAGGCTAGGTGTAACTAGAAAAAAAAATATGTTACACAGCCTCTTCCCAAGAGAAAAATTCGAGGTATGGGAGAATTTTTCTAAAAAATTTTGCAACTGAAACTTCAAACTTATTCTTCTTAACTGTACCAACCTCTTACACCTCACAACAAGACGACACAAATTTTAACTATACCTAATGATGAGTTTAACAAAAAAATATCAGGATCATTTGCTAATTGATACGGGGGGTATAAATGCATGGGATTGAGTGATTAGTAACTGCGCGTACTACACGCCTATAAAGGGACAAATCCGGGAAGTCATAGCCAGTATATACGTCAATCGGTTAAGTATATTTAGGGGTATCTAACACTCAGTGGATGCTTGTCATCTATAGTTACAAACGCAACAACCATATCAAAAAAAAATTTTTTTTTTTTAAAATGAAAAATATTTTACTACAAATCAGAACTGTAATAAACAAAATGGATTGGACATTATAATCACTACTAAACAAAAATCTGTACAACGAATATTTTCTCTAATTTAATATATCTATCTTAAAGATTTATGTGCATAAAATTGATGAATTTAGTAAGTACCAAAAGCTGTTAGATACAAAGTCTATTCACGAAACGAATCTCTAACACTCGAGAAACAGACAAAGTATTAACAATACATATTCATCAACAAGACACTTTTAGTCTTTGAGTGAGCATCTCACAATATTTTCTGTAAGATCTCTATTCTACATACTCAACTATCTCTCTCAAAAATTATATAACCTCAATGACTCATCACTAAAGAACTCTAAAACCACTAACGAATCATATATTGAGCCTATTGGGTGACCACCACCAACTACTCACAAAAACTCTTCATGAACTATCCTAGCTCATGTACACTCTCAATAAGAATAAGCACATTAGGCCTAGTCTCAAACTATTAAACCAAAACTCAAGCATTCCTTTAATGCTTAACATTCTATCACACTCTAACTATATGACTACATACTCAATACTCTACTAAACACCCTCTATACTCTCTATCATATATTCCATTACTGAATACGTATTACTTCACTGAATACATATCCATCTCTATATACCTGCAACATCTCTATGCATATGCTGCATTCTCAAACACCTCAAAAAAATATCATCATTCAAAATCCATAAACATATCCTTGTCGTCATCAAAATTATCATTTAACACTTCTTTATCGTCATCAAAAATTTTCATTTAACACTCCTTTATCGTCATCAAAAATTTTCATTTAACACATGCAATATCTAAATCAACAAACATATTAAGCTCTATTACTACTAAAACATAAATTACTTTATAAAAAATTTTCCCAACTTTAAACTTGTCTAACTTAAGGATTCAAAACACGGACTAAAGAGAATTACAGCTGACATCAACTATACTCGGAAGTACTTAAGGATTAGAAACATTGTTAATAACTTCAACTTCATCTTCATCAATCGCTGAATTATCGATACTAAACATTTTCTTTGACTTAAACATGAAGATACGGATAAATTGGAGGGAAGAAATTTAAATACAAAATTATTTTCTACTTTACTTCATGATAACTATTAATAACTGTACTCGTACACTCTCACTCTACCAATAGTCAAACTGTCGACCTAAACTAAAGTGCTTCACAACGCATAAACTTGCTAGAATGACGAGCTCTTCTATGAGCCTCACCTAGACTTATAAACAATATTGCTAGAACGGCAGACTCTCCTCTGAGTCTCATCTAGACTGACAAACTAAATAAGCAAAACAAATCACATCATAACTGACCTCAAATAATTTCAAGTGACGATGTCGAAACTGCTAAAGCGACAACTTACCACGACCCTCGCATAGACTGACATAACGCTGAGCGACCAACCCTTCCTGAGTTTCGTCTAGACTAACATAACGCTACACGATGAACCACAACAAGTCTCGCTTAGATGTAACTCAACTCAATATACTACGTTGCAACGCGACCATAAAAATTGCTACTCTAAATAAATCAAACCAAACTAAAACGTGCTCATGCACAAGAGCAATCTCAAACTATATTTCAACAGTAAAGACTAGTGTACCATTAATCGAACAACTAATATAACTAATAAGACTGAAAGATGAATCTATTATCGATGAAATACATACAAAATCAAATAAACCTGCAATATCCATATCAAACAACTTTAACACTTTATCTAGAAACAGGAATTTCACTACTCAAATTCTGTTCTTTTACTCTTTGAATTGGACACGACGGACAAGTGATACTAGTCACTCCTTTACGACCACAACCATAACAAAATAATCTCTTGAAAGATCTACAAACATTGAAAGTATGACCATCACGTGAACAATTCCAACAAATCAATTTACGCTTAATAAATGAGTTACCTACTCCACTCATTTCTGTCATTGGGGTGGCAGAATTAAGAACTTGTACTGGGGAATGTGAAGACGGAGGGTATAAACACGACTTGAAGCATTCTGAAATGAACTAGGGGTTTTGTTTCTAAAATGTGGATTAAAATAATTAAAAGGCTGTTTGTGACTATATGACGTAACTGAAACAGACTTATATTTACTCAACGAAGCTTCTTCTAACCTCTTACATAATTTAACTAACGTACTAATATTCTCGATCTCTGTAAGAGCAAGATGCTGAATGAAATATGGCAATAAATTTTTCTTGACTATTCTAACTTTAGTGTGTTCTGCAGGAATAATAGGTAATCGGTTAAATAAACTTTCCATGTTAGCAATGAACAATACAACAGATTCACCGTTCTTCTGTAATCTATTCTTGATTTTTTCCCAAATATCGTCTTCAGGATGTGCTGGCAGGAAATCCTCCTTTAGTCTACTAACTAACGAACTCCAATCTGTTAACGAACCACGAACGCAACGATACCATAGCAAGGCATCACCGGTAAACAATTCAACTGCAGAATTAAACAATTCCATCTCAGATACCTTTCGAGACTGTGCAATGTCACTGATGTTTTCTAAAATTGATATAAGAGAGATGGGTTTCCTGAATATTTTATCGACCAAGATGCTATAGGAACTGACTGTGTGACATATGTAACTGTTGGAACGGGCACATTAGATGCAGCAACAGAATTTACGTTAATATCTTTACTATTTGAACTTGTATCTTTATTTAATTTCTCATGCAGATCTGCTT